>KZ807811.1:79038-91208 GCA_000696205.2 Oncopeltus fasciatus
AGTGGTTAAAGTTTCTACAATTTTACTGTTTTAATTTTAATCGTCTTTATTAGAATTTATTTAAATTAGATAATTTATTAGTTATACTTGTTAAGAAATACTAACTTATTAATAACTAACTATTTAAAATATATATAATTATTATAAGGGCCAAAAATTAATGCATGGAAAGAATATATATTTATATATCTATAACAGAACCTGTTACCATTTTGTAGTGTGAGAGTTATACTTTCTATCACATTTCACATCTTTACCTGTCCTCACAAGTAATCCTTTATACAGGCAGACTTAAATTTGATTGACACATTATGCTTGGAAAGTTGATGTATTGATGGACACTATAGTGGACTGGAGGGGCTCTAAGGGAGTGAAGGGTAAAATATGATGGGTATGGGATTTGCGAAGAAAGAGGTCAGTTCCACCACATGAGCTCGTCCGATAGGATGGTCTGTCATGTAAGTGTAGTAGCCCGGAACTAATTTAGATTACTGTGTTTGTTTAAACGTGTTTTCGGCAGTTATACTACGTCCACACTTTCAAAAGTTCGTTAGTATGTGAGCGAATGCGGTTCGTGCCCCAAAGGAAGGTAGTGAAATTGCTTATTAGGATGAGGAATCATGATGTAGAACTTGGGAAGTCAGTTTTGTGACTAAAGTTGTCAAAAGGGATATAACTGGAGTGATGTGATGAGGGCCTGAATAATGAGAAGAGAGAATGGAATAGGAGCACCAGGGTAGGTCAGCGGGTCTCGCAAACCATCGGGTTCGAATCCCGCCCAGGGCAAGCTTTAATCTATAAATAAAGGCTTATTCTAAGCCATGGCTGTTTAGAATGAGGTGGCAACCTATAGATAGCCCCTCCTTCATGATCCAAAGTGGTTGTAAGGGATGCTAACACACACACAAACAAAAAAAGAGTACTGCGTGTAGACCATTTGATGAAGATTGAGAAGAAGATGGCGGTTTGCTGCCTCCTGGAAAGTGCTTGCAGTTGTGATCCTCTGCTTGACAGCCTCTTCTTGAATTGAATATATGTATTGATAAATAAGGTAAAAATAATCAATAAATATTTTATGTGTATTGTCTGTAAGAATTGGACTCATCGTCCTAAGACAATAAATTATTAATCTATCAATCTTCTTGAATGGGCTGATTCTGTGTTGGGTTGGCTATTCGAACGGATGGCAGTCCTGGCTGTAAATCACTGTTGCGTGCGGTATATATGCAATGCCCTCCAGACTAGAGTACCTTCGTTTGTTATCGACTGGGTTTTGCTGTATACAGTTCTATAGACTTGGCAGCCATTGTAATTAGCAGGGTTATTCTGCTGACATAGAGCACAGGTAGCAGGAGTGTTGCGGGATTTCTGCCAGCTGGTAATGACGTGAGCACCTCCACAATAAACACAGCTTCGAGAGTATTCGCAGTAGGTTTCAGTGTGTCCTTACTGCTGGCATTTGTGACACTTCGCAATGTGTGGGCCAAGGTGAGATTTCTCTAATCTTACTTTACAGTGGAAGTGTCAGGTCAAACTATTCTACAGAATTATATTCGTATAAAATGAATATTTCAGCTATTCCATTATATTCATAAACATGAGAATTAATAACACTGAACAACAAAGTTTTTGTTTCGGGGTTTAAATTAGCTGATTTTAATGTATTTCCACGTGTTAAAACCGAAAATGACCATAAAAATTATATATTAGCTCTTGTTATCAAGACATAGTATCATTCTATTATATATATATTGAGTTTTCAACAAATGAAATATTTCATCACCAACAGTTGGTACACATGTTTGTTTACATAACACCCCTCTCATCAGCTGTTCATAAGTAGTAAACATAACCTTTGCGAGTTTGTCAATTGTACGCACGTGGTTGCTATTGAAATTATCGTGTGAAGTTGATTTTTAAATTAATTTAAGTGCTGATCTGAAATGCCTCGAAAGTGTGTGAATTCTGTCGATAGCTTTTGCTATATATGTGGTGAAATAACATTTAAGGCTCAGAAACGTAAAATGTCACCTATCATTAAGACTGCCTATGAACATTATTTTGGTGTAAAAGTTGGGGACCAAGATAAATCATGGGCTCCTCATATATGTTGTAATTCTTGTTCCGTCATATTGCGAGAGTGGCTGAAAAATAACAAGCGGGCAATGGCTTTTGCAGTACCTATGGTTTGGCGTGAGCCTACCAATCATACAGACGACTGTTATTTCTGCTTAACTCCTCCCATTAAGCAAGGTTTATCTATGAAGAAAAGAGGAACGGTGAAATACCCTAATCTCCCATCTGCTCTTCGGCCTGTACCACACTCAGACAATTTGCCAGTCCCTTCTCCACCCCAAAACTATGAAATTTTAGAGGAAAGTGATGAAGTCTGTTTACAAGAAGCAACCCATCCTTCTACATCCTATGACCCTGATTTTGATGTAAGCGATAGGTCTAGTGATCCGCACAGAATTAGTCAAGCAGAGTTGAGTGACCTTATAAGAGATCTTGGCTTGTCTAAGGAAAAGGCTGAGCTGTTAGGGTCAAGACTACAACAGTGGAATCTTCTAAAACATGATGTGAAAATATCTCAGTACAGACAGCTCAGTACAGGATGCTCCAGAAGTGTTTTATAAAAGACAAGCTAAACGACAGCGATCTTACAATACATCGGATTGACTTAATTGAAATTTGGTGGTACAAACCTCTTTTATTTGTCAAAACACTAAGAATAATGTTTTTTTTTATCAATTTTGTACTTAAAATATTCTAAAAGAAACATAACAATATTGTTTTTTGTACTTTCACTTTTCACGTATAGTATAACTACTCTTTAAGATTAAGTGCTGTATATCTCAAAAACCAGAGCTAATAAAAATTTTTCAATGTTATTTTAGTTTTTATCACCCCAAAGTTAGTAGAAATAGACTAATTTAGTGTAGGAAACATTCAAAAAATATTTTTTTGTTGTGCAGTGTAATTTGCAACATGGTAATTTTTAAATGAATATATATAACAAAATACCATTAATCTGAAATATTCCTTCATAAACAATCTATTAAAACATGCTTTGAAGGAAGCAATTTCATAATCTTAAGTAAATTGAAAACTTTCTTTTTGTAAATATTTCAATTACAGAATCAAGTGCAGGCTTCAAAATTAAAAATAAGTAATCAAGGAAGTATTTTTAGAGCTACTGCAAGCAGGTAAGAGATGAAAGCTAAGTGAAGGCTTTCCCATTTTCTACTTAATTTACCCACGAGCACAGGCTGAAGGAAATACTCTTTTCCATCTTGTCACGTGTCAAGAGATTAGATTATAAATTGAAAAAAAAAATTACAAATTGAAAAAAACAAGTCAAGAAAAAATAAAGTTGATGGATATTGATAAAATTTAAAACTCCGCGTTCCCTTATATTTATAATTATCAATATTCATTTTTAACAGACATAATATTAAAATACAAAAAATATCTGATAATAAGTTATTATAGATACACGAATATTAATAAATTTGATTCTTAACAAATATGAAAATAAATAAATAAATATAGGAGTCAAAATAATATTTTAATTTTCTGATATTGGGCGAGTACAAGGTACGACTAAATAAACCATAAAAACTCAATGTTCACTAAACAAAATGTTGAGTTGTTTAAGTATGCACTAATTATTTAAAACCAAACATCTTGCGAGATCCATGACATATTTTGGTGACACACTTGAATGCCGATTTCGGGGTAAAATATAGATCGAAGATCGTCCATTTTAATAATTATTCGTCTCTGATTATAAATTGCGTGCGTGCGTGCGTGCGTGCGTACGTACGTGCGTGCGTGTATGTGCGCGTGTGTGTGCGCACGCGTGTGTGTGTGTGTGTGTGTGTGTGTGTGTGTGTGTGTGTGTGTGTGTGTGTGTGTGTGTGTGTAGCATAATAGTGAAATTAATAGATATTAAAAAGAGTTAAAGATACAAGAAACTATTTTTTGTTTCTATGCTAAAATATGTATCAAATTTGTTCAGACTTAATTAAAATAGCAGAACGAAAGTGTTGCGCACTAACTTGCTTTGCCTGTGGTTATGTAGCACCATATATTTCTCAGGACATAATTTATATGATTCCCTTCTTTTCTTTTTTCTTAAACTAGAAACCTTTAAGTATTTTTCTAGCAGTTTTTCTGTCCACTTGGTCCTTACTTTTTGCATATTATTTCCTCCAGAACACCCAAAAAAAAAACGGACGTGATTTAACCGAAGTGTAAAACACTTGACGAACTAAAGCAAGGAAAAGCGAATTCCTTATCATTTTACTTAATATTTGTACATTACCAAGTAATCCATTGCACCTATTTAATATATATTTTATCAATAGACAAATCTGGGTTTACTTTTAGTGCTTTAAGCTAAATAATAGGCCGCTGCATTTTACTCCCACATGACATTTCAGTTAATACCCGCTTCTATTCCTCTGATTTCGCTGAATAACGAACCTTCCTTTTCATTTCACACTTAACATTTCAGGAAATACCTCTCTTATTCATTCGATTTCGCTCTAGAATTATTCCGTCAATTCAGATTTAAATGCGATATTCCAAAATTTCTTTTAAGAAAAACAACTTATTGCTGCTTCTAGGCCGTAAAGTTAAAATGAAAGGTATACATAAATTCCCTCTCCTTATAGGCCAATTTCCCTCTTTAACTCTTAAAAAGTGTTTTGTCAAAAAAATAAGTATTTGTTGAGTATTATTACATTATAACTAAATTTAACTGGCGCTACATTGAAAAAACGTTTTCTACTCACACTTCGTCCAATTTTGCTTCATAATATATAACGAAATTTGTCTTTCAATTCACATTTAAAAGTTATGTGCCAAAATTTCATTTTAAAAAACATTGGTATTATTCACTTTACGGTAAACCATAAATGGAATCTTCCAAGCTAATATATGTAACATATTATAGTTAGCTTTATAGCTCTGCTGAAATGAAAATTGATAAAAACTTTCTTACCCTATATTTTTTTTTTTTTAATTTATTTATTTTAGAAATTACATACTGCACAGCGTGCATCTTGCAATGTGCTCACATAGTTTACAATAAATAATAATAATAATGTACAACATACACCATATAGTAATAAAATAATAATAATAANAAAAAAAAAAATAAAAAAAAATAATAATAATAAACCCTATATTAATATGTCTTTTCACGTAATGATCCAATATAGGTTGAAATTTTAACGGATTTCCTTTTTACATACTGGTTTCAGTCTATAAATTAGTCCCATGTATTTCAATTTGAACATACTTGTCGCGTTTCTCTATTTTAGAAAACAATTTGGGGCGCTTGTGCTGCAGAGATGAGCGTGTTCAACACACATGCCAAAGATCCAAGGTTCCAATCCCGAACTACCTCAACGTAACTCGAGGACTAGTTCCATTTCGAGCTTTAACAATTGCTATCATTGCTCGTGAAGCTATGGTACAAATGGTGATGGGTATGGCCCTTGGCATACAAGAGGATAACACCATTCTAGATATTCAAGAAACCCATCTTGAATATCAAGTTATTTTACGATGAACATTCTTTTAGAAGATCTCAGGTTTCCAAGATTATGGGGGTTTGGTATCTATTCATTCTCCAATCAAACCTGAGAAAGCTTTCAGAGGATGTGCGATAGTTCGGTAAAAAAAACAAACTTATCGACAAGGTCAGGCCTGGAAGAAGAAACTATGAACTTTTATTTAGTTTATCAATATAAATTAATCAATAAATAATGGTCAAGAAGTCTATCCCATTCATATCTATCTCTTCCGATATTTTTGGTTGGGAAGATGGCAAATCTGTACATTTCCTGAAAGTGACATTTTAACATAAATCAGCTAGGGATATTTGTAATTACACAACGTGCTCAATGTCAGCCGTTTACGTAAGAAGATATTTCCACTCTAGCTATGTTTGGAGGTAGAAGTATTTCGGTGCCACTAAAAATACCAGTAAGGAAAGGCAACACTTCAATCTCAGTATCCAGCCATTCTTAGCTCACTTACGTGATTGCAAACCTACTTTATATCATAGTATCATCACGCTTTATATCATCATAATATATAAATAAATCCTTGTTTAAATTTTAAATGCATACGAAATTGTAATAAATAATAAAATAAATTAAAACTCCTTTATATCTAAAGAGGAGTTCCATATGTCCGACAGATTCAGCCGTCATTGTGTTGTATTTTTAATTCTTACTTTTCATATACCCCTACACACTGAACTTATGATTTTTAATTTATTTATTAATAGACAATAAAAAAATTGTTATAAAATGATAGGTATATACTCTATAATTTCAACCGATTAGAAAAGATAAATTACTATTGCATCTATTGAACGAGCGGGAAGTTGGAACCTCCACCCCAAGGACTTGACTTGACTTCTGGAGGTGATGGACGTACTCTGGGTCTGAGAGCATAACGACTCAATAGATTTGTCAGTCTGTAGATGGCAAGTCATCTTAAGAGAGATACTCCTTCAGAAAATCGCAGGCATTCAAGATTATCGGGGATTGGGAGATAGTCCTGTTCCTGAAAAGACTACCAGATTGCGCATACGAAGACTTGTTTGAACTTACTGGAAGTAAAATCTCTGAGGTTTGGTCAAGAGCACATGTGACGTGGCTAGGATACTCGGGTCTGTAAAGCCAAAAAAAAAAATCAGGACCACACATATAAATAATATCTAAAGGGCATTTATATATGTTGTATATGGCTGATAGAGAGTCAGCCGTTATTATGCTTTTGTGCAATTATTTTTTTCTTTGCACTTTATTTATATATACTCTAACATATTGTTACGAACGACCAAAAGAAGTCTAGACGCGACAGAGAGATGGCCTGGACTAGTCAGTGCCGGCCTGGACATCCGCAGTTATGGAGAATCCTCTAGGCCTTCCCCCGAGGTCGATCTGAGTTTCCGCAATGTGATAAAGGAATTGTGACAGTTCAGTGATAGATTTTATTGTTGGGATAATTCTTAGTGCTTATAGGATAAGGTTTATCATTTTAAAGTAGCTGTAATTAATACTTTTTATCTTTAATTGTATAATAGATATAAGGGTAGTAGTAATAGATTTTTAACTAGCAGTGACCATTTGACTTTTATAATAAATAAGTGATATTATATTTGTACAATATTTTATTCACCCGTCCCCCGTAGCAATGTGAACTTATGAATTTTAATTTATTTATTAACAGACAATTTGGGGTGCCAGGGTAACTCATGGGATCCGTTCGGGTCTCACAATCCTGACTCTGCCTATTCGAATCCCGCTCAAGGGTATTCTTTTATTTATAAGTAAAAGCTTTTCCTGAGCCATGGATGTTTAGAATGGGATGGCAGCCTGTAATGATACAATGACCCTAAATGGTTAAATGGGAGGCTAACACTAAACTATTTTGTTTATTTAAATATTAGTGTGAATTAGTGATTTTATTTGTAGTGCAGAACCTATGAATATTATTAGTAGATTTTTTTTGTTGGGGTTCTGTCAAGGTTGATNATATAAAATTTTAATAAATTAATATGCATCCCCTCTATAAAAGTCCATCGGTTAGGAAAAAGAAATGGCGAATCCAGCGGTTATTTGTTCTTCTTGGGCTGAAAGGACATACTATGATGTTGGTATGTGGCTGGATTTAGCGTTTAGGGCTCTCCGCGCTTCAGCAAATGTGAACAATGGTTTTTCATGGTGGAACGTGCACCGAGAGCTTTTCTCGCTGACCCAAGGGAAACGTTCGTTCTGGAATCTGGTTTCAGTGCATACACGCCCCCCTCCCAGCCTAAACCGCTCCCTCAACGCAGTCTGTAAATCCTTCTTTCATCCTGGTGCGTTTGCATTTTCCGGCTTTCAAGCATTCCACACCGTTGTTGTCGCCGCAGCATTTCCATACCATTACACTCTAGGGGCCAGCTCTATGAGAGACCCAGACCATTTTATACTTCGGTCTCTTGAATGTAATCCACAGTAAATTCGACGCAGTATACGGAAATTCTAAAAGGCAGAGTGACTCCACGAATTAGTAAAAATTTGGAGACCTTGTCTGAAGTTTAATGCATTTCGGCCTAATTAAATCCGTTATATATCTGCTAGAGAAAAATCTGGGAAAATATACATTTTAAGTAAAATACTGCATACATACATTCCAGGAAAACAACTCGAGACATTCTTCAGAGTATTTCCTAGGAGAAGCATTCTGGTTCCCTCTACTTACTAACACGTGCCTCCACACAAATATTTCACAAATGAAAATATCAAAATACGTGATCTTTTTAAAACAATTTTAAATCAATAGCTGTAGGTCTAGCCAAACTGTTGCTATCCTTGGCTAGATATGGATAAAATCTAGCCCATGAACGTATTTTATGGGTTCTTGATAATAAAATTGTTTCGTCGACCAGATCTTCAGGAATTTCAAGTACATCTTCTGCTCGATCAATGCTAATATTGATTAGAACAAATACACTTCGGCATCTACTCCTGATGTCAATTAAATTAAGATATTTTGCAAATTTTGATAAATAAACGTTTTATGACTCCACCACTATTAATAATTTAATGTTCTAAATAAGAAAATTATGTCCTTTATTTATTTACATTCCACATTCAAGGCTATCTAAGAAAATGTTATTTGTTTTATTAAAGTACATCAATAATACATTTTCCCTGCCTATGAGTGTAAACGAAATTATGATCGTTTAGCTGAGCAGATCAAGATATAATTCTTAGAGTATATAGTAAGTGTAGAACGTTCTTTAAAGAAAATAAGCACCCTGTGTGGGCGTGAAGTAGCTGGTAAACGAGTTTCGCTGGAGGCTGTCGAGGAAGAATTAAATAATAATGATTTAAATAATATCAAGCAGAAGATATTCATGTAAATTCTCATGACTATAGATAAGATGTCTCCTCATATCATAATAAAACGGAACCACTGACGATTAAAAAAAATATAAATAAACCACTCACAACACCCCCAAAAGCATACTAACTTCTCTTGATACAAATTTTTATCTAAAAATCTGTAGGCCTCTGTGGATATCAACACTTCTGGTGTTTCTTAAGAGCAGCAATCTATTCCTTTTGACACTGGCACTACTCATTATATCACATATCATTGTATCAAGTTCTTACTCTTAAGACATTAAACTATTTTCTCCAGAGAGAAAACGTTCGGAGAACAAAGAAATGGCTATCGGAGAACTCAATCTTGATGAACCAGTGAAGAAGGATGCACACAGACTGTTGTATGCATACGAATACAGAAATATCCCCCTACAACCATTCCAAAGAGTAGACCGCCTGCGACCGCCACAATAAACGAGAAAATTTTGTAAGATAAGTCGTGATGTGGACGACAGATAGGAACAAAATGAATACGGAGACACAGACTGAGATGGCAGATAAGATCAAACCATGCCACAATGCCACTTTATTTTAATGGATTTTCTCCTCTTTCAGTGGTTTAAAATCAGTCGCAACGAGAATAACCTTATTTTTTATGTCTTCAACTACATTATCATTATAATCTTAATAAGTCCACAATCTTGATGGACCAGTTAAGATGGATGCACTCTGTAGCATGTACTCGTATGCAGAACCATTCTCTAGTGTAGACCGCCTGAGATTCAATGGGGAAAAAATCAGACGGGCAGAATGGTGAATTGACCACACACATTATCAAGTATGCCGGGAATAGGAAATAAATACAATTTCTCCCCTAAACCTTTCTGGGCTTTTTTTTTTTTTTTTTTTTTCTTTGATTGATAAAATCCTCGTCAATTAATTTACTTTTCATTAAAGTTTATTAAACTGTGTTGAATTATTAATTCAATATCGTACCTATTCAGTAATTTCAGAAGGTAATTCAGACATTTGTTTGCGCTAAATCCAATCTGAATGTATTTAAAGGTTTTAATATTTATTAATTTTTAAGGTCACTTAATACACTCATTTCGATTAATACAGTACCATTTCTCACTTAACATTCGCTTAAGGAGTATAGCTTATTACAAATTCTCATAGTTCAATTGAACTAAATCTTTTAGTGATTTTTTATAAGATTTCTTCTCCCTTAGAAAATGTTAAATGTTTTTCAGAAAAAAAATACAAACGTGATATATCTTAAGGTTAAGTCTCATTATTCACATTGGTTTCAGTAATTAATGAAAAAAGAATAAAATAGTTTTGTGCATTAATACAATATAATAATAATAAATAATCCAACATATATAATAATAAAGACGTTTTCACTTTTAGATCAATCATTAATCAATGGTCTGTAAAACCTTCCAGAAGCTATCTGTAGTCCGGGATAGATTCATCCCATGAGTTATGGACCATAACTGTAGTAACCAGCGTAAGAACATACCTGTCGTAAAACTCAGGCAGTAACTTCTCCATTCAACCCCAACGTTAGCACTGTGATGTGTAGGGAAAAAATGAAAGGAAACCCCCTTCTATCTTCTATTAAATGGAATATCCAAGCTTGGAGTTCCAATTAACGTTTTATAACTGTACTAAGGGAACTAACTGAACGCTTTCTTCCACTTGAAAGAATAGTTTTTACGATCATTTTTTTACTTCAATAATCAAATGAAGGTTCCCTCTTCAATCATTTTCTTCCAGGGCACACTTCAGAAAAATATAGCTGATTCATTACATAGAACATGAAATTGATAACTTTTAGAGGACGGTTTTCTTCGCTACGGCATTGATTGATTTTTTTTTAAAAGATTGACTTATATGTAACGGTATTTATTCCTCCATATATCTTTAACGTCAGAGGCTACTGCTGATTGAAGTAAAATTGCGTAACAGAGCCTGTTTCAAGCCGCATGTAATGCTTCGTACAAGAAATGTATAATTAATGTAGTGAATTAGTGGTTGTGAATGTAATATTGACAGTACTTGACATAATATCTTACTTCCCTTTCCTATTACCAATACTTACTATTTCTTGTGCTTGCCTGTGGGTTACCTGCTTAGTACATGAAAATTATTCAAATAGATATTCTTATTTATACTTCATAATGAGTCATATTTGAGGCCAATACTTTCATAAATTTGTAATTTATTATAACTTGAACAGGTCTCTACATAAAAATATAAAGACATTTTAGGTTCTTATAACAAAAAATCCATGATTCGTAAATATGCATTTGATAAACTTTACTACAATTACTACAATAAATCTAATTACACTAAAATAGTCGAACAATAATAAGTGTTGTTAGATAGGTAGGTAGGATCGGGTTTAGGGGCGATCAACTCTAAGATTATTACGCCCAGTGTTGTTAGAATTATTGCAATTTATTTTTTACCTTTCGCATTCAAACTAGACGTTTAAAACAGAAAGTCATATTTTGAAAAATAATAAATATTTCATAAATTTATTAATCATATAAACTATTTTTTTAATATGCAGGTAAGGAGGCATTGCCAAAGACCAAGTCAGGAAAAAGTTATTTCAAATTCCTGTGAAACGACACATTTATTAACGCCCCAAAACTCATTTATCTCAAAAAGTGGGATTTACTCACATAACTTCACATCACTTGTGTGTGTGTGTGTGAGTGCGTGTGCGTGTGCGTGTGCGTGTGCGTGTGTGTGTGTGCGTGTGCGTGTGCGTGTTCGTGTTCGTGTGCGTGTGCGTGTACAATGTTTGTACCAAAGCAAAACAATAAGAATTATTACTGAATGGGATAATATAACAAAGCAGTCAATTATAATGTATATCAAAATGTGATAGTAGAAGATGGTTTACAAATTCTCAAATTATAAGTTTACATTTTAATATTTTAGAACAATCCTTCCCTGTATTTAGCACATATAAGTTATAAAATTTATCTATACTCCCTTAGGGTCTTTGTTTTAGAATTAATGAAAAATAAATGAAATTTTAATAGCATATGTAAACCAAGTAAATTTAGGAAAACAAAGAGGAACTTTTTATGTGTAAAAAAAGTGAATAGAACAATTTCCTTCGATTAAAATAAAGTTAACCCGCAATACTTCTAAGTAATACTGCTAGCAAGGGTTTGTTACATGGTGATGTAACCTACGATATTCGTAATATGTGCATATATAAATATATATATATATAAATTGATTGAA
>KZ807811.1:94017-107808 GCA_000696205.2 Oncopeltus fasciatus
TATTTTTTTAAAGATTATCATAGTCATGGAAATGTGAACTTAGGGACAGGACGTCCTCCCTCGTCTTCATGATAGGCAGCCCTGAAGATGTCTTACAATGTAAGCCGAAACGTTGGCGGATAATCTTTAAAAAAATACATTTTTTTTTAATTTGTATTTTTTTAGATCTACCTTTACCGAACCCCCAACTAAAATGATCTAATATATGCTACTTTCTCAGCCAAAAATAAATATCGTAGCTGAATCTGAACACTTTCCTTTGACAGTAACTATTATTTCAGGGACTATTGAACTGCTTGGACAGATTTTAGAGCTACCTGATTTTTTAGATTTTCTTTGAGAGAGTTAAATAAAATGCATCGTTCCTCTTCCCAATATAATATATAATTTATTTTCGTCACTTGTTGCACATTTATCAAATGGCTTCTATAAATCCACTGTAGATGCAAATTTTATTGTCACCCATAAGGAAGATTTGGGGAAATAACTAAATCTTAAACATTAAAGTGTCTCTAATAAAATGGTTTTTATTAGCTCGTTTAATCCAAATTTTAGATAAATTACCGACCTCTTTGTGGCAAATAGAATTGCCATAAAATTTCATGCACAGTTCAAAAATAACCGTTAGCTTTCCAGCTGAAAGTAAGTTCCCCAGGACTAAGCAGATATTTCTGAAAGGCAACTTATACCTTATAGACAGTAATAACATTTGTTCCATGTGCGAAGCTCAGTCATTTATTTTTCAAATGTCCCATATTTAAGTCATTAAGGAAACGACACTTTGGTGACTGAGAGTTTGAAACTGCTACTCGACATCAAAAATCAAATAAATGACGTATATAGTTATACGTACATACGTCAGTCTAAAATTTAGACAATTTATTTTGTACGAGAACCAAAATTGATTAAACGCATTTTTAAAATATTAATTGCTTATTTGTTTGGATAGTGTATACATTTAAAATATTTATTCATTGCTTTTTACATTTACTAATTGTAAGTGTCCGTAAATGTGGGCATGAGTGTATGTGCGTTTGTGGTAATGTACATTTTGTTATATTAAAACATCTAAGAATCACTAATATAAAACAAATTAACTGCCAAATCTATTTATTGTTCTACTTATTTTTTTAAACATTTAATTGATTTAATTTATAGTTTATGAATTTTAATTTTGTAATTTATATATTTATTTAAGTTTATAATTTGTTTATGTGGTTGGTTAACTTATTTATTGAGCAATTTGTTTGTCTTATAAGGAAATAATGTATTTTCTATTTATTAATGTTTACTATTGTATTTTCTGCACGTTGGAAATGGCAATAACTAAGATCCTTGCAATAGGACGCTAGTCATTTATACATTTAAATGAATAATGAAGGTCAAAAGATTGAAATTACATCTGTTGCCCCAGATTTTGCTGTTTTTCACCGTTAATGTCTTATACAAATTCAATACCATGTATAAAAAAAAAATTTAGTAGGGAGGATAAAATATATCTCCTTGGAGAAAACTTTGTTTGTGGATATTAAGAGAAGGAGAACGGCTTGAGGGGACACGTGCTGGCTCATACATCATCGGCTTCCTTATAGTTACATCCCTCACGGACTCCGTATTTGGTCGATTTATGGGGATCAATTGCCTTCCTACCGCCGCCCACCACCCTTCTAAATTCATCTCGACAACCCTTATCCTGAGACTGAAAGGATACGCTTATCCCCTCTCATATATGCGGCTATGCATGTCCTCAACTATCTTAAATCCTACCCTATCGTGCTTCTCTCCTGCGTCTATTGTTTATAACAAGAGAGTACAATTATTTACAAAATACAAAAACAAATTTTTTTCAGAAAAAGCCTGAAGGAAAAGCTGTGATAGGAGAAGACCATGTGTTCAATATATAGAGCACCTGTCTAGTGCTATTTCATATTGTTAAAGACCGGGGAAGTATGTAACTAGAGGACCTGTACGAAAAGAGGCCAATTGAAGGAGGCCACATGCTTTCTTATTTCAGAAGAAGGAATCATGCTTACCCAGAATTAAGTATTAGATTCTTCTAGGCCTACCACGATCCTTCCATTAAGTTACAAAAGCGGCTCGCCAGTGGCCTCCGAGTCAGTGTCAGTTTCCGTGTCAGATCGCTTGCCTCAGAGCGTCAGGCTGGTCGTGGTCTTTGCAGTTCCGGTGCAAGTGAAATTTTAAGTGATGGATACTAGTGCAGACAATACAACAAGTTATTTGGAGGCCTCTTCGTAAATAAGCGCATTTAATTCATTTGTACATATCTGTTAATTAGTTGTAAGTAATTAACTATTCTGTTTATTTAGTTCTTAGTAGTAAGGGCTGTAGGTTTAAGCGTTATCGGTCATTATTATTTAATATAATAAATTAACTTTCATTGATTTTTGTTCTTAATTGTTACTGACCCGTCACCGGTTATAGTATGATAGCCTTGTTATATCTCTTGTACATACAAGAGACATTGTGTACACCTGCGACAGACTTAAGCCTTGGAAACTTGGCAGAAAAATGTAGGGCAAATCTCTTAATACTTTCGAGGTTTTTCATTCTATGTGTAATGTGTTTCAGTTTAATTTTTAAAATTCCTTCTGCGTTTTTTGGATTCACACTTAAATTACACTGCATAATAGGATTCAATAATTCTAAATTATGAATATAATAAAAATTACATAAGTTTGCTTTAGATTGATCCTGTTAAAAAATAAAATTACCTGATATATTTTTGCCTAATGTTTAAAGTCAGCAGAATATTTCTTAGAAAAATATATTTATCATGTTCTACAAGATTGAAAGATAAAATAAAGTTTTGAAAACAAATAACAATATAAATTAAATAAATAATCAATACTGATGTATCTTTGATTGGGACTCAAATACTTTGCTAGATAATTTTTCAAAGAAGAAAAACAGATAAGATTGATGACTGGCAATATATTACTCTTGACAAAAGAGATCGAGCTATAAGCCTGGAACCTATGAGTGGGGTAGAAATCTGAAGGAAAAATAACTATTCTTATTTTCTAACCCCGTCCTTTTCCTGATAACTTGTTTTATCCAGTCTAAATATCCTAATTCTCTGATTATCTGTCCTTATGTACTGATGGGTTCAGATGTCTAGGAGCTCTTCTCGTCCTACTTTCTTATTTTTTCTAGTCCTAATGTGTGGGCTTCCTCTTCCTCTATTCTAACGAGTCGTAAGATCCTGTTGTCGAATGATCTGAAGTCCTGATGGGTTCCAGTTGTACTAATATCCTAAGGTCCTGATTACCTGTCCATGTGTGCTGATGTCAAGAAGCTGTACTTGTCCGGATGTCCTATTACGTCCTGTCCTAATAACCTGGCGTGACCGTATGTCCTCTTCCTCTATTCTAACGTGTCGTAAGATCCTGTTGTCGAATGATCTGAAGTCCTGATGGGTTCCAGTTGTACTGATGTCCTAAGGTCCTGATTACCTGTCCATGTGTGCTGATGTCTAGAAGCTTTACTTTTCCGGATGTCTTATTACGTCCTGTCCTAATGACCTGGCGTGACCGTATGTCCTCTTCCTCTATTCTAACGTGTCGTAAGATCTCGAATGATCTGAAGTCCTGATGGGTTCCAGTTGTACTGATGTCCTAAGGTCCTGATTACCTGTCCATGTGTGCTGATGTCAAGAAGCTGTACTTGTCCGGATGTCCTATTACGTCCTGTCCTAATGACCTGGCGTGACCGTATGTCCTCTTCCTCTATTCTAACGTGTCGTAAGATCTCGAATGATCTGAAGTCCTGATGGGTTCCAGTTGTACTGATGTCCTAAGGTCCTGATTACCTGTCCATGTGTGCTGATGTCTAGAAGCTTTACTTTTCCGGATGTCTTATTACGTCCTGTCCTAATGACCTGGCGTGACCGTATGTCCTCTTCCTCTATTCTAACGTGTCGTAAGATCTCGAATGATCTGAAGTCCTGATGGGTTCCAGTTGTACTGATGTCCTAAGGTCCTGATTACCTGTCCATGTGTGCTGATGTCAAGAAGCTGTACTTGTCCGGATGTCCTATTACGTCCTGTCCTAATGACCTGGCGTGACCGTATGTCCTCTTCCTCTATTCTAACGTGTCGTAAGATCCTGTTGTCGAATGATCTGAAATCCTGATGGGTTCCAGTTGTACTGATGTCCTAAGGTACTGATTACCTGTCCATATTTCCTGATTTTTCGAAATTCTGCTAGTACTAAAGTCTCATTACGCCCTGCCCTAATGTCCTGGCGTTACCGTATGTCCTCTTCCTCTATTCTAATGTGTCGTAAGATCCTGTTGTCGAATGGTCTGAGGTCCTGATGGGCTCTGGTTGTACTAAGGTCCTACTAGTCCTGAAATCCAGTCTTGTCCTAATCTAAATTCCTAAGACCCTGGCATGTTCAGACTTCTTCTCCGGGAGTTCTTATGTGTAGTAAAACCCTGATTTCGAATTATCTCAAGTCCTGATAACCTCCAGTTGTACTGATATCAGTTAGTATCAGGTAGATGTTCTGTATTTATGCGCAATATTGTACAATATGTTCCAAATGACAGCTAGCGTGGAAGAGAGTTCGAAAGCCATCAAACGAGCTCAGGTGTCATGAAACTGATAGGGAAACTGTTCCGAATTGTATATAATAAAATTGTATATAATGTTTTTGGGAAATTTTGTACCACAAATAAAATATGAACTTTGAGTTTTGCTACGACGGCAAATAATATTAGAAGACAACATAATAGATGATTTCAAAAAAGTCATCCAGAAACCCGTTACTCCATAAGTCTTCAATTGGCGGAGATTAAATTCAAGGCCTGAAACTTCATGACCTTATCACTGAAAAAAACAAAAATATATTTTCAAAATGGGAACGTATAAAGATTCTTTAAAGAAACTCCAAATAATTTTGAGTAGAATTTTTTAAAGTTTAAAAAAAACTACTCAATTTGCTAGAATATTGAAGAAATAGACAAGGTGTTCACAGTTAATAAGGAAGTCGTACCACCTTTGAAGAGTTTTCCTCAAGTATTAAAAAAAAAAAAAAAAAAAAAAAAAAAAATAAGTTATTCGTTATTATTATTTGGAGGAAATAAGATAAAAAAATATCCTGAATATATATCTCATCATGAAAACTATCACTAAAACACTATGATTTGAGAAGTGTTATCAAAAAACCAGACTACCGAAAAGGGTCTAACTCAAAAAGATAACTAATTTCTAGCTGTTCCTCCAATAGCTGAAGTTTATATTCTAAGCTCTCTGAAGTCGCAAAGGCCACCCAATAAATCCACCGTAGCAATCTGCCGGGGCGCCATTCTTCTAAAAGCCCGCATTCTCTCTTTCCACCCCTATGCCATGTCAGATATCCAAATCCGCTTTAGCTTTGCCGTTTCTTGAAGAGATAATCTAGTATCTAAGTGTATATAATGCTAAAAGAGATTTTAGTTTTGAAATACTTTTTAAAAAAATAATTTTTTTTTTCAGAATTCAAATTGCCCGTAAGATAACCTGTCTCATTAGCTAATGCATTGAAATCTGATCACTTTATCTGCGAACGGCAATCCTTCTGGTTCGGAGTCACGAAAGCAAGCTGAAAAGTGAGAATAATGAGCCCTGATCAATTTTATAACATCCATGAAATAAATTCCCACCATTTTTTTTTTCTAAATCAGTCTTTCTCCAAAGGTATCATTAAGTTCTTTACTAAAGAAATAAATTTTTAGATATTTTGAGAAGTTTTGAATTTCTCTTGATTCAAAAATCCCTGATCAATTTGAGAGTAGGGGGAAAGAACGATTGTGAAGGAAACTGTGACGGCACAACTGATCGAAAATCAATTTGGTAGCGGTCCACTCATGGAAAAGAGCGCCCAGGATGATCACTGCGGTCAGACTATAGCTGAAAACGTTTTCCACTGTATACTGTGGAGTAAAAAGGCTTTGACGAAGCTTACCTATTTTTTGATATTTACTTGCATGCGCATCTAAAGGAAAATTCAAGAAAAATAATTTACGCCTGCGCGTCCCTAAGAGTGTTTACAGAGTAAATTCGTTAATTAGCAAAGTCACACCTATAGCCTGTGATCTAAAGTGGGTTTAAACCTTATTTATGCTGGGTATCGCCATTATATAATACTAAACGTGATTGAGCTAAAATAAAGAAAAGTTTGATGACAACATTCTGATGGCATTCTATTTACAGCACTGAAGAAGCCATTACTTGATTTTTTGAAAGCTTGGCAAAAAGAAACATTAAAACATGTTCAAGCTCAAAAGAAGAAGTGTGTGTGTGTTTGTGTGAATAAATAAACATATAAAATAATCAAACCTATATATATATAGATAAATCGGTTTTTTTTAGATTTTCACAGTAGCGTCATGATTGGCACAATCAGGAATTTTATAATAAATCAGATGGATGAAGTGAATTGGTATTTTATTCTTTTTGTCTTTCGGGCGTCATCCTCAATCATAAATGGAGATGGTCATGCCTCGAACCGTATAAATAATTTTCTAAATCCCTTTCTATTGGCGTCTGAAAGTAATGTAAATCCTTTCCTCCAACAGCGCTCACCGGAATATAAAGAAAAGCTAAACCCTCAATGCAAATGTATTATATCACATTCAAGACAGCGTTGGAGGAAGATGACTGAGCCGAATATAGCGGATTTGACTGAGACTCGGCGAGAAGAAAGGCGAGAAGATCCCGGGGGATGATCTCTATGGCGTAGGGGTGCGGGGTGCAGAGGTAAGGGGCTGCGTGCAGAGGGCGGGCCTTGACCGGGGCCGCACTGCGACATCCCTCCGTGAGGCTTCGCCCCCTCCCCACTAACTCCCATTCGCACCCCCTGTGTGCCCCTCCAGGAGTTCAGCAACTTCTCACTCGTCGGATAAGAAACTTGGGATCCCCGAGCAGCCGAGAGGACTGACAATGGTCCCATCAATAGTCGCCAAACTTGAGCTACCATCAATAAATTTGCCTTCCTCCAAGCGTACGAGTTCAAATAATTTTATACAGATTTTCCGATATTTTGAGAAGTTTTGAGGTTCTCTTCATTCATAAAACATACTTTGGGAATTGATCCGTTTGAGTGTGTGTGAGTGTGTGAGTACGAGTGGGGGGAAGGAACGACTGTGACCAAACGGCTCAACTGATCGAGATTAAATTTGGTAGCGGTTTGACTAGAGCTGAAAACTTTTTTCATACTGTATACTGTAAAGTAAAAAAGCTTTGATAAAACTTACGTGCCTTTTTATATTTCAAATTGCTGGTCAAAGCGACGCTGCAAATCATGTGATTCCCAACTTGACTCTAAATAACTCTTTTTAAGATTATTATATTTCTCTCAATGTATCTATCGAGCAGCGAATAAATATGGCATATTAAAACGGGTTTAGATATACCTATAAAGAGCCAGTTAAATATATCATACTAAATAGTTGATGTTTCTAGGCTTTAGATCTATTATAGAGACTTGAACATCGAACACTGACAACTAAAATTCATCTTTCTGTGAGGGGTGCGTTTCGGTCAATTATATATATTGTAACTCACGTGCGTTCTATAATATTAAGGCATGTCTGATTTTTACACTCTTAATTGCATAAATGTGTGATCTTCACTGCACTGAATAATATCTTATATATTTTACAGTTAACTAGCTCTTGAAATGTCGGATCATGCAATTGACCTATATTTTTTTCATTTATTAAGGCAAGCGTGCGTTTTTTTTTTTTTTTTTTGTTTTTTTTTTACTGCACCTTAAACTATCTTACATGTTTTCTTACTCACGCTCTCATTATTACGCATACAATCAACTTCAACATTTAAAATCTTAAATTGAATGAGTTTTTCTTATATCTCAGGGTTAAATGTAAATCAGGAAATTAGCAATTCAATTTAATTTTAAAAATGAACCCACCTCTTTACACAATTATCCAACAGACAGTGAAAATACATACTGTCTAGTACTGTTCAATTAGTTGGGGAGATTGCTTTATAAGCCTCCTATGATAGGAGGCACCGGCATAGTTCATGGACAAGGTTCAAAATGTATCACGGCAGGCATGATATTAACTACTAAACAACCCAACTCATCAACAAGACGTGTAAGTTCTGAGCGGATCAGTTCAGTCAATAGTCTATCATTATAGAACTGTGGAACCACTTAACAGTTAAGTACTGTATACGTTCTTAGACTAATCAGAACTTGTGGGTTATGTCTTTAGTTGTTTAGCTGCCTTCTGTTAATCCATTTGTTCCTACAGATTACTACTGATTTACGTTAGTAATTGGTGTAAAATCAGGCTCCTTCTCTAACTGATAAATTAAAATTTACAAAAGCGGCGACAGGTAGCTCAGGGGATCCTCGGGTCTAGCAATCCTGACGCTGCGGGTTCAAATCCCGCCCAATGCAAGCTTTTATCTATAAACAAAAGTTTGTCCTGAGCCATGGATTTTTAGAATAGGACAGCAACCTTTAGATAGTCTCTGACAGCCCATGACCCTAAGTGGTTAAAAATAAAAAAATATAGAATAGGTAAACCCTGTAGCATAATATTCAATTCCTCTATGTATTTTCCTAAATTCCTAAAATATGTATTTTATTAAAATTAGACAAATATGTTTAGAGTTTCATTACTCTAAACTAAATATCTTTAAATTAAATTCGGTAAGTAGTTATAAACGCAGAATAAAAGGCTCTGTTTTTTATTGAGAAAAATCTTACCATTAGGAGTGAGACCTTATCTATAATGTCTAATAGTAGTAAAAAAAAGAACTCAACAAAGATTTGTTTTATAATAAGATGCATATTTTACTGGTTACACAGCAAAATTGAATAAATATAAATAGGGATTTAACAATACCGTGAATTTCTAACTTCAGTGCCTAAAAACCATCATAAAGAAAGTATATATATATATAATATTATATATATAACAACTATTTTTCATTATGTCTTGTTTGATTTTGTACAAAGAACATGATATTTAAGAGTAAACTATATGGGTTGAGCACTTTCCTTTACCTCTTTCCGCCTGTCGGGCATGACATTAGAGGCTGGCGAATTGATCCTCAAGATCAAATGAGCCATTCAGAACCCTTATTCAAGTCGATCTTAAAAGAATTAGGGTAAATCTGAATGACGGATTTCCTCCCCTCGAATAACTTCTGTGAGGGGTGAGAGTTGACACTGGGTGCACACCGGTGCCTCGGGAAAGAGTCTGCAGTACGCCCTGGGTCCCGGAGCCAGCCGCACTGCGGTTGTAATTAATAATGAGGGAGAGGACTCAGGGGGCCACACACATACCCTGAAACCAGGGAATTTGAAATGAATCACTTCCCCGTCCGCGGACAGCAGGGACCCCTCGTGGGCTGTCCACTACCCCATTGACTCTTTTTTTGTATTTTCTCAAAGGGGGTGACTCGCCTAATTTCCACCAAATCACTAAAATGGCCCACAATGAGTTAATAACCTACTGAGTTATGGTTTCAACATGGTTGAATATATTTCATAGAGTACTAAATTATAATAGAGTGTTGGAATAATTATGAAGAGGAATATATTAAACTTTCGTAATCCTAGGACAAAATAGTAGTGCGCAGTTTCTCCGCTAATCTAATCATATATCGAATTTAATAATGTCATTCATAAGTTGAATGCCACTATTCCATGTACAGGGTAAAATTTATATCTTGCCTGGTCTCCACTATTGGGTAACAGTGCCCATTATCTCGCAGCAACATTCATATCATAATATTTCAACATGCTTACCTTATACGATATGTTTAACAAAACTCCATATAAATTGTTAAAGTTATCATTATTTCAAAACAAAATCCTAAAATAGAGATAAATCTTTATATATAAACAATAAATAAGTATCTATCGTGTAGACAATAAAGTACTTTTCGCAGGAATCTTTGAAGCCCAATTTGATATAGTTTAAAAAATCTGTTAAATAAAGTAAAAAAATGTCAGACAGATCCTAATAAATACTAGTGCCTTTATTATTTAGGCCTTGTAATGAAATTTAATTAAACTATAATAGTTTTTCCTACAATCAAGAAATGTTTATATACATAAAACACTTATAAAATACTAAAGATATAAAAAGTTANTTTTTTAATTCAAATTCTAAAGCTAGAATAAGAGTGGGGGTTTACGGTTTACCTCTAATCTCAAGTGTGAGTACAAATGCCTTTATTTAAATAACCTTAAATATTATTTTAACTGTTCAACAGATGAAATTAATCGTTTTTCACATGGTTAAATTTGGCATGTAGCTTTCAAGTGAAAAACGAAGGAGTGGATTCGTCTTTGTGAGAAATCGGACAAATAATAATAAAATGTCAAGTACGAGTACAAATAGTCTTTTATTTGCCATTTAGTTTAGTGCAATAATCCTAAAACGCAAAAACTATTTTTCGATACGTACGCAATATATGTATATTCAAAAAGCGCAGAGATTGCATGACATGGAAAGGACCAAAAATAAATCTTCGTGAAATACAATGCCAAGGATTTTGCTTATGTTATGCAGCTCGTACGTCTTTTTTTTTTTTTTCTTTTTTTTAAACCCACTTAACCATTTCTAGTGTAGGGCGGGACTTGAACTACACGCAACACCATACTTGAAGGAGGCCCTTGAAGATGCGGCACCAAAATCTCAAAACACCTTTCGAAAAAAGATTTCTGAGACACCACGAGCTTAAGGCACGTGTGTCAGGCTCCCACTCATTTGTGTCCTCTGTAGTCTTGTCTGATTTTGTATTTCCGAATATTATTAAAAATTCTCCTGCATATACACTTATTCGATTAGCCATATATTATCCGTTATTTAATGTCAAATTAATCAATTAATAAAGAGCACAATAAATTATGCAAATTTATCTGTTTTACAGTCCTACGCAATTGCAGAACCTTTGGGACATGGTATTAGTGCAAGCTAATAATGCTGGTCGATTAAACACTTTCAGGCCAGTCAAGCTTAAATCCAATCTAAAGTACTAAATCGTTCTAAGCCTTGGAGGAACTTATAATTGACATCTTGCCAACTCAATGTACAGAGTTTAGTACTCAACCTTACTAAATACTCAGTTTTCCGGCCAACAACGGCACATTGGACATTATAAACTTAACGCTCATTAATTTAGACTTAAGCGATTTTTGAAAAGTGAGGAAGCTATCGTGAGAACGCTATAGATATTCTCTGTGGTTGTTTCAGAACCTAAATTCATGATAAAAAAAAATCTATTTCTCGACGTTCAAAGAGTGTTTATTTTTGAAAAATAATGTCTCTAAGAAAACTTTTTTTTTTTTTTTTTAATTTGGGTTTGATATACTAAGTACCTTAATATGGATATGGATAGTTAAAATATAGGGTTCAATTTGTTTCTATCAATTAGTTTTCTCAGGGTAATAGGTTTCTGCCTTAGAGCTCAAATATTTTGGAAGGAAAGTATGAGTTTTAATGTTCTTATTAGCAAAAACAGAACTCCAAGAACCACACAGCTACTTATACTCCCTTCTAAATTTGTCAACTCGGAGGGAAAGGTGTATGACTCTGAATGTCTGAATACAATAAATGCAAGGGAATAGAATAAAAAATCTAACTACCTCAGCTGGGACACGTACCCAGAGATCCTGCATTTTTTAAATTCTATTCCCTTGGATTTATTGTATAAAATTAATGTGGGATTAAATATCACAACAAATACAATATTTAATGAATGTTTTCAATTTAAAAAAAAACTGTCATTTTATATTTAATAATTTTGCTACCANAAAAAATTATATAGAAAACAAAATTAAAGAAAATTGATACACTAACAACAATTACAAGTTAAATACTATAACAATGAATGATAGAAGTATATGCCAACAGAAAAGAATCAATAAATTAACTTAAAATAAAAATAACACAACAGAATAAAATAAAAATCCAAACTATAAAATTGAATATATTAAATAAATAAATCCTCATTTCCGCTAGATAAATACAAAAATAAAAAATAAATTATTCAAAACCCTAAGAAAACCCCAATGTCCTTTTTTTTAAGTTCAAGACCTGACTAAAGCTTAATAATATAATATAAAATTATTTCAATAAAGTAAGCTAAAACATACATATCAAAGAACAATGCTGAGTTGGCCAAATTAACAGCTTAAGCTCATAATATTTTCAAAATGATACAATCAATCATCAAAATAAGTAAAGAACTTATTTTACATATATGAAAAAGAACACTGTAATTAATCATAGTTTTCGAAACCAAGGATATGTTCTCCTAGCAAACTCTAAGAGAGATGTAAGAAGTAATGTGGCAAAGAATTCTAAACAAGCAACCTTTTTTTTGGGGAATGAGCATTACATTGCGCCGAAACAATGAAGAAAGAGAAATTATTGACCTAAATAATAAGGATAATAACCATAACATTAACAATTTTAAGTTAGTAATGCATCTGAGGTAACTAAAAGTTAAGTTAGCTGTAATTTCTTAAAGAGATAATATTTGAAATATAAACATGGGCTTTTATACTTAAAAAAAAACATTAGAATGACCCTAATAACAATTTATAATCATATCACACAGTTGCCTTAAATATATCTGGAGCATAACATTAACTTTTTTTTTTTTTTAAAGAAAGATTAACAATAACACTAGATCTAGCTCATTATTTTAAAATGCAATATTTAAAAAAGTAGAATAATCTACTTATTATGATAGTAATTGGAAATTCTCTGATTACGTATTATGCAGGAACTTCAGCTGATACAATATTTATCTATAAATACAATATAAGATTTTTCTAAAATACTTTAACAAATACTAGAAGTTGGTTTAATTTTCAGAACTAATTGTATCACTAAACAGTAACATTACTATTTTTTCTATATTTGAAAAGTATTTCTATCAATTATACCGTGATATCCGTATTTAACGTAAATGTAAAGTTGTCACTCTTAAAGAAATGTTATTGTATTTACATACCCAAAAAAATTGTATAAAAGTGAGAGGTTCTTAGCTCTATTTGCGGACGACAAAGCTATCCTATCTTCCCACTCCGATCCTAAAATGTTGTTAAAAACCTTGATAGCATTCATTAATGTAGTGGCAAATGGAGAATAAAAAATAATGAAATGTAATGCGTTACAGTCAATTTCCAACTACGAAAGAAAAACTTTCCTCAAATTGTGAAATTTAGCAATATTCCTTTACCAATCTCAAATTCCGTTCGTAACTTTGGGTTCCATTTTGATTTTGACTCACGACTCAAATGGACTCGTGTAACAGGAGACAAGAACTCCTTTTACGTTTCCAATTCCTCCCTTCGCCACGATTTTAATATCAATTTTGTTCAAGACCACATTTCTTCCCGCTTCACCCTTTTCCACAGTAAACTGCCATACTATCCTAATCCACTAGCAAAGACCAAGCCTTCCAACTCCAACCCCTACAACCCTCCCCGTCGACTCAAACGAAGATTGAGGTAAACGAAGGACCTTGACTGTAAATAATTTGAGAGTTGTGTCATTGGTCACCTTCTCTCCTCATGTGATTGTCGTTAAATGTCATTTTTACTACTCATCGTAATCAAATTACAACATGTTTTTATTTTTAACAGAATGTAATAAATAAATAAAGAACTCTCATACCTTATATTCTCCGTCTTCATTGGTTTCTGTACACCATCTCCCGTTGGCGAGCGCTTTCGGACATTGTCCATCTTCTGGCCGAATACATACGTTCACTGTCACGGTCCGTATTCAAC
>KZ807811.1:143430-157435 GCA_000696205.2 Oncopeltus fasciatus
AATACCCCACAATTTTGCAAGCCCAGGTGGATCTACAATTTTAAAAACTCCCGCATCTCGATTTTTCCATGCAATATAAGATGTGTACCGCTGAAGGGGGTCATTCAGTAACTGTTGTAGAAAATCCCAAAGTAAACGACCATCTGGAAGTGAAAATATTGTTTTTAAAATGTTAAAAAATAAACATTATAAATATTAAATCGAGTAGAAAGTAATTTTCATTAATTAAAATTTTGTAATATCCATACTAAAAAAAAAAAAAATATCAACTGCCTTCTCTAACAATTATGGAAGAATTTTCAGCACTTTTACTTTCATTATTAGTTCTAGATGTATCAAGGAACGAAAAATATTGAAATTATACCAGAATTATTTATCAAAATTGTAACAGATCTGTATATTTCACCAACCATTAGGCCTAGCAAGCCATTTAAGAATATTTATTGCAAGAGTAATTTAATTTTGAGCAAAGAGATGGCTCAACAAATCAAAAAGCACCAAAATATTAGGTTTTTTTTTTTTTTCAATCTCCTTTAAATTGTTTAATTGCTATTAGTTATTAGGATGAATTTTTTGTATAACATACTATGTGTTAACTGTTATTTTCATAAGTTTTTGCCAATAACATTTTATCAAAAAGTTATACTAAAGAAGGATTTATGGAGGACAAGTAAGATTTTTAGGCAGTATTTAACAAATATCATCTCTCTCACCACCCCTTTGCATACTTTTCAGGAACCTTAATTGGGTTAAGAATTTTATTTATTCTTTTTCCTCATTTGCTTTTATAAAACAATAAAATATCAAGAAATGTTTTATAAATGGAAAATGATAAAGTTTAATTTAATTAACAAATATTGTCTGATAGTTTTAATGCAATATAATTTTTTAATTAACTAATAAAGCTAATGAATGAAACTGGTAACTCTTAAGGTACAAATCCCAGTATACTGAAAACTAAATAACTAAAAACAAAACTATACAGTGCACAACTGTATCCACATGAACTAATTTTTATTACCTAAACTAAGATCATATTTTTGAATAATTTTAGGTAGTTACAGGATTTGTAAATTCTTCTTGGTTTAAAAAAAAAAATGTGTTCAAATTATTCTATCATATTTCAATTGATATGTTACATTTATTTCACTTGAACATGATAAATCCCATAACGATAATGCATTATTTCTTCGATGTATCAAATCCATTCGTTGTATTAGTTTAGTTATGAATTCCTTGTTTAGTAAAGCAAGTAAAAAGCTCTCTTAAATACATTAGTAGGTACATATCAAGTGCATTATTTCTGCCCAAAAAAAGATTAAGTAAACTCTCAAATAGAGAATTCTTGATCTGGTCTTATTACACACTGAAGAAGCGAATATAAAGAACAAACTGCCACATAAAAAGTCATTCATTGCACAGAAAAATATTTTCATAAAAATTAAAAAGTTGCATTAATCACAGATTTTAAGCCATACTTTTTTAATCTTAACCAAGCAGCATAAAACACCAGAATTTGTACAGCCTCATTATATATATATATANGTGTGTGTGTGTGTGTGTGTAATAGTAACAATAAATAGTAATTTTATTATTAATAAAATAGACTGGCTGATTGGCAGACTTTGATCTAGGTAGTATTTATCATGTTTAAACTTAACTGGGAGGTCATTCCCAAATCTACTTTACTTGGAACAGCGTAAGATGTGATTGAATTAATGTAGATGATACACTACTAAGCAACTCTTTCAGCTTTCCCTCATCATATTTAACATTCTTCAGATAAATCGCTCATTAGAAACCATCTTTAAGGTTTGTAGCTTTAAGGTCACTACAATGCCCAAAATATAAAGTATTAAAGAAGTAATTTTAAATGAAACTGAACACACTGCATTTCAATGAAAGAAACATACCTGTCTCATAATAGAGGAGTGTTCATCAGTAAATCCATTAATGGCTTTAGAGGCTTAGACAGGATTGCCTTTTGGTAAAAAAATTTTAAAGGGAATAACTCACCCTAAGGACTCAGTGGCAACCAGAAGAAAATACCATGAAGTGTATAAGTAGAGAATCGGTTGGGGTTCGATCAAGATTGATCAAAAAAAAAATACAGTTTAAAAAATGTATTCATTATTAATAGATGTTTTTTTAATGGGGTTCGGTCAAGGTTAATACAAAAAATGCAATTTAATAAATGTATATATTTTTAATTATCTGCCGATGTTTCGGCTTACATTGTAAGCTATCTTTAGGGATATTATGAAGGTGATAGAGGAAGTCATGTCACCTAGATCACATGTTTATGACTGAACTCTGTAATCATTTT
Source organism: Oncopeltus fasciatus (assembly GCA_000696205.2). Lineage (NCBI taxonomy): Eukaryota > Metazoa > Arthropoda > Insecta > Hemiptera > Lygaeidae > Oncopeltus > Oncopeltus fasciatus. The sequence continues at coordinate 145,757 of KZ807811.1, forward strand.
TTTAATCAACCTTAACCGAACCCCAACAAATTCTCTACTAATGATCTCTACAGTCAAAAACTCTCCATATGAAATGTATAGTCTTCATTATCACATTGCACTGGTTTGGATGAAAGGATATGAGGATATTCAGTGGATTGAGGTTATTCATACTAAGGCCAGAAATAAAGCAGAGGGCACTATGATTGGGCCAGGACCTTTCTGTAGTGCAAAAAGCCTTATCAGGATTGTGACCAATGACTATGAGCAAGAGGAGTGGAAAACCTGCTTGAGTAAAAAGCCAGAGCTACTACAACAATCCAGTTATTCAATATGCAGAAAAAGATCTAATATTACCACAGTTTGTCATGAAACGAGTTGAGGTACTTAGTCTCGCTTCTAATAGGACACTTTCCCCACAAATATAACCTGAATAATATAAGGATAGAGTTAGACCCAACCTGCAGACTATGAATTGAGTACACTTTGATTGACTGCAAAGTCCTCTCCTACAGCAGAATTATGTTCTTTGGAAAAGCATAATAATATTGCAGAGGATGATCCCAGTAACTTTATTTAAATGTCTTATTTCTTTTAAAAGAAATGACGAGATCTTTATTCACTGGTTGAGGTGAACATGGAGTGGATAGTATCTTTGCCACTTACTTACTTACTAGTTATTGTATAATAATTACTTACTTGTGTTGGGTTCTGAAATGTTGTCAGAAGGGAAAAAAACCTGCGGCTTAACATTGATGGGAGACTGAGGCTGAGGGCTTGATAATGGGTTGGTTTGGACTGTTGGGCTATTTGGTTCTTCTTCAGAATCAGACAAGGTGCTTCCTGAACTTCCACTCTGCCCACCTGATTGTGGAACTAAAACACAAAACAAAATATGGTTTAGTTTAATAATTTGAAGACAAATCAACAATTTATTTTCAGAATCATTGTCAAACTTGATAATTCAATAAATTGATATATATTTTTAAGGTGTGATGAATAAAATTGATAAAAATAAAACTTTACACTAGTTAACTTGATTTTAGCCATTTCTAGATTGATAACACTGATGCTAAATGTAAACAAGATTTGTTTCGCATCATAAACATCAAATAAGATCACAGTGAATAAGCTAAATAAGTAATGATAGCAACTAAAGAGAAAATCACTAAAAATAACATCCCACTTAAAACATGTTATTTCTTAACCTTCTGTAAAATTATACAATTTCTGGAAAACAATAAAAATAAATAATGTTATAATGCAATAAAAGTAAATTTTTTAAAAAAACTAAGCAATCCTTGGGGTAGAGACTTTGGAACAAATGGGAAGTGTGAGTTTAAGAGCTTTATTTAAGATTTTTTAATAGTTAAATTTTTGAAAATTTTAATATATCTTTAAGTAATATATAAAAGTGTTATCTATCCCGGAATATCAACATTATATAGACCATATAAGAACATAGAAATACACTATACAATAAAGTATAATTGGTAATCAAAAAGAAGAAATGTCTAAAATATTATGACACATCTGTTTTTATTGACTGAGTATGTGAAACACTGAGGTCTTCTGCTTGGGTAGGCTGCTGATAATCGTTTTCTTGTACACTCAACTGTAGCTCAGCAATATTTCCATTACAATGGGCATGAGTACTAAGGTCTGTTGGTTCTTCACATTCAGTTTTTAAACGAGAAATCTGAGCTGGTGTTGCTGCCAAACTTTGCTGTGGAGGATTTTGAGGAGACTGAGCTTGTTGCTGTTGAGGCTGCTGCTGAGATTGTTGTTGAGTTTGAAAATTTGTCGGCTGAAATGAACTTTGTTGTTGTGCAGCAGCAGGTTGTTGCTGAGATTGATGTCCAGTCATTTGATGTCTTAGTAACGATATGTGCTTTATATTTTTTAGTTCACTGGGATTGCGAAGAAATCTGTAACAAGATGTACAAAATAATGATTAAAAAAAATTTAAGCAGTAAATACTCATTTAGGAATAGTAACAAATTATTCAAGTTCTGAGTAACAAACTCATTATTGAAACTAATGATGTATATGAAGTATATAAAATGAAAAATAAACATTTGTCTATTAAAATCATTAAGTTTGATTTAGATAGCTTTTCTCTACTGAGATATACACACACACACACACACACACACACACACACACACACACACACACACACACACACACACACATGCACACACACACACACACACATATAGCAATTTAGAACAGGTCAGATAGAGAGTGCAGTGCACACACAAAAAGAAAATATTACAAGGACCAAAATTTTCGGGGATCTCTCTTTTTATGTGTGCACTGCACTCTCTATCCGACCTGTTCTTGATTGCTAAATATCGCAGCCACGAGTGTTTCATTTTCTGTGTATACTTTCTATATATAGTTGAAAAAAGCTAAATAAAACAAAAGTATTGATTACAATAAACACATGTTTTTTTAATAGATCTTTTGAATTATAGTTTTTAAATAATGAATAAATTGATTTTATGGCAATGCATAATTTTACCTCAAAGAAATTTTACAAACAATAATGAGATTTGATTAACTTTTTCAGATAATAAAAGTATGACCATTTCAAATAAATAATCTTTAATTTAATCAAAAGGAAAAAGTAGAAAAAAATCAAGTACTTACTGATAGCAGTGTCTTTCCCCTTGTACTTTTCGGAGAATATTAACTCTATAATAGTATCTTAAAGCTCTTGACATTTTATCATAATTCATTGACAAATGGTTTTTCTGAATACCCCACAATTTTGCAAGCCCAGGTGGATCTACAATTTTAAAAACTCCCGCATCTCGATTTTTCCATGCAATATAAGATGTGTACCGCTGAAGGGGGTCATTCAGTAACTGTTGTAGAAAATCCCAAAGTAAACGACCATCTGGAAGTGAAAATATTGTTTTTAAAATGTTAAAAAATAAACATTATAAATATTAAATCGAGTAGAAAGTAATTTTCATTAATTAAAATTTTGTAATATCCATACTAAAAAAAAAAAAAATATCAACTGCCTTCTCTAACAATTATGGAAGAATTTTCAGCACTTTTACTTTCATTATTAGTTCTAGATGTATCAAGGAACGAAAAATATTGAAATTATACCAGAATTATTTATCAAAATTGTAACAGATCTGTATATTTCACCAACCATTAGGCCTAGCAAGCCATTTAAGAATATTTATTGCAAGAGTAATTTAATTTTGAGCAAAGAGATGGCTCAACAAATCAAAAAGCACCAAAATATTAGGTTTTTTTTTTTTTTCAATCTCCTTTAAATTGTTTAATTGCTATTAGTTATTAGGATGAATTTTTTGTATAACATACTATGTGTTAACTGTTATTTTCATAAGTTTTTGCCAATAACATTTTATCAAAAAGTTATACTAAAGAAGGATTTATGGAGGACCAGGGAGCTCATAGGATCCGAGTCCTCCAATCCCACCATGGGAAAGCTTTTATCAATAAATAAAAGCTTTTCCTGAGCTTAGGATGTTTAGAATGGGAAGGTAATCTATAAATAGCCCTTCCCTCCTTAATCCTTAGAGGTTGAAAAGGAGACTAACATTTTTCTTTTCTTTTTTTCCAACTGAAAAGTTATAATTATTTTCATAGTTAATGATAGCAAAATATTCATTAATTCTACTGAATTATCTTTTCAAATGTCATTAATTATGTAATGTTTCCTTTACATGAGTGTTTCCTACAGTTTAGAGAGTAAAATATAAATGTATAAAAATCTTTTAAATATTTAAACAAATAAGGATTTCAAAACATTTTTCAATACCACCTGTTATATTTNACTGGGACCTGCAAATCATGCAATTTCACATTTTTTCTGTCAAAAATTAGCTTGTGTGGAAAATAGGCTACTCTCTTGCCAATTATGACATTATTCACTGAAGTTAATTTAAAGTACTTTGAATTGTAAATGTTGGGTTAATTTATACCATGTGAGGTTAGTTTGATGGATGGTAGCAATTTATTCTTTTGGTAAATTATTAAATTTCAACTATTTTATTTTCAAAACTCTAAATTAACATGTTTCATATAAGATGTAAACATTTTCTATTAAATGAATTGTAAGACTGAAAATATATTTTAAAAAACCCTCCCTTGTTGCTAAACAGAATCGATATACTTACAGGAATTGTTATAAGAACTATTAACAGTAGTAGTAGTCTGATCAGGCTGGCGAGGGGAGCCCTGGCTGTCAATCGAAGGTGCAGGACTCAATGTTACTGAATTTTGAGTGGCAGGAAACTCAATTGCTGGAGTAATATTCCATGTAGGAGTAAGAGGGAAGTGTGGAGTTATTGGAGATGAGGGTACTCTTCCACGCATCAGCATATGCAGGACATTGTGGAGAACATCCCCACATCCAGGGCTTCGTTCATTTAAATCTGACTTGGTCAAAAGACATAAAGCTTTGCCTGAAAAAAAATAAAATTTATTTATCCATTTTCATCAATGAGGTTTAAAAAAGATATAAGATCAAAAGTGACCAAATATAACTGACTGATGAACTATTTTACTACAAAAAGCCACTTTTGGTTATAAAACACTTATTTTTTATTTAATTAATATACTATGAAGACTAGGTAGTCAAGTGTATGGTTCCATAAGTTTTGAGATGTTCAATTAGTCTGGAACAATCATTTGTTGCATGGCAAAATCAGTAAGTGCTCTTGCCCAAAATCCATTCTCTTCTATTTTCATGAGCTTTAGAAATTAGGTTTGTATTAACAAATATAAGATAAATACAATAAATATACTAAATGTCTCAATGAATATAAAGAAATTTATGTCATCTTTATTACTATCAAAAAATTTCTAGATCATCAAGAAGAGATAATGTTTCGTATTCTTCCCTTAGGTACAGTCAAAACTTCACCAAAAAACACTCATAATTAGGGATATATAACTGGTTTACTAACTCTGCCAAATGTCAATCTCATGTTGGTAGCTCTTTTGCTATTGAAATAGCGCCTCAATGAAACTTATAGACAATTCTGAGTCTCTTCAATACTTATTGATAAAGTTATAGATAAACTAAAAAAAAGAAAGCAATATATCACTGACTACTTCTACCGACATGGGACTTGAAGCAGCCTAAAGATTTCATAAATCAATAAGGATTGTAGAGTCTTTCCCCTTTCACCCACATTATTCATTCTTTATTTTAAGCGACGAAGTTTATAATTGTTAAATATAAGTATTCATTAAGTTTGTATTTGTATAAGCTCAATGATACCACAATCTATTGAGCTATTTTTAAAATTCTGGAAATTTGCTAAGTTTCAAATTTTTTTATATGCTTATTTAATTCAGATAAATTAAATGAAAATTTTGATAACTCTTATACCTGCATAATTTTTATAAATTAATCATTATAAACCATATAAATACCATAATTATCATATTAAAACAAGTTAATGAATTTGCATTGGAAAGTTGTTTAGAACATTATATGCGCTGAAAATTCTAATTGTGTTGTTACTAGCGAGAATGTTTCAGTCAATTATATGAGATCTATAACAACTACTCCTCTGGTTACACTCTGTTTGTTCTTTAAATTATTCTTTAGCTATTTATGGTGAAGTGATTATTAGTCAATTTTTAATTATTAATAATTAATGCTAGTGAATGGATTTGTTTTGTAAATTTCTTTCATTTTTTATACCTCAGCACATTTGTACTAAATTAGTCAGTTAATTTATTTGGTAACTATTATAATTTACAAATAATTAATGAGAGGGAACAGAAAATAAAAAACTATCCGTCCTCGCCAGGAATCGAACCTGGATCTCTTGCTATCCGGGCCTCGCGTGCTGACCTTTACACCACAAGGNGGAGACTAACATTTTTCTTTTCTTTTTTTCCAACTGAAAAGTTATAATTATTTTCATAGTTAATGATAGCAAAATATTCATTAATTCTACTGAATTATCTTTTCAAATGTCATTAATTATGTAATGTTTCCTTTACATGAGTGTTTCCTACAGTTTAGAGAGTAAAATATAAATGTATAAAAATCTTTTAAATATTTAAACAAATAAGGATTTCAAAACATTTTTCAATACCACCTGTTATATTTACATTTTAACTACTCATTGTAGGATTTCTACTTTTAGTAAGACTTTATTTTTCTAATCAAAGAATTTAAGAATTCTAATTCAAATTCCATGAATTTCTAATTTGAGATAATTGAAAATTGTGAAAGGAAATGCACCAGCAATTTTTAAATGCAAAAATGCAATTTTAATTTGTTTTTCTTTTACTGAATTAGAAGTTGTTAATTATTTTTGGGTAGGGGACCACCTCCCATAAGAAAGTTTTTTCAGGCTTCAGGTAAATTATCATAGAAAAATGTATTTAAAATAAAATAAATATGTGTACTATTAATTACAAAAATTATGTTTATAACTCTTATAACTTAATGACATATTTATATGATAAGATGATCAGATTAAACTTGCAATTAATTTTTAATGTAATATTAATTGAGATATTATATCTCAATATTTAATTAAGGTACTTTAGGAAATGAGTTATAACAGTGTTTTTTATTGTTTTGGTTTTTTGTGCTTTACTAACTCCTGGCAAAAGCAAAACCATATTTTACTGTGCTTAAGAAATCTAGAAAGGCCTGACTCAATTTGATCTAAATTTGCTCATTAACAAACAAATATTTTGTACTTAAATGCAACATTTAAAATTTTATTGGAAAAAAAAAATTACAGCTATAAAGTACATAAGAACGTAATGTGCTCACACACAAAAAAAAAAACATTCTATCTGGTTATTTTTAGTTGAATTGAGAACAATGTACACAATGTAGTGTTTTCTCCGAGGGAGAGCTCATTTATGGGGAAAATGACCAAGAAGTCATATAGATGGCTAGGATAAACAGTAGAACATCTGTCTGTAGAATACATTTTGTTAAAACCACAGCGTATATGAGATGTATGTAATGTCTAGTTTTAACTTGTGATGAAGTTCATGCTTCTTGGGCCAGAGAAAGTACACAAGGAGAATGTAGACACTAGTGAGTTCATGTGAATACTGATAAGAGCTGGCAGTCGCTAGAGGAAGGTTGGACCGAGCAAATGAAAATTTTGCAGCAATTAGATAGCCTGGACAGTCTTCCCAACAGGAGACCTCAAAAGGAGGTTCATGGAATATGATGAAAATACAAAACATCACACCAAGGGATTGTCTATCAGAAGAATTACATCATTGGCTCACTTCAGAGACCAAACAATAAATGGTTTGGCCATATTAATTTTCTTATTAGAAAATTGTGGGTGTGAATTTTAGTATATGTATTATGCTGTTTGAATGTACAGTAATTTTAGTTGACTTCTCTATGATAAAAATTACTTTCTGTACTAAAAAAAAAAAAACATTTCCCATTAAGGATCCTGTTTTTATTTATTTGTTTTTTATAAAATAATGTTTTAGAGTTATGGAATTAATATGCCTTTTTAAAGAATTGTTATTACTTTATTTTTTTCTTTATTAGGGCATTGGGATATGAAGCTATTTATGTACGATTATTTTCTTGTTACATTCTAGTGAAAATGTGGGTCCTTTTCCTTTTATTTTTCATTTTGTTATACACCTGACAACATCCCTAAAAAAGATGCTACAATTAGCACACAGAGTGTAAGGTTCAGCTGAATCTCAACTAAGGCAGAAAAAACAAGAAAACAATTAATATATATATGTGTGTGTGTGTGTGTGTGTGTGTGTGTGTGTGTGTGTGTGTGTGTGTGTGTGTGTGTGTGTGTGTGTGTGTGTGTGTGTGTGTGTGTGTGTGTGTGTGTGTGTGTGTGTGTGTGTGTGTGTGTGTGTGTGTGTGTGTGTGTGTGTGTGTGTGTGTGTGTGTGTGTGTGTGTGTGTGTGTGTGTGTGTGTGTGTGTGTGTGTGTGTGTGTGTGTGTGTGTGTGTGTGTGTGTGTGTGTGTGTGTGTGTGTGTGTGTGTGTGTGTGTGTGTGTGTGTGTGTGTGTGTGTGTGTGTGTGTGTGTGTGTGTGTGTGTGTGTGTGTGTGTGTGTGTGTGTGTGTGTGTGTGTGTGTGTGTGTGTGTGTGTGTGTGTGTGTGTGTGTGTGTGTGTGTGTGTGTGTGTGTGTGTGTGTGTGTGTGTGTGTGTGTGTGTGTGTGTGTGTGTGTGTGTGTGTGTGTGTGTGTGTGTGTGTGTGTGTGTGTGTGTGTGTGTGTGTGTGTGTGTGTGTGTGTGTGTGTGTGTGTGTGTGTGTGTGTGTGTGTGTGTGTGTGTGTGTGTGTGTGTGTGTGTGTGTGTGTGTGTGTGTGTGTGTGTGTGTGTGTGTGTGTGTGTGTGTGTGTGTGTGTGTGTGTGTGTGTGTGTGTGTGTGTGTGTGTGTGTGTGTGTGTGTGTGTGTGTGTGTGTGTGTGTGTGTGTGTGTGTGTGTGTGTGTGTGTGTGTGTGTGTGTGTGTGTGTGTGTGTGTGTGTGTGTGTGTGTGTGTGTGTGTGTGTGTGTGTGTGTGTGTGTGTGTGTGTGTGTGTGTGTGTGTGTGTGTGNTGAAAACGCTGTTATTCCAGAGGCCATTAGGAAGTGGGGATGGCAAAAAGCTCTTCGGAAATGTGAATGGAGCCAGAGGTTCAAGAGTGATTCCCTCGACAGTTCCCAATTGCGGATTAGACAGCTAGGCCGAATCGGTCTGGAGATCCCATTCAGGCAGGTGGTAACAAAGAAGGCGGACACATAGAGGTCGGTCTTCGGTTCGATGACTTTCCAACCTCTTTGGTTCATGGAGAAACGGTCTATCTGTAGGTTACCACCCTTTTACAAACATTTATTGCACTGAAGATGCTTGCAAAAACTTGCACAGACCCGGATTTGGGGTCAAGACTGCTGTTTAAATCAAATTGATTCCCTCGGCTAATCTGCTTATCTGTTAAATAACTTCAATGGGTTTTTGATCAGCCTAACAATCATTAATTGTTTAAATATAGTATTCATACCGCTTTTAAATGCTAAAATTTGTCCATCCCTGCCCTCCTTTGCTCTCAATAACTCAGGGGACACCTGATGATCCTAATGAGAACCGTTATTTTCAATAATAATCTGTTAGCAATAATAATAATGTGTGAGATAAAAGTCATATCATGCTAATTGTTAAATACTGATATTTATTGTTTTATAAATTATGTACTCTTCATTTTAAAGGAAAGAAATGTAAGCCAATGTGGTATTCAAATAAGCGTATTTTGACTTTCCAGACATTTGAATTTCTTGAGGTCCAGTCCCATGGTATCAGAGACTCCTTAGTCTTCTAGCCTCCCTGGTTTATATTAATTCCCCACAACTGACGTAAATGGACATTGAATTGAATTTTGTACGGTCCACATTTACAGCTCGCCCAATCTATAAAGGGTGAAGATCTGTTAATTTTTTTTTTCCTTTTGAAGGTTAAAAAGCCGCATGATGCCGACATGAATTAGAAAAAAAAAGGTCTGTGAGGGCGTGGATGTGTATGTGTGTGCGTAATGTATGGGCCAGAATAAAATTCCAAAGGGATTGTAGTTGGGTGGCGAATATCGACTTATGCTAATTGCCGGCTCTCATCAAACCCCAGTTCGCCATGTTCTTTGCAGTAGTCGAACGAGCACTCAGTGTTAGCCAATCAACTTCCAGCAGAGTAAATTCCATAGATCAATCATATTTACAAGAAATAAAAATAAATTAGTCTGTTTAATGGCAAACAATAAAACAATTTTGTTAATAGCTAAAACTAACGTCGAAAGATGCAAAAATTAATTGCTCCAAAAAATATAGATTTTAACCATTTCTTGTTGCTGAATATTTGCGCTTGGCCTATTTTCCTAAATTTGTATTTTGATTTTACATAAATATTTCTTTAATTCAAATTTTAAATGGATTTATAACGGAAATATGAAATGTTTATTATTTTGATCAAAGGATAAAATACTATTATGATTTTAAAAACATGTGGTTTGGTTACAGATTTTAAATAACAAAAATCAATGGATTGTTGCATAGTTTTCTAATTACATGGCAGATAGTTTAATTTAGACTGCCTACAACATAATTGAGAAAATGATTGCCTTCAGACAACATCTATGGAATTTCAGTAACAGTAACTCATTTCATATCACACAATTGAAATAATTAGTTGACAAATAATAGAACAATATTCAATGTAAACAATATGGATCAGTCAAATAAAAATGTATATGAATTGTCGCATTAAAAAAAATGTTTATATATATATATATATAAATTCAAGCTCAGATCCATGACTTAATTCAAGTCATCCTAATGTGTGATTGTTTTAAAAATAAATAAAAGATCCAGCTGAAACACATAGACAGTTGAGCAAGATTTAAGATACATACAAATACACTTATTAACACTGCTAGCTTTATTGTGGCAATTTATTAATTGATAATCAACTTTCTTCTTCAAAAATAAATCAGCCTTATTTTTAATTCTAACATGAAATTTACTTAAACCATTCCTTTTTTACCAATTAGTGTAGAGATAACAGTAAACCATAGAGCCAAATTAATGAGGAACATCATTATATTTTACTTACTTTACTTTCATCATATACTCCTATGGAATATTATTAAATTACAAAGCAGAATAGGAAAAATTCTTATTTAACACTAAAATTTATAAAGAGATGGGCAATGAGTCATAAAACTATGATAAAAACTAATTATATTATTTAACTAAAATGATAAATTTATACATATTATACTTAATAATCAGCAGAATATTTATTTTGTTTTGTTTTATGATAATAAATTAATAAATATGAACAATAAATATGCCAATAAATGTTTTAATGTTTATTAATTATAATAATAACAAAAAAAAAATGTAACAGTTATGAACAGAATGATAATTATTTTACCCAAGGAGCTAGGTAGAAGAGTCCTGAAGTCCAAGAAAGGGTATGGGGCATGTTGAGCTTGGAATCCCATTGGGTACCTCCAGAGCATGTCAGATGGATTAAAGAGATTGACTCGTTCCATAGTAGATCCACTACGGTTACTGCCGTTTAGTTGCACCAGTTTCATAGCAAACCAAACCTACAAATAATTCATACAAATTATACATAATACTTAAATTTCTTTAATTTTTTACAATCTGATTGAAATGATAAATTATTGAATATAATAAATAATAAATACATTAAAATTAATAAGTAAACAAAGAGTGGCTTAATTAGAACAAAGATATGATGTCAGAAAGTCAAATAAGCTGCCTTCCAGAAAGTAATGAGTAATTTAGAACCAAAATTGGGAGAAGAATTCAGTGAGCAAAACTCCTACAAAAATAAGTTCTCTCAGAATATCAAGAGCAAAAGACTCAGTAAAGCATCAATCTCAGATCAGAAATATGAGCATCAATCTCAGAGCAGGAGTATGAGCATCACAAAATTTTCCAGTACCCAGCAAGGTAAGTAAAAAAAAGAAACTGTCCCTTGGATTCCATAAAATTTGGGAGGAGAATCCCATAGTAAATAGTGAGTGTTAAGTAAACCATTTTAATTTATGCTTATCTGAATGGAGTTTTTCAAGACTTAATCAACCTCACTGAGTTTATGGTCTTTTACATCTATCTTCATATAATGCTTCATTTAATGGTACTTAGCTTTATATATTTTATTTTATAGTATTT
>KZ807811.1:171084-183240 GCA_000696205.2 Oncopeltus fasciatus
AGTGCCATATGTGTGACTATATATGTATATTATATAAATTAAAAATAATTCAATTTTAAATTGTTAAGAGTCAAGTCTTAAGGCTAAACAGTTAAGGTCATTTGGCATATTGCAAATGGAATAGAATAAATAATCTTAAAAGAAAAATTTTAAAAGTTATTTTGTATTCAACAAAAAAAAAAATTTTTAATCCAAAGAAAAATGGAGTATTTGGTTGTACGTATAAATCATTATATACAAAAATAAAACGAATCACATGCGTAACAGACTTACTGTAGTTCTAGTAAATGTTATACACTATTATTGTTATATACATTTGAAAACATAACTTTATGTAAAATGCTTCCTTAATGAGATTTTTGATATACCGTAATATTGGGTTAATTTTAATTTATTTTATATCATTCATGAAACATCTTAAAGCAGGAACTTAGCTACAATTTAAACTAAATTCGATTCAGAAATTGGTCGTCTGCTAAGGATTTATGTAATTTATCCACTATAATTCCAGTTCATAGTTCCATATCCACTACAGAGTCCATTCATTAACTGGAATTACAGGGGATAAATTTCACAACTCCTTAGCATACAAAATTCTATGAAGAATAATATAAATTTAAATAATTTGTTTAAGAATATAGAAAACATGGGACTATTTCATGCGTAGAAATCACCTTGCTCTTTGATGTCAAGCCTATTCCTCTAAAACAACAAGGATTTTGAAGCTTAACACTCACTATAATTAATAATAATAATTACTTGCATAAAAGACCAGTTTTTATGTAATTCCCTGGTTATCAACAATCTTTCTGCATAATATACTAATTAAACAAACTTGTAAAGTTTTATTTATTTATTTTATTAATTTTTAACGATCGTGTATCCCAATTTTTAGCTCATTTTACTTTCCCATTAGCAATTATTCTAAACATGAGAATATTTTAATTCGTGTACCCAAATCTTGACATTTTAACAGATTCTCAACAGAGAAATCAATCTATTCACTTTCTATTTTGGCAAATTTTTAATGACATCGACAGATTTTTACTGCATCTAAATATATTATGTGTGTATGTATGTATATGTATGTATATGTATATATATATACATAATATATTTGTTATTGTTTGTGTTAGAAAATCTCTATTAAATAAAATAGATGTAAATTTTCTGTAACATTTTTACGAAATCAAGCAATATCATCACTCTTTCTTGCTAGCTACTCTAAGGCAAAGCTTAGTGGTGATACCTTTTTAAAATTTAATCCCGTCATTTATTCTTATTTAAAATAATACCATCTCTAATGAGACATGGGTAATCTGCTTCCTTTACGCAGCGCATGCGTGTTTGACTTTTTTTTTAGCCGTGACAATCGGGGGTGGGCAGGTATAAGTCTCATACAATTTCTGTCACTCCTCACAATTAAATTCGTAAGGAACACCGCCACGATGAAGAATTGTATAGTTTTTCGGTTAAATCATTGAGAGAAGCAGGAATAAGTATCTTAATTATTTATCAAAGTTTGTACTTCAAATGTGAAGTTATCATAATGGTGATGAGTTAAAATATAAATTAAAAAAAAAAAAATCTATACAGATATGCCGAATGTAGGTGAATAAAGTTAACAATTTCATAATTTATGTCTAAAAATAAAGGTATTTTACAACTCTAGTTTTAATAGAATTTTATTTATTGGGAGAAGTATTTAAGATAAAATTAAATTGAAACCTTTTTTTTTTATTTCATAAAATTTAAGAATTAATTTATCTCTCATCAGAATGAACAGAAAAGCTGGGTGGTAGTGAACAATACAAATTTTTAAACATATGTACGAAAAAGCAATAAGGTGAAACATTTGAATTAAAATGGTACAAATAAAATGGGTGCTATGTCTGAATTCAGGAAACCTTATTCTCATCATGTTCGAAGGAGAGGGAGTTTGCTTCTTTGGGACACGACTCTTTGACAATGGCTGGATGTCGAACTAGGGCCTCTCCTGGCATCGCAGAGGATTGATTAAAAACGATAGGTGAAAGGCGTAGAGTAATGGTCAAGATTCATCTTCAAAATGAGGGAAAAGTTTAGAAAATAATAATAAGATAATCAACTAGAAGGCGCAGAGGAAATGTAACTTAAGAGAAATCTTTACACGCAAAATTCTCTTCATGGAGCAAAATTATATCAAACTATGTCGAAAATAAAAACCTTAGGATCGCCCTGTAGAAATCATTGACAATTTATAACTTTTACTATCCAGAATTTATAATAAGTTGAATAAAGCATGAGTAACTGCATATAACTGCAACTTGAAAAAGAAACCAGGCCGGACACGGAGGACATTCTAAATTAGCATGTTATTCATTTTTATTATATTAGATGTAATATATACATGCTTTCATAAATAAAGGTTGCTACAAAAAGAATACAGGTCACAAAATGCACTCGTCGTTCCAACATTAGGGTTTAATTAATGTTCAAATGTGATTAAACTCATTTCTTGCAAGTAATGAACCCATTTAGTTCCGATTAAGCTAAACAAATTTCAGAAGTGGAGTGGAAATTATCACAAGAAGAGCTGGTGATATGAAATTAAATGAAAAATAGCAGCATTACTTGAATCGTAAAAGTACCAGGACTGAAATTGGACTTCTTAAGCAATTCCTTGAACTTTTTAGAGGGTGAAAAATTCAGATGAGTAACTGCATTAATAGAGCGCCCATTGAAATTCCACCTTTCTTACAATGACTGCGGAAATATAAGTTTGTCTCGCCACAGAATAAACGGATGGAAGGGCTATGGTAAGAGAGATTTTGCAATGGAAATTAGGATTGTCAGGAAAAAATGATTCCGCAAATGATTCCTGAAAAATGATTGTCAGGAATTAGGATTACGCACACCCAGAAAAAATATTTAAAAAAGTGGGCGCCGCCCAGCACAAGGGTTCTGTTCAGAACACCCAAGCCAATGGACCTGAAGTATTTTTCTGTTAAACTTTTAATTAATTAATAATTGATAGTGAGAAGTTTAACAGCAGAACATCTGAAAATGCTTCAATGTTATTTAGTTTTCAATGCTGTAGATCCGAAAATTTCTTATTCCCATCATCCCATTGATTTTCTGCGTTCTTGAAACATTTGCCTAAAGATCAAACATAGTAGGCTGACAAATACTTCTTGAAAAGTTTCATAAGGAAAAATAGGGGGTCAATTATAATCTCTGTCGGAGTAGTACAACCATAATTAGTTCTAATTGACGAGAAGTAATAAAGGTTTTCTTAATAAATAACGGTAAATAAATAACGGTTTTCTTCATATGTTTTTTTTTTTCAAGTGCAAAAAAGTAATTCGACCATGTTTTTTGGTATTTATACAGGCAATTATTGCCTGTGTGTTTTGCAAGTTTATTCCTTTGTACTAAAATCATTATTTTGGTAAATTTGAATTAAGATCAGGGTGTAGGAGAGTTCTGGGAGAATTCAGACCTAACCAAGGGATCTGAAGTAAGCTCAACCCCTGCAGTAATTAAGAGTTACATTCAGTGAAGAATATTTAAACTGCTCAAGCATCTGTCGAGAAAAGCGAGTTTGTCAGATTAATTATGGTACGACTACTCCGGGCTGAAACCATTCCAGAATATCACTTTTAAAATTATCATGGAAAATTTGAGACGTTAAATAATGATACACCAAGAAGATTAACAAGTAAAGCGGTCCCTAAAGGTGACAGCCGATGCATGATCCTTTTCGTATGTTTCTAACCAGAAAGTAATACTTTGTTCCTGACAACAATCGATTACAAAAAGATAAACAATATTTCGCTACTCCACGACTTAAACCATTTACAAAGGAGAGGGTTAGCCGCACCCCAATCGAGGTCTTCCATTATACAGTGAGAAGAATGTGTCAGGGGCTGAGACACAGAGGTAGCTAGACACTCGACTATTCCGGATTGGCTCTATATTTAGGGAGTTGAGAGGGGGAAGACAGAGACTGCCAGACCTCCATCTTCCCAAACCATACAGTCCGCTGCACGGGTACACGATGGGTCCCCGAGGCAGCGCCATGTAGGATCAAACAAGAAGGGAAAACTTCTACAAATACTAGTTCAGGACGGTAAACAATTCTTGCCCAATATCGAAGGTACTTGACATCCTTTCCAGAATTCTCGTATAATAACATAATTATTAAATCAAAAGTAACTGCTTAGACAGCAGTAGTAATAATCCTTAGCCAGTCAATTGACAGACGGAATTGTCATTTACCATAGTAGTGGTGATGAATTATTAGCACCAACAGGGTCCCTCATTAAGAACTAAGGCCTTCCTAAGTCTTTTAAATGCCATTTTAATTTGATCTTCTATTTTGCCACTATTTTTCAGAGCTAAAAGACGAACCACAAAAGAACATAAGTTGAGCAGAGATTAAACAATTAATGAAAGGGAATAGAATAAAAAAATCTACCTGTCCCAGCCAGGACTCGAACCAGGATCGCCTGCTATCCGGGCCAGTATGCTGAACCATCACCCCACCGGGACGAGCTAGATAACTCATTAAATTCCCAACTCACTAGCGAGAGTCTAACCCACGAGAAAGACTATTTGTCGACTTTCGTCATTTACTTTTTTAATTATTCTTTATAAATATTTATTTGGTTGTGGTTCATTATCCCACGTAAATTTTAAACAATTGTAAAGCAAAGATGTATTACAATACGATGATCATCAACTACGTTTACCTAAGTCCCCCCTTCCAAACAAAGGTGTTATATCCATGTAAAATTAGAATGGTTATTAGGATGTACAATTTATGTAGTTATTTATGTAAAATAACGAAAATAAATGTGTAAAAAATATTTGAATTTGTGCATCCAACCTTGAGTCAACGCATAGATGCACCCGGAATTCCATGGGAAACAATAATCAGGAAACGTAATATTTGCGGAAAATAATAGAATAAAACAGAGAGGATGCCCCCAAAATGAGGAATCTCGCGACCCTGAGAAATAATGAAAGCCAACAGCGGTAGAACGAAATAGGAATTACTTTTATGAGTTCTGAATAGGAATTAGAATGGAAAATGGAGCGATGGGATGATGTGGCTCCAGAGCTTTTCATTAAATTTTTTGTCTGCGCCCCTTATTTATTATTATTATTATTGTTATTTTAATTAAATGACATAATACAATACTACACTAACAAATCAGTAAAATTTAAGTAAGTAATGATTTTTAATAGTATCATTAAAACAAGTCTTTACTTCACCATAAATAAACACAAATTCGTAACGGTATAAGGGCCTCTAAATTCAGTTTTCCTATTTTTTGGAAATGTCTGTATGCGGGATGGTGGGTGAAAGTATGTACCACTATTGTTTTGAATGATTTACAAGTAGTACTGAGTGGCACATCGCTTTGAAGTAAGACATGAAGTAATGTTTGGTGGAAAGCAGTAAGTTTTTGGACGCTCTGCCAATACGTACTAGAAAAAACAATAAACAAAAGGCCTCAATTACCTACGTTTAACATATTCATTCGTAAACTGACCAGAAAGTTTTTCAAATCGTGCTTGCTCAAAGACAATGCACACAACAAAGAAATAGAAAAACTACACAGTCGCTTTATCTAAAGACTCGAAAAACAATCTCATTCAAAGCACTAAATCCGACTGGTTTATAATGGTGTGCTTTGCCCACTTGTAAACAAATTACTCCTTTTTACAGTCCTCGCTTTTTCTTCCATTATTTTAAACTAATGTACTCCACTTGATAAAATAAATTATTTTTGAAAATATAAAAATATATATTACTAATCCATTTTTATACATAATAACATATAATAATTTTTTTTTCGAGTAGCAATTAAAGAGTAGAGTTTTAACTTGAAGTAATACGTCTTAATTGAATTTAACACATACTTCTGATTATTGCACTGAAAACCAAAATTGTGACCCCCCCCCCCCCACCAACAATCGTATGTTCACTGCAAAGAGTGCATATTAAAAATCATTGAAAAAGAGGTGAAAACAAGTGGGCCCGAGGTACCTCATTAACGAAAAAAGTCATTAAAGTAAGAAGGAACAAAATATTAATTACTTTGGGAATTTTTATGAATACTCCATGGGAAGTAGATTGGAAAACAGAGAACGAGTGAAAAGTAAGTATAATTCTCCAAAACTCTTTTTCATTTAGATCTAATTTATTATTTTCTCTATAAAACAAATAAGATAAAGAAAGGTGTACAATAATAGAAATGTACATTACTGAATAAGTAAATTATAAAGGGTATAATTTAGAATAGTATCATTAAATTTCTTCATGCAGAACTTATAATCAATAATTTCCTTGGGACTTATTCCTCAGAACATGTAAATTGGAAAAACAATGGAAAGGAGGATCAGTTCTCATGATAGTTTCTCCCTGCCCTAACCATCTGCGTCTCTCCCCTTGTAAAGGGCTCTAAATACAAGCATTAATGCCTAGTTAGGCTATTTCGAGTAAGCAGGGACGGTTGTCAAAGGAATGGTTTGTTGTCCCATCAGCCGCCCAATAAGGAGTGAGAAAGCGGGAGTTAGACCCTAGGGAGGAGGAAGGTGGTGAAGGAATTCCCCCTACCCCGTGACGAGGTGCAAAAGGAAGAGAAGTGAAGGAAGAGGAACAGATGGTCCAAGGCCAGGCGCGAACCAGCAAGGTTTCCCACTGGGAGTCGCTTCCTGGCGATCCTAGTGTCCCTCTCCAGCTCCGCGTTTCCTAGCAGAGCCTTCCCGTCATCCATAGCCCACAGAGGAAACATTTCCCCATGTGTATTCCAAACAGATCGAGGTTAGGAACTAGAATGTCTTAGCTTCGTACACCATGGGGAGTCGGTCTAGGCGCTTATTCTAAACACCCAGGCACTAGGAAGTCTTCCCCGCCCCGGGCGAGACTCAGAACCTTCACCAAGAAGGAACTATACAAGAAGTAATGATCTTGGCTGATTTACAGGAAACACCAAGTTCCAGCAGCTGGATATAATACATTTCAAAACAAATAGAATAGAATAAATTCAATTAAAAAACGTTAACAATTTTAACTGAATATTTCTTTTTTTTTCCCCATTAAATATGCGCTTTTTAATATGTTATATTGTATTATAATGAGAGAAACTGATTCTGTGTCTCTCACTTCCTATAAATTTTATTTTCTTAACTCAAATCTTTTCCTGGCACTGATAATAAAAATATAACAAATATCAAAATTTATTCGTTCTTTTTCAAGCAAAAGATCGACGCAGTAAAAAATTATATTATTATTTAACTTTTAATTCCTGAATAGAAACATTGATAATTAAAATTTACTAGCCTTCCTTTTTAGTAAATTCTTTATTAGTTTTTATTTCCCTGATGGTCAAGAGCTAGTTTTAACGATCTCATATTTTACCATCATTGCTGTTTCTGCTCATGAGATCTAATTATTATTTAACTTTTAATTATACTTATCATTTATAAAGCAAGGCCAGTCTGCTTAGAGTACTACATGTAATTTAAACTTGGTTTTAAATTGTATCTCTTAATTTGCTTTCTCTGGAGGAATGCTAAGGAAAATTCCAAACTCGGAGGTTAGGTGAAGTTGTCATGGAATCAAAGCAGTTTTCCATCAAGCTCCAGAATCCCTGAGGCCTTTGACAGCCGACCTCCTGGCTTCATATCCGGGTCTCGGCGAATCATGAGGACCCAGGGCCTCTCCTTACCAAACGCCCTCTGGGAACGGTGTCCTGTACCAAAGCAATGGCTCCACTTCAGGTGTGGTTGAAATTCCTCTCAGAACGAGACCAGCATTAGCTCCAAATATTTGTGTGACCTATAACACATGAAATTATCCATACATTGTTTAAACGAACAAAGTCATAATAAAATAATTAGTTTTCAGTATGGAATGAATTTCTGACTGTCTATTTCCACAGTCACGATGTAGACTCAGTTGAGCACGGATTTCTCCCCATATTTTGGTTATAAAACTATTTTGGTCTAATTGTTTCTCTAAATTCCCTCCATGGTATGAATTATTGAAGTTGTGTGGGAAATCNATACATTAATTTCTGATTTTTTTTTTTTTTTTTCATTTTACATTTTTACACTTGTTATTTCAGGTGAATTCCCGTTTTTACTTGTCCAATATTTACTTTCGCTCTCAATTTACTCTTAATTTCTGATTTTTTTTTCTTTATTTATTTTCAATGGGAAATCAAACAAATATAATTTAGGAACGAGATATCCTGTGATTCCTATAGAGAATGTATTTCCCACTTTTCCGGGAAATCGAATACTCCTCATTTAATCGATTTTCCTTTGTTACTTCCTCTTATATGATAGGGGAAGTTCTTTTTCTTTTCTTTTTTCTGTCTATGATCAATAGAAAATTGATCAAATTACACTGCGGAATATTTCATTTAAATAATTCAATTTAGTCATTGCTCCGCTAGATAAGTGCTCTTTGTCACCTCTTCGCGGCTTTACAAATGTTACGATTTACAAATAGCAATAACGAAGCGCGTTGCTGTTAGCTTGCTAACGTTTGTAAAACCTATGAAAATAAGTCAAAAAGTGAACGAAACTAGAAAGTAGGGTAATGGCTAAATAAATTATTTTAAAAAATAATTTATAAATGGGAAGATCAATTTTTTAAAATATATAACCAGAATAACTAGAAATTATTCAATAATTTATATAAAAAGGACTGGGTCCAAATGAATAATGAGAGTATTGTTATGGGTCGAAAATTGGTTTTTTGTAACTCATCCCCAATTTCTTGTACACAGTAAATTACATGCCTCAAAAAAAGTTGGTCTGTCTTTGCATTGTCGACGCTCCAAGTATTTCCAGAATATTTTTGAAAGAAGGAAATGACCTATAAAATACACTATGAATTAAAGTAAAGTATGAATATAGATAATTGGAAACATTTTACACACACACACAAATACATATATATATATATATTACTTATCACTATTTGTAAATTATATAGCATGCAATTTATGTTATAATATAGAAACGATTATTTTTAGCTCAATAGTAAGGGCGGAAGAAGTGTTTATATAAATTATTTAGAAATAGTAATTCATGTTTGTAGATATGGAGGAGATACATTTATTTTATTATTATGATTAATTTCCTAAAATTAGTTCATTTTTGTTTGATTTCGCCAGATTTAATTTGAACTCAAGCGCTTCTTTTAACTTGGTGATTTTTATTTTCAATATGTAAAAGTTTATTGGCTTTTAAAAAATTGAAAAATCAATTTCCGACTCGATAAACCTTGTCGATTCGGATTAAATTATCCGAATAGTGCCAGAAAAGATTTTTCGACTAAATTAAAAATGTGCTGTTTCTTGATTATTTAAATCATATATAATAGCTTACTCCTATCATAATTGGTTTTTTCTTCAAGTTTTTTCCGGTCGAATCATGAAACTCTCCAAAATGGATCTTTGGAACACATTGAATATTCCTATATTTTAATTTATCTTTAATCAGTATTTCTAAGTCCATCACATTATTTTATTGATTATAATTAATCCCATAATTTATGATTTAATTATTAAATCCATCATACAGGAGCTGCTTAAACGTAGCAAGTTTCCAATATTTCAGTAATATGGACTTTTTTTAATGTTATAAAACATAAATTTATATAAATTAGATTTTTTACCTATAATATTCAACAAACATTTTCGTAACTGAAATAAAAATAAAGATATCTATTTTATACATTTTTGTCTTATTTTAAATTTGAAATTTTTCAAAAGACAGATAAAAATTTAAAAAAATATATATTTGGCTTAAGATATGCAATACACAAAAAAACTATTCAAAACTATTCATATTAACAACTACCTTTTTTCTGTTTTTTTTTCTTTTTTTTTTTCTTAAACCTGTTATTAGCTCACTGTTTTAGGTTATTAACTAATCAGACTGGAGGAAATGTTATTTTTGTTNTATAATAATGTATATTTTTTTGTGCCAGAAAAGGCCTTATGTAAAATTCACTTATGTTATTCAAGGGGACTCAGTTAGTCCCAGAATAAAGTTTATTTTCTTCTTCTTCTTTCTTATACCTTACGAGCATGTCAATAAGTACCTGATGACGAATATATAGAGGAATAAGAACCGTGATGAAGTGTCTGCCAAAATTAAGGAGATATGGTGATCTCCAGTCGACGTAACTTGGGTTCGTGACCCTGTTTCTCAAACATCACTATCCCCAGGAGAACGAAGTTTCTACCCTACAAGGATATGGGTCTTCTAAGCCATAAAAGGGAGATCTTGAGAGGTTTACAGTGCCATATGTGTGACTGGACAACAGGGAAGAACCAATCTGGAGTAGTGGCAACTGACACAGGAGTTCGACACATATAGGGACGGCCGAGTTGGGGGACCATGTTCCCCGTCTTCCATGGGAGGGACCATGGCTGGGAAGATCTTTGTGACAAGAGCTGGCGACTGGCCCAAGTTCATATGGAGCGGTTCACGACTCTTGAAACCTTCTCATAGCCCGGAATTGAAGGACAGGCACACAAGACCACTCGCGGAAGCTGATGCACAAGACCTTCACTCCCCAACGGGTACCAGCGCTCTGCTGTTGAGTTGATGAGGTGTATACTTTTTGACAAATCATTAATCTAATTGTGAAACGCATTGGTTAAAATTGTATTTTTCGTCGAAAGACCTTCTAACTGGTTACATACATATGAAAAAAAGAAGAACATATGTTTCTAAATTAAGGGAATCTTTTCGCCTTCCATTGAGGGTCTCCATCACTCATTTATCATTATTATCAAACTTAATTGACTAAGAGCACATTCACAGCCGGTTGGGGGGGGGGGGTTCCACTAATATGTAGTTAATTCATAAAGGCCTTACACTACATTTTATTAATTTTCCAATAGGGATATCCATTACTTTCTTGGACATAAACAAGAAAGATAAGACCGAAACCCTTATCTGTGAAAACAAGTTCTTGAGAGCAATTTATAGAATCATAAATGTAAATAGGGAATAAGTAAGATTCAATAATTATTATCATGAGGAAAAATGCATGGATAATTCGATTATATTCACAAATTTATTACAAATTGAAGAAATCATTTGCATTCAAATAATAGTAATAGTTTTTATTCAAATCTTACAAAATTAATTTTTAAATAACAACGCGCTTGAATAAAAAGCAATAAGAATCACGAAACCCTTTTTAATTATTAATTTGAATCGTACAGGGAGCCAAAAATAAATCTCACTACCTCAGCCAGAAATCGAACCCGGTGAGGAAGTGAGGATTTTTTTTCTTTCCTGGCTCCCTGTAGAATTCAAATTAATATTGAAATGTGAGATTAATTTACCACAATTATCATCACGATTTGGATTCCTTCTTAATTATTTTTATTATAGTTTTTCATAATTGCTTCTATAAATTATGCATAGTTGTAGTGAACACTGCGCATTTGTACCTGGAAAGAGACTGATGTGAGCTGGAGACAAGGAAATTTCTACGTTAAATGGAAGAAAGAAAGATATATCAGCTTGCCGGAAAGTCGGAAAAAAAAAACAACCAAAAACATTTTTCTCTGGAAAATAATACGATCTGGGGCACTCGAGGACTACAGTATAAATAACATGTTTTTATACATTTTGAATACATTAAGATGATTACTTTAAATCAAACAAAACCTAGCCGAGTTCCACGAAGACCTGACCAATCAATATTTCCCCGACAGAAATAAATTCCACGTACAACCTTAAATACATGAACATGGAATATACCAAGATTAAATAGATAATACTCTTGCGCTAACCTTACAACAAAACGGGGGAAATCTCAGTGGCCTTAGTGGATGATCGGTATGTTGTAATATGATACACTAGGTGTTTAAATTCACGTGATCGGGATCAGCTAAGGAATTACTAGAACTACGATATTCATCACCTGGGCAATAACTAACCCGATAACATCGTCAATTTACTATCCACTGTGATCTTGCTGATCAGAAATTATTTAAACTAGAACAGGATACACATGATTTTAATCAGCAAAAAAAATCCTGCCACTTCTACATTTTTTTTTTTTTAATATTTCAATATTTTTTTTTCTAATATGTTTTAAACAGGTATGCATAATTTTAAACATCC
>KZ807811.1:265552-278347 GCA_000696205.2 Oncopeltus fasciatus
TTTTTTTTTTTTTTTTTTTTTTTTTTTTTTTTTTTTTTTTTTTTTTTTTTTTTTTTTTTTTTTTTTTTTTTTTTTTTTTTTTTTTTTTTTTTTTTTTTTGTATTATGGATTTATTTAGTTGCTATTCACCTAGAAGATAAACGATAAACCAATAGATAACGTACACAATGTTAAATAATAAGTATTCATTGTTGTATTTTTTTCTATAATAAAAAGAATAATACATTAGACAATATATAATAATAAATATAATTAATCTTCAAACTAGATACGCTTTACACAATGATGGACGCTCTGGAGACCACTAAGTCTGGCGAATCTCCCCACTCAATCCAGATATCCGTGAATGGAGCAGTTCTTTATCTTTCCGCGCCCAAAACGTAATCTCCTCGCAGTCGGGCCAGACATTAATTGTCTATGATGGCTTTCAGATCTCTATATTGGATATATGTGTGTTTAGTAGCATTATCAGAAGAACTCTTTGATCAGTTATCACGTGGGAGATTTGAGGTTCTACCTTGATGAGGTTGTTTTTTAAATGGGACTTTCATTGAAGGAGGTATATTCTTCTTCTATTTAGAGGAAAGAATTGTTTAAAGGATAGGAGGGGTGAACATTTAATAATAGAACAACAGTAATCGAAATTGATTCTCTCCAATATCTGAGAAGAAATTCCTCGGCATCCGCACGCAGTCGTGGGTTTGGATTGGACGGGAATACTTCCAGGCTATTCTCAGTCCGGAGAGAGGAGAATTTGCCAGATCTGCGGAGATCTTATCGATTCATACGTCATGGCCGCCCACAGCCAAGATTGGATCTAATTAGTGCTCTATAGAGCATCAGCATGCATATAATATCTTAATTTGGCTTTTATCAGAACAAAAACAACAGATTCAATACATAAATCTCCATTTGTTAATATTGCATATCAATATTATATATATATGAGTTTGTGTCAATGATCCGGTCCTTCATCTGAACTATTGTTACTCACCGGAGCTCTCTGAAGTTGAGGCGCTAATGTACCAGTGAGGGGTTAGTATTAAAACTTCCTGAAGAAGGACTGACGCTACCCTGCCCTGCTTATGGAAAGGAAGGGGGAAATAGGATCCCGTTTTCGAATATGTTATGACTATGTATATTAATTGATGTCTACCCAAAAGCACTTTTATATCTGGCATATGAGCCCTCAGGTCTATAAAGCCAACCAATATATATATATATATATATATTGGTTGGCTTTATAGACCTGAGGGCTCATATGCCAGATATAAAAGTGCTTTTG
This sequence comes from Oncopeltus fasciatus, assembly GCA_000696205.2. Taxonomy (NCBI): domain Eukaryota; kingdom Metazoa; phylum Arthropoda; class Insecta; order Hemiptera; family Lygaeidae; genus Oncopeltus; species Oncopeltus fasciatus. The sequence continues at coordinate 266,838 of KZ807811.1, forward strand.
GGTAGACATCAATTAATATACATAGTCATAACATATTCGAAAACGGGATCCTATTTCCCCCTTCCTTTCCATAAGCAGGGCAGGGTAGCGTCAGTCCTTCTTCAGGAAGTTTTAATACTAACCCCTCACTGGTACATTAGCGCCTCAACTTCAGAGAGCTCCGGTGAGTAACAATAGTTCAGATGAAGGACCGGATCATTGACACAAACTCATATATATATAATATTGATATGCAATATTAACAAATGGAGATTTATGTATTGAATCTGTTGTTTTTGTTCTGATAAAAGCCAAATTAAGATATTATATGCATGCTGATGCTCTATAGAGCACTAATTAGATCCAATCTTGGCTGTGGGCGGCCATGACGTATGAATCGATAAGATCTCCGCAGATCTGGCAAATTCTCCTCTCTCCGGACTGAGAATAGCCTGGAAGTATTCCCGTCCAATCCAAACCCACGACTGCGTGCGGATGCCGAGGAATTTCTTCTCAGATATTGGAGAGAATCAATTTCGATTACTGTTGTTCTATTATTAAATGTTCACCCCTCCTATCCTTTAAACAATTCTTTCCTCTAAATAGAAGAAGAATATACCTCCTTCAATGAAAGTCCCATTTAAAAAACAACCTCATCAAGGTAGAACCTCAAATCTCCCACGTGATAACTGATCAAAGAGTTCTTCTGATAATGCTACTAAACACACATATATCCAATATAGAGATCTGAAAGCCATCATAGACAATTAATGTCTGGCCCGACTGCGAGGAGATTACGTTTTGGGCGCGGAAAGATAAAGAACTGCTCCATTCACGGATATCTGGATTGAGTGGGGAGATTCGCCAGACTTAGTGGTCTCCAGAGCGTCCATCATTGTGTAAAGCGTATCTAGTTTGAAGATTAATTATATTTATTATTATATATTGTCTAATGTATTATTCTTTTTANAGGAATTATTCTCCTGGAATTATAATTGTGAGGAGGCATAAATATTATTTAACCATTCTATATCATTTTGCATATAGATTCAATAGAGAATTGTATTATGGCCTGGAGGAGTTTAATTTCTTAAGGGGAATACCATATCAAGTAATGAGTAGAAAATAATTGTAGATTTGATAAAATATTCATTTATATGGCTGAAATAGTGTTAACATTGTCTATTATTTTATTATTGGAAGCCATCGTCTAGGCCTACAGTGCTTGCCATCATCAGGGCAAAAATCAGACACCAGATTACAATATTTATATATATATAACTATAAGTATTAACGGTATATTGCTTTTATACTTTATGAAAATGGAAGTAAATTAAGTATAGAAAAATACTGTTTAGATGCTTTTTGTAACATATAAGACTTAAATTTATAGAGATCAGAATACTAGAAACAAAATAATAAATAATTAAATAAATCACTAAATCAGGTACTTATTTAGTTAGTTATTATTTTATTTATAATCCTCTGAAATTCTATACGTTCAAGACAAGATAAATATGCATCTAAAACATTATTTTTCTATCAATAATTTACTTTTATTCTCATGAAGAATAAAATCAATATACTGTTATTTTTATAGTTTATAACTATTATAATTTGGTGTTTGATTACAGCCCTCATGATGACATGCTGAAAATTTGCCTTACATAACTAAATTATTGAACATAATTCTTATGATTTCGTCCCTTCTGACCGAAACCTTGACCATTTCTGCATGAGTATGAAATATAACTTTTAGTGGTAAAATGTTGAATGAAAAAAATATCCTTCTCAATAATGTATTCATACATAATTTATAAATAATTTATTAGTANTTTTAAATATTAAAAATTATATCTTGTCATTAATCAATCAATCAATGGTTAATATCTATAGAAAATGATCGCGTAGTAGTTTTTAGTAAAGCGGAGCTACATTCTCTGCTCAATTTTGCATTTCTTTGTGGTTGCACGTTAAAATTTTGTGTTTTTTCTTTAAATATTAAAAAATACTTTCTTACAATCAGAAAATGAATTCCTCTAACTTTCATTAAAATCTAACAATAAGGGTGAGATCATGGTGTTCCCGCTATTACACGACTATTGAAAAGGCAGTGATACTGGGGCCAGGATGTCTGGGAGTTCAAACAATTCCGTAATTTAAACGATCAAGGGGTTAAATCTCTCATACAATTTTTTTTTTTTTTATATTTAAGGACCATGTATTAGGTTTCAAATATTCATCGGATAAATTGAGGAAAAGGTTTCTCTTGTAATATGAATGAAAAGAAGTAGGCCGATCCTGGGTTGGATTATTCAGGCGAAGATAACCGTGCCTCGATGTCAGGTAGCAGCACATCTCCGAGGCAGTGATGTTCAATAGAAGGCAGATCCTCAAAGACAGATAAAGGCCCGATAAAAGCCTAGAGGATCCTCAGGTCTCTTCCTAATGAAATATATAGCAGGGGGCTTGGGGGTGGAATGTCTGTCATATTATCCAACCACGGCGGGTGGATGAGGGGGAGGGGATAGGTTTTAGATAACAGGAGCACAACAAAGGTGATATTTTTTGCGGGTACATGTGGCTGGTGAGGGGGTGGGGGTGCCACGCCCAAACCCGGCGTGGGAACGGGCCTTCAGGTGATGGGTACCCTCAGAGGGCCCAGGTACGTCGACCGTTACTAGGCCCTAGGCTCCGCTATTTCAAATCATTTGGGATTTTTATACACTGCCTTCACCTCTATCAGTATCTCCAATTACATTCATTTATTAAGTTGCCAGGAAGTTTTTCAGACTAAAGCTAAACGCTTTTTAAAACGGTGAAAATATTACAAAAAAAAAACAAAAACAATGAAAATAATATACTCTCAAATTTTTTTTATTAAAAGAAAACAGCAAGTTTAATTCAAAATACTAAACATTCTTTTGAAATGGAGCAAATTGTTGACACAAAGGGTAATTTTGTTTTGGAATAACTCCCAGAATTTCTATCAGACCTTTGAAAATAATTTAAATGGCAACTAAGCTCCAAGGGTTTGTATCAAAGATGAAAGAGACAGTGTGATTTCTCGGATACTGTAACTGTAATACTATGAAACTCTCTGGTTAACTTCTGAACTGAAACGTTTTTCATAAAAATATTATGAAACAACATAAAAGTTGGTAATTTATATTTTATTACTATAATGCTCAACTAAATTTTCCGTAAGAAAAAAAAAAAAAAAAAAAAAATATGTAATGTTTTAGAAAAGAAGGGATTGTCTGCTCAGTCGCCGAGCTGAGAAAATGGCTCGATGGGTAGAAGCTTAGGGACACCTCAAGGTGAGCTCTTTTGCAGTTGAATCTAGTTGTTGACTCTGCGAAACGTATTAAAATTTAAGAATTATGGAAAGATTATTTGACTTAGTAGGAGGAGATAATCGGTCTTCGGTCAAAGATTTATTATTAAATAAAAACAAATCGGTGAACCAATATGGTTTTACTTAATAATAAACCATTCTAATACTTTACTTAATAATACAAAAATCCCTGGGATGCTACTTATTGATCATCAACGCTCAAACAACATCCCATCAAAGTTTATTTTACTTATTTTCATCAAAGTAGTTTCTCATCCATTCCTGAGTACATTTTATGTTAATTTGATTCATTTTAATCTTTATTAATTAAGATCCGAAGTGCATTTTTGAGAAATTGATATCAGTGCTATATTCAGTGGTGAATTTACATAATTTTTCACGTGTTTTAATTTAAATTAAGTTTTAAACCATATTGTGCAAGGCCTCTTACCTGCTTCATATAAATATGTGGTAACCGTCCAAGTACGGCCAATGGTTTGAGCCTGCCTAGGCAGGAAGCGATAACAATGTCTATTTTATCTATTGTGAACCGAACCGTTAAAGCATATAACTGGAGGGAAAAGTCAAATTTCACTTGCACTAAACTTATATCCCTGTATTTTTATTTTTATTCCAGTGTGGGAATCAATCTATTCAAGATAGACTCAAAACGAATTATTGAAAATGTNTGCAATAAAATTAATTGTTCTTCAAAATCTTCTGACACACATACATTCCTTAAAATAACCCGTCCTGTTAGTATTCCTATAGAAAAATTGTAAGAGAATTATCTCCAATCCTTTTGGGTTATTAATGAATTGGAATTTATCTTCTTATTCATTTTTTTTTCCTTTTCATGAAAATGAATGGCATTTGATTTATTGGCATGCATGCCGACTGTAAAGGCTCTAAATTAAGCACGCAGTCCAAGTAAGTTGAGTCGAATGTCTCAATGAATTTCTTAATCGCGAACGAATCTTCTCCCCAATCGCGCGGATGGCGTATTAAAAACAAGGCCGGATATTAACGGTAAAGGAAAACAGGCGACCATGATTTCAGCGATCTTGAAGAATTAGTCAGAGCTCGTTGATTCCAGGAACACGTCTGCATCAACTTCCTCCGCATACATACTACCTCCTATAGAAAGATGGCTGGAGATAAATATCTCTCATTTCCTTTGTCAAGGACTCGACGAAAAGCTGATTCGATAAAACCTCCTATCGATTTACTGACAGCGTTACAAACCGCCCTGGTTTTCATCTGGAAGACAGGAATTTATCAGTATTTCGATAAGTTCATTAGGCTAAAGTATAAATGATAAAAACACATTTAATAAACTCAAAAAAAAAAAAACCCATTTACTATGACAGATGTAACTTTCCGGTAACATATTAGAGGATGAGGGGAAACCAAGTAATTCTTAAACAATTAATGAGAGGAAATAGAATAAAAAAATCTATCTGTCCCAGCCAGTCTCGCTGGTAGTTTAATGAGATATCTAGCGCGTCCTGGTAGCATAACTGGTAAGTACACCGGCCCGGATAGCAGGTGATCCAGGTTCGATTCCTGGCTGGGACAGATAGATTTTTTTATTCTATTCCCTCTCATTAATTGTTTAAAATTTACGTGGGATAAAAAACCACAATCAAATAAAGTATTTATCAAGTAATTCTTAGTGGATTTTGATAACATCCCCCAGACACGCCCAAATTCATGCACACACTCACTTGTACTCCAGTAAGTTGGAGGGATGGAGCATATATTCCTCTCAGACATCGGGCAGTAATGGTTAGCCAGTTACTTCCAGCATATTCTCAGCCCATCTGATGGGCTGCTGGACCGGAACTGTCAATCAAGGTCAATAAAGAAAGCCCTATGATAAGTCAATGAATGAGAACATCACTGTCTCTTGCCGACATCACTGATTATCCCCGCTGCCTATCTTGCTAGTTGGTCAGGTCTGCAACATAGCGTTCTTACAGAAAAAAAAGTATTAAATAAATAAAATATTTTTTATTCCTAGATATTTCGACTGGTAGTAAATATGCAAACACTAATATTTATTTATATTATCCTTATTTGTTCTATTAGTTTCACCGCATTTATTTACTCCTAATGAGCAGCTTGAAAGTTTGTAAGCCAATTTAGTCGTCAATTAATTAAAGATCATTTAAATAAATAATGTTTTTTGTATTGATTTCCTACTCTTATATTCAGAATTTAGCACTATAAGAAAAGAGAAGTCAGGATAAATAAGGCAATAAAATACAAACACAGTAATGGGAATTAAATAGTATTATTAGAAAATTTTAGTTGGGGTTCGGTCAAGGTAGATCCAAAAAAATACAGATTTAAAAAAGTGTATTTTTTAAAAAGATTATCTGCCAACGTTTCAACATTCTAAAAACCATTAGCCCTCCTTTTAAATAAACCTGTCAAACATTTTTCCCAGTTACAAAGTTACCTTTTCCCTATAATACCCTTCCTTTTTTCCTTTGTCCTTTTTATTGCCCTTTTGAAACAGGCCGCTCTCCCTTTTTACTTTCCGCCTCTTACCCTCCCCGACACCCTTCTTCTCCCCTATTAAATAGTATTGATTCTCAGAAACAAATTGATCAGCTTAGCAATTTTCTGGACTATGAAGATCCCCCCCCCCTCTTATGTAGTTTGAATTCGTTAAGTATTGGCTATGGCATAGAATTTGTGCTTATCGGTCTTTGCCATTTAAAAGATAAGATTGCAAAGAGTTCAAATCCGTCAAATCAACTCTCGGCTCAAATAAGTTGTACAAATATTCAAGCCGAAATGCCTTGAAAATAGTTTAAGATCACTAAAGTTAGTTTAAGTATTCTTAGTGGAAATAGGTGTGCTCGGAATAATTAGGGAGGCAATTGTTAAATTAATTGCACAACGGTGAGACTTAAAGGTTTATAAACTCCCAGTCATGGAAATGTGAACTTAGGGACAGGACGTCCTCTCTCGTCTTCATGGCAGCCCTGAAGATGGCTTACAATGTAAGCCGAAACGTTCGCAGATAATCTTTTTAAAAAATACACTTTTTTTAATTCGTATTTTTTTTTTTTTTTTTTTTTTATTAACTTTGACCGAACACCAACTAAAATCATCTAATAACTTAAATGTTTATAGTTCTTTGTATTTTTTTTTACTTCTTATCGAACCATTTCACTTAGAATTATAGGGGAAAGACTTCCAAGAGGCAATCCCCTTATTCTAAACACCCAGAACACTGGGCGGATATCTTCATTTCTCAATTAACAATTTTTAATTCTTGCAAAAAATAATATTTTTTGTAAACTTGCCCAGGGCGGGGCTCGAACCATGAGGGCACGGTTTGGGTGTTGCTATGCCGGTGTTCCAACGTAGATTCTTGAACTGCTGATCTGAAGAATAACTGTGCCACTGATGCTGTCGGCAATCAGAGTGTTTCCAGTCATGACGCGCAAAGGTCAGACTCCAACCTATCGCGGACCATACTAACAGCATAGGTGTAGTTAGTAGAAGCACTATAAACCTTTATGGTGGATTGTTTCTCTAATGTTCCAAGCATAACTCTCGAAAGTATTCAAGTAAATATTATTTTGTGCAATAGTGATATATGAATGAGTATAACTTTCAAGCAAATGAAACATACAAATTAAACTTAAATAGTGAAATGGTTGGAGGTTCGTTGGCCGTCGAGTATTAAACAGAGACCCTTAGATATATCCTTAGATGTATCCAACCTTAGATATACCCTTAAATATACCCAACCTAAGATATACTCTTAGATGTATCCAACCTTAAATATATCCTTAGATATAACCAACCTTAGATATACTGCTTATGGCAATAATAAAATAATTACCAAACAATTTTTGAGTATTTTACTTATCTGATCCTGGCCGAAACCCAGACTAATTTCTCCAGCTTAAATGGTGTAAATGACAACTAAGTCCATTTCATAATTACTTGAAGACTGCCGAGGGTTTTTATTTTTTTTTAGACGCAAATGTAGCTCGAACCTTCCTCATCACTCTCGGTGGGGGTGAATTTCGACATTAAGAAGTGAAAGTATTTCTCAGCGCATAGGTGTAGATCAGGGAAGTAACTTATAATTTGTGGTAACCCCTTTTTCTGTGAACCTAAGTGGCTGACCATAAATAAAAAAATAACGGATTTTTTTTTTTATATATATAATTTACATACACAAGACACACGATACCAATACGGCCTTCTATTAGATCTATTGTAAACTATGTTACAAAGGTCCTAATCTTATTTAATATATTGTCTTTATATACAAATACGCTTATATTGGTTTATGGTCTTTTGCTCTAAATGATCTATAATAAAAAGCTAAGGTACCCCCCACCCAAAAAAAAAAAAAAAAAATATGTAATGTTTTAGAAAAGAAGGGATTGTCTGCTCAGTCGCCGAGCTGAGAAAATGGCTCGATGGGTAGAAGCTTAGGGACACCTCAAGGTGAGCTCTTTTGCAGTTGAATCTAGTTGTTGACTCTGCGAAACGTATTAAAATTTAAGAATTATGGAAAGATTATTTGACTTAGTAGGAGGAGATAATCGGTCTTCGGTCAAAGATTTATTATTAAATAAAAACAAATCGGTGAACCAATATGGTTTTACTTAATAATAAACCATTCTAATACTTTACTTAATAATACAAAAATCCCTGGGATGCTACTTATTGATCATCAACGCTCAAACAACATCCCATCAAAGTTTATTTTACTTATTTTCATCAAAGTAGTTTCTCATCCATTCCTGAGTACATTTTATGTTAATTTGATTCATTTTAATCTTTATTAATTAAGATCCGAAGTGCATTTTTGAGAAATTGATATCAGTGCTATATTCAGTGGTGAATTTACATAATTTTTCACGTGTTTTAATTTAAATTAAGTTTTAAACCATATTGTGCAAGGCCTCTTACCTGCTTCATATAAATATGTGGTAACCGTCCAAGTACGGCCAATGGTTTGAGCCTGCCTAGGCAGGAAGCGATAACAATGTCTATTTTATCTATTGTGAACCGAACCGTTAAAGCATATAACTGGAGGGAAAAGTCAAATTTCACTTGCACTAAACTTATATCCCTGTATTTTTATTTTTATTCCAGTGTGGGAATCAATCTATTCAAGATAGACTCAAAACGAATTATTGAAAATGTTCAATTCTTTACTGATACTTCTTATTATGAGTAAAAACATGTTTTGTTTAATGTAATGTAACTCTGTACGCAAGCTTAAGCTCATGAACATACAATCTGAAGGTGTGAGTTCTTTAATTCGAGGGTGAGGAGTATCTAGGGAAAAAATAAATTGATAAATGTTTAATATATTCGTTTGTGTTAGATATAGGAAATCATTATTAGAACACACTTGGTGTAAAAAGTATTTTTTACAGCACTTATACAAAAAAAAAGTGCATATTAGGAAAAATTTATAGGTATGCATATTTGAGATTTGACCGGGCCATCCTATTTTAAAAATATATATACCAAATTCGGTAATTGGATTTTCTATTACAAAATATTGAAGGAATTTATTTTGGCCGAAATAGGATGAAACTAGCTCCTGTGAGAAAAACTTATACTTGGAGATGTTACTTCTAGAAGTACAGTATTTATTATCCAATCTTTGGAAGGTTTTTTTTTTATTTTTTTATTTTTTATAACTGGGAGTACCAAAAAATTTTTTTGGCCTATTATGAAGTTGAAATGAAATTTAGTTTTGATCCGCTCGGCCTTTTGATCATTATTTTTTTCACTGATACACACATGGTCAAGTTTTTTTTAATTATTTATTCAGAAAACATCAAAACGAAAGTGTTGAAAATTCTACATCAAATTTTTATTAGATCACAATACCTTTCCTTCATTCTGTTAGAAGGTGAAATAATAAAAAGAACACCATAGATTCGCTACTGAACAAATATATATAAGCCTAACTCCTCTCTCTAACAATGAACAAAAGAAAATCAAATAAATATATAAAATCTNATATAATGTGCAAAATAGCTGTTTTAAATTGCTGGAGTGATGAGGTAATGCTTAATCGGAAACATTACTAGGAAAGTATAAAATTAGTCCTGATAAGAGAATGATAGTCAGAAGATAAACAAGTCAATTCTAGTCTTAGTGTTATGAAATACTCATGTCAATTTTAAATAATTACACTGTCTTATATCCATGTTGATTGTGTTTAGAATAATTTTTTTGGTATATAATAAATAAATACATACTCTCCGGTAATTGAATAAGACATGCATTAAACCCTAATGATCTATTTTCATTCTAATTAAATAGATCACCTATTAATTAACGAAAAAAAAACTTAAAAATTGTTTAATCACATTAGTTCTTTTATTTCATTTTATTTTTTTATATACATTTTATACATTTGGTGGAGCTTATATATTTGTGAGTAATGGGTTAGCCTTAGGATCCTTAGATCTCTCATACCTGGCACTGCAATCTCTCATACTTAAATCCCGCAATGAACAGGTTTTTACTGAGAAAGAATTGCCAGCCCTGTGCCATAGCTGTTTAGAATAGGGTGGATACCTCAAGCGACCCACCATGACCCTAAGTAAGTGAACGGGAGGGAGTTTAATGATAGATATACAATGTAAAAAAGAGTGACTAAACAAAAATGGTAACCTCAATAACAAAGAAAATCAAATAAATATATAAAATCTATACAAAAGAAGTTACTCAGTTATGTAAACTCATTATTGAAAAAAAGATAAATTTTGAGGAGTTATGGCTTAGCCGAGGGAACCATTTGAGACCTACAAGCACAGGGCTTTGCTTGTTCGTATCCCGCGATAAGAGGTTAGTTTGCAAAGGATCGACCCTTCAAGGGAGGATGCGAGTTGCACCTTACCTTCTTAAATGCATTCTGAAATACCTTCCTCTATATGTTAACACAAATTAAGGAAGATATTTTTTTTTCAGATGCATGAATATTTTTAAGTAAACGTTCATCGCATACGATCGCGTACGAGGTGAAGGAATATCTAAGCTCAGACCTTATTGATTCAATTCAGAATTGGATGTGTGACCTGTCATTTTTGCCATTTAGACAGTATAAAGTTTAAGAATAATAATTGTTTCTTTTTTATTTTGATATTTTATTGTAACAAAATCTAGGAGGCAGATCAGCTGCAAATTTTTCTACTCTCTTAGTCAATTTTACCTCAGATGTGATTCAGTATTCATAGAGACAAAATAATATGGTAAAAACTTGTTTTGTCGGCTGATGATTTTAGAATGTTTTTCATTAATAAGGTACTACTATTCCTGCTGTGAATATTTGTGATGTACATATTTACTATCAATAGATATGTGAATGATTCAGTTGTCAGTAGTTCTGAGGCTATGTGTAATTATAGTCTGGAACTAACAAATTCTTCAGACTGTTTGTGCAGATGGTACTTGATCTATATTAGAGTATAATTTCAGAGATTTGTACTTTTGGTTAGTAGGCAAGCAAAATCGACTTTACCGATTTCGTAGTGGTTTATGTCTATATTATTAGGTATATTGGGTGCATGATGACTGAAAATTTTTTAAAAGTGAATGTTGTAATGGTAATAATGAATGTTTAATTATAGAATAATTTGTATGGAATGATTATTGCCCCAATCTTAATTATTAAAAGTGAAGAATATGGAACTCCTATTTGTTTTTTTTTATCAATAAAGAAATCAAATAAAAACTAAAACTCATGGCTACTAAAAAAACCCATTTTAATCATTCTTAAGTGACTTCAAAATGTCCATTTTATCAAATCAAAGATTTCAAAGAACTGTAAAAGTTTTAAACCTATTAATTACGTAACGATACTTGATAATTCCTCAGAGCATTCTCTAAAAGCTTGTTAAATCTCATTCGACATCTTCAGCAAAAGCCTTAATTCAATTATTTGTTTCAAAGAATAAATAAGGCAGTGTCCTACTAATTTTCCTTTATATTTTTTTTTTTAAAGCTAATGTCCTTTTTTAATATTGCTAATTGGTGCATACAAACTGCATGGAAAACTTGTAAATCGCTAAGATACATATTTTTATTATATACAAGGACTTTATTTGACGAATTGCATCCTGCACAGTGTGCATCTTGCTATGTGCTCTTATATGATAATAATATATATTTACAATTATAATTATCATAA
>KZ807811.1:279005-289281 GCA_000696205.2 Oncopeltus fasciatus
CCGAACCCCAACTAAAAATCATCTTAGAATTATTAAAATAATTTTTTTATTAATGGATGATTTATGGTGGATGTGGTAGCCAATTTTCTGAAAGACACTAAATAACATATTCACTCTCAATAAAACCCATTTCATGTCATTCTATATGCTGATAATATTTTACTTTAAACCGCAGACAAAGTGGTCTAATAAATTAATATTATTATAATATGAATAATTTTCTACATATCATTCAAGAATGACATCAAAATCATAGCTTTGAAATTTCAGTTCCTGAGTTTAACTGCGCTTTGTTCTGCACTTCTATAAGAATGAGATAGAGAAGCTTAATTAGGAACTCATGCTTAATAACATAAAGTTGCTAAATGCCAAGAAAACAAAGACACTGCTCCTGAAGGGAAAAGCCCCATTGCTTTGAGATCTAGAGGATGCTCGCCACCTGATTTTAGACTGCCTCATCTACAATATAGAAAGACATAGATTGACTGGAGAGTAAGGATTAGTTGAATGGCCACCACCCAGTCTACATACTCTATATGCTGGTAGAGAACAAAGAAATTTATCTTGCCTTAAGGTTCCCAAGAGAGATTCTCGCCAGAAAAGTGACTTAGTTTTGATAATGAACTTTCTGGAGATCAGATCTATGTTGCTGGCTCCATAGAATGGTACCCTAATTGCTGTAGTCATAGCCTTTTTCAATTATGGGTTGACTCATATATGTTTGCTTCTGCATTTTGAAGCCTAATAATAATGAAAATTTAAAATAATATGCAGGACGGCCCTTCAGACAAGCTTTATGATTCCCATGATGGACGGGAATAATTTGTCAGAAAAAAATGCTTTTACGAACACCCAACATTGGAGGTAAACCCCATTCTTACTGGTTTGATTTTGCTCAATAACAAACCTAGCATTTCAATTTGCCAAATTTAATTAAGGAAAATTGAAAACTGTGAACAGTTGGGCATTGACACACACACACACACACACACACACACAGTTTTTTTCAGTTAATAGAGAAATTCATAAATGTAAATTATATTTGCAGCTAAATTAAGGAAGCAGGTCGCAATTTATTCAAATATGAACCACCACTTTTATTTCTTTATCTATTTTATATATAATAAAAGTTTTATTATATGCAAAATATTATTACGTTTGGAGTTTAAACATTTTCTAGGTTTATTGTCACAAAATAATTGTTTGTATGAGAAAGACATTTAAATAATCAAATTGAAATAAGGAAATTTCATTATTTATGCCTTCAAAGCAAAAAAAGGCTAATTTAAGACTTTATGGCAATGAGCTAATTCTATAGTTTATTTAAATACTTAAATTAACAAAAAAAAATTTATATTTGGAGGTAAATTTGTTGACCGTCAAGTTTTATGAGAAGAGGATTGTCAGGAATTCGGTCTTGGTAGCTGAAGAATTAAAAACTAATTTTAAACGATTAAATACAAGGAAATAGAATAAAAAAAATAACTCTCAGCCAGGGCACGAACCTGGATCTCCTGTTATCCGGGCAAGCGCGTTATCCACTTACTCCACCGGGAGAGCTAGATATGTTATTAATTTCCCAGCACTAGTGCCGAAAGTCTAACCTCCGAGAAAGACGAATACATCGTCTAATGCTCAAAGGAGCTGACATTGTCTAGCTATTTAGACGACTCTCGTTATTTACTTTAATTTTTAATTTTATAAATATTTTTTTTNTATTCATAATGATTTAACAACTGATAGTCCATAAATAACTTACAATACAATTCTGGTTTGTGTGTTTTTGCTTAATTCACTTGTTGTACTAATTGTAGATGTGAGTCAGTGTGAATGTATGTATTGTGACAGTTCTGTTGTTTATTTAACTGTGGAAGAACTAAATGATTGTAGACAATTAAATGCAAGGGAACAGAATAAAAAATCTAACTGTCTCAGCCAGAGCACGAACCTGGATCTCCTGCTATCCGGGCAAGCGCGTCGGTTGGTATAGTTAGATTTTTTATTCTATTCCCTAGCATTTTATCCTTTAAAATTTACGTGGGATAATATACCATAATAAAAAATATTTATAAAAACTAATTTGTAAGCAAAAAAGTTTTTATTTTAGCCAAAGTTTCGGCCTAAATTTCAGGCCTCCGCCAGGGCTAAATATGAGAAAAAAATACAATATTAATACAGAAACATGTCTATATGTCATAATCTAACACATTAATAAATAAATGAAAATATAAAACTGTATGTAATGGACTATATAAAGTGCATGAAAACTGGATATTCACTCTATTTATCTCAGCTTCCAATTTTACTTTTTAAAATGTGTGAAAATAATTTAATTTTTCAATATTTATTTATAAAAAAAAAAAAGAAGATAAATACCATTCTTCAAATATCTTTGTTCACTTAAAGTGGCTAACTAAAGAACTCGGACGAATATAAATTACTACTAGACACTACAAAGACCATCTATTTGTGGTAGTGAACTCATGAGTTTTTCTTCACTTCAACAGACAAGTAATCGGACTTCAATTGTTAAGGAATCATAGAACGCTCAGAGCAACCACAAAAACCTTCATTAACAATATTAAATCATATTTAAATTCATTGATATATCTTAGTCATAACTTTTCCATGCATCATATGAATTTTACAATATATTATTTCAATTTTCAGATATCCTTTCTTGCTGATGAAATATCAATTAGATTAATAAACAAAAAAATAATTTTAATTTCACAGTTTGTGAGATAATATTACATATATAACTATTCATTTACTTGTGTGTAAAGTTTTTTCCGGGTTGGACCGTGTAAAGTTTTTGATGGTTGCCGAGCTTTCGCACATCCTGTGATGGCTTCTTGAGGGCTGAATAAAGAATGAAGAGTTTCTCTATTCAGCCCTGAAGAAGCCATCACAGGATGTGCGAAAGCTCGGCAACCATCAAACACTTTACACGGTCCAACCCGGAAAAAACTTTACATACATCTGATGACTGTAGAAGCCTACGTGAACATACTCATTTACTTATTAAGTACTATTTAATTGTTAAAGTATTGTATATAACCATTACTCAAAATTATTACTTTCCGGCTTTCGATCATCCTTTTCGAATTGGTTGAAAATCCATGTGTTTTCTTATCATCTATCTTGACAACTTCCAGAAGTTTTGAGTTGCTTATTTATTTAAATAAAATTAGATGTACCCGGCAAAACTACAAGACATTGCTAGATTGAAGGCAAACAAGGAATACATAACATTTTTAAAAAATAACTATCATTATAACTAATTATTAAAATATTTTGTACTATATAGCGATATTCATTGTTGACGATTAAAATAACTATTGTTTCTTACTTTAATTAAATTAACCATCTTAAAATAAAATGCTACGGTTTATTTCCTGATTTATGAAATTTATAACTTAATGGAGCCATCCATCTTTTAAAACTATTAGGTAGCAGAATTTTTTTTCTTTTTTTTTAACTTTCTGTTAAAATAAAAACATTTTGTAATTTAATTACAATGAAAAACAAAGAACAAATAAGAATAACATTCAATCACAATGGCATGAGGAGAGAAGGTGACCAATGTAATTATTAAAGACATTAAAATAGTAATTATTAAGAGATATTACAATAGCAATAATAATGTTTCAATTTAACTCGATAATATCTTCCTATAAGCAACTCCAAGACACCAAAATACATAGTCTTAGTAGCATTTTGATTTGTTTTCATATGTTTATATTTTTAAATATCTATTTAAATGACTTAAATATGTATTCTTTAAATGTTGGGTTTTTCGAAACTACAGTTATGTTTGTTGTAAAAGTAAATAATAATGCTTTATCAAATATTATTGCCAGTTACATTGAACATAGTTTCAAAACATTTTATAAAGTATCTATCGTATGCTACGAATGTTCAAGCAGTCATTATGTCGTTTTGTGGAGGAACTTTTAGATATATAAATGGCCCAGCATTGGAAAAATAAAGGCGTTGTGCGAAGGTGAACGCAAACGTCACGAATTTCAAGAGTCTTTTATTGTAGAATGGGTGAAAAAAAAAAATTATTTTTTGTAAATGTAGATGTTTGCTCCTAGCTCTTTGTGCCACGTTTAGGGTTAAGGACCTGTCCCGTGTGTGTATGTGTGTGTGTTTGGGTGTCTGTGTGTGTGTGTATAGCTATGAACAAACAGATGTACCTTGTCGGAGGAGACGTACACTAACAAGAGTTCTACACCATCAACGGCAGATCTTCAAAAAAAAAAAAAAAAAAAAAAAAAAAAGAAGAATTTGACTCCCTTCCAGTAAGCTGAGTATAAGAATATCTAACCTAATTGACATAGACTGTGCTTTATCATTTCAATCGAATGCCAAGACGATTCGTAAATATTTTGAAAAGGAAAAATAATAATAACTTTTGGAAATTGAAATATTAATACTGGAGGCAGGTTAAATAAATGCAACTCTAAATCATCGCCCTATCTTCACATATAATATAGTGTGCAACTATCAAGAACAAGTGACATATTCCCACTGCAGATTACACGTCTTGATTTATATTATTGCGAACGTCTACATGAACGGAGATGAAATGACCGTCATGTTGGCGATATTGCAGGATATTTTTTTCTTTTCTTTATTTTTTTTTGGAGGGAAAAGAAATATGATAGCCACCTATTACTTTGGAGTGTTTTGGAATGTTTTAACAAAACATTGACACTAGAATCTACGATTTTGTAATTTTTCAGCCCTGAAGATGGTTTGCATTGTAAGCGGAAGCGTTTGTATTAAAGAATAAAGTCTTGTGAATTTTTTCATAGAATACGTTTTTTACAGGAGAGAATTTTTGTTGGGGTTAGGTCAAGGTTGATTAAAAAAAAAAAAAAATTTTAAGTGATGCTGATTCAGGAATTTTCTAACGTTTACTATGAAAGCATAAATTTTATCATAAGGTAAGAGACAGATCTCTTATCCATAAACCTTTTATCCATCAAATAGTGACATAACAATCTCTTACAAAAGAAGATAGCTTTGACTATGATTATGGAGTCCGGCAAACAGGATGTTTAATATACGAGAAACACAGGTAGTATTTTTTTTTTTTTTTTTAACCTCTCGTGCAACCGCTTAGGGTCATGAAGTGAGGAGATATCTACAGGTAGATGAAGACCCATGGCACCGAACAGGGTTTTTGTGTCAAGATAAAAACTGAACTCGAACCCAGCGCCCATCAGTAGAAGACTAAATGACGGTAAGTCTATTTAAAAAAAACAACAAAAAAAAACTGATTAGCAAATACAGTGAGCAAATTGCAGGATTTATCGAACTGAAGGAGATAGCCAAGAAGCCGCACTTTTGAAGGAAATTTAAAGCTTTAACCACCATACAAAGTAAGAAGTACTTCACAAATTTAGATTTTGTATTTACCATTTCATCTTCCGGGTTGGACCGAGTCAAATTGTTGTTATTTGCCGAGCTTTCGCACATCATGTGATGGCTTCTTCAGGGCTGAAAAGNAGAAGTTCAGTAAATAACCTCTGAGTCATTGGAAACAGGCGGACTGCATACTCTGAGCACTGACCTTGGGATCTCTGGCTCAGAAGTTCAGTAAATAACCTCTGGGTCATTGGAAACAGCTAATTTATAGAATACCTTGTTCAGCGACAAATTGTTAATGTTTATATTTAAATATCATATTTGAAATAAACTCAATTTATTTTTGTGAGGCGGTCACTCCAAATTTCAGTTTATTTACTGACCATTTGAATTTTTTGTGTGATGTGTCAAACGAATTTTTTTTTTTTTTCTAATGTGTTAGCCTCCCTTTCAACCATTAGGGTCATGGAGGGAGAGGCTATCCACAGCTTGCCACCCCAATCTAAACATCCACGGCTCAGTACAAACTTTCATTTCTAAATAAAAGTTTGCCCTGGGCGGGATTTGAACCCCCTGAGCCACCCAGGTGTCCCGAAATTATATTTATTGAAAATAAAAAATTTCTAAACACCCCCTAAAATTCCTGAGGGAAGCCAAAGCCAAGGGGGAAAAAATACATTGTGGACATGCTATATAATTTAAGAGATGATGAATTTATATAGATATCAAATTTAAAGCCTATATGTTGTTCCATACAATTGTATACATACATAATCTTATCAAGAAAATATGTCTACCTAAATTAAAGATGTGTTTAGTAAAAGTTAGGAAATTTTACTTCTGAGGAAAAAAATAATTTATGAGCTGCCAAGAAAGTAGCTTCAAAATTTTAAATCAATTACCACCCAAGCCGGATTTTGTTATATTATGAAAAAGTTCGTTAGAAACTATCTGCTTAACTAAAAATACTTTCCATGCTTCGTTTAAGAATGTTACGAACAAGAGTAAATGATTAATTTTATTTAAAAAGCCACGTCGGATGAGTGTGAAAGGAAATTCGCTATTACCTGCTCTATACTTTCCGATAAGAAAGAGCGAGAGTAGAAATTAATCATTAAACTGCATTTCGAAAAATCTTCCTTAATATAAGCGTTTTTAGTAGAATCCTCTAAAAAAAAAAAAATTAAAAAGTTATATCTATTCAGTCATTTATTTGTTATACTAATAAAAACTCGACAAGAACTCATCAGACGCCACGGACTCTTAAACAGACTTATAAACAGGCGCTCACAACTTAAATATAAAAAAAAAACTGACTCTCTACAAGACCATAATACTACCAATCTGGGCATACGGTGCAGAATTCTTGGTTGCTGCTAAGCCTTCCAATATCCAACGTATACAATCGTTCCTGTCCAAAATCTTGAAAATAGTTTCAAACGCTTCATATGTATCCAACTCTACCCTTCATTACGACTTTAATATTCCTTTTTCAAAAAATATAATCTATTTATTGAGGGGGTAAATAATATACCAAGTTGTGCAATAAAGATATTGAAATTACGTCCAAATTCTACCTTATTTTTTTTACCTTTATTTCTAATCTATTATTTTCAACATAGTTATATCTAAATTTTTCTCTTCCGAAACTTAGAGTCATCAAAGATTAGAAATTTCTGAGGACTATGTAACTCAAGATTCCTGGTTCCTGATAAAACTATGGTAAAGCTGTAAGTCGCATAAGCGATTATAGATTAGAAAACAAGGATGAATATAGCAAAAGCTTTGTTGGATGTGTATTCTATATGAAGTACCATTTATTATTTTAATATTTTCAAGTTTGATTATAAACAGTATATCTCATCTAAAGTATAATCAAATAAGAAGGCATTTTTGGGACTTAACAACATTTCTAGAAGATTATTATGGGAAATTCACAACTCCTTTAGCAGCGAGACGTAACAAAATAATTTCAAATTAGGTGGTACATAAAAGAAAATTAATATTATGAATTAAACTCTAAGCCTTCCAATATCCAACAAATATAATCCTTTCGGTAAAAAATTCTCAGAATGATTGCTAACCATATTATGTGTCCAACTCTACTCTTCATCACGACTTTAATATTCTTTTCATCCAAGCTCTCATTTCCACCCGCTTCAAGCTCTTCCATAGTAAACTCCAATTTCATCCTAATCCATTTGCCCAATCCCTGTAGTCGGACTCCAATCCTCGTAATCCTCCCCGGCGACTAAAACGGATATGGCCTCGCGATTTCCTGGGCCTTAATGCCTAATCTTAGTACGAGCGGTGTCAATGGACCAATGGGTCTCCCTGCGTAGTGATTTTTATTTATTATTATTTTTATTTTTGTATATTTCTTCCGCATATATGAATTTATTTCTCTACCATCAAATTACGAGATGTTTAATAAATAAAAATAGAATAATAAGAGAAGAATAACAAGTCGCTCTCCGTCGGAGAAATGAAAAAAAGATTATATATATATANAATCTTCTTATCATTGAGACGCTTTCCCTACTCCAGGTTGAAGCAATCTCACCTTTTATTCTCATATTTAACGATTCTTACCTTTCAGAAATTAAACAGGCAAGGATTTGCTCGAATAAAAATTCCCTGACAGCCTAGTTAAAGCCAGGAAGTATTTTGTCTGCCTGAGAGACACCCCACTTCTACAAAACGAAATCAACCAAATTGTTAACGTAGGCTTCCAGAGTTCCAAGGAATATTCGGAGTTCGGCGAAAAGTAACATTTCCACAAGGTCAAGCCCGGAAGAAGTATTTATGAATTTATCTACCAAGTTGTAAAATTCAGTTCACTTAAAATCTTTAAATTATCGATATTGCAAGAGTAAACTTTACTGATCACAAATGCAAACTAAGCCTTCAGTTTTATTATTTTTTTACCATAGAATTGTTTAAATGTGGAAATTTGTTTCAAAAGGCTTATATATATCCATTGCTCTTTTTCATATACATTATATATATTTTATCAGCCTTTTGTCAAAAAACAGCCGTTAGAATCAGGATGGAAAATATGCACAAATAAAATTTTTATTTTTTCTATTTCTATAGAAAAATAGTTTATTATACTACATTACGATTACTTTATTTTAATTGTCCAGTAATTGAAAGTTACTAATTTGCAAAAATTTAAATACTGTTAAACGTTAGTCTTAGATGAAAATTTTTGGGTTAACTATTATAAATAGCACTTCCTGTAGCATTAGGACAAATATCTGACGTTCTTTCTTTTTCATTAAACCCTTTAATTCAAATAAATATATTAATACCAAACTATACCTAACAATTTGCAACTGTACTTAACAATATATATATATATATATCTGTTGCTTGAACAAGAAATTTTAGTTCCATTACCATTTATGTATTTATCTTCTCTTTCAACTACTTTGAAGGGAGGAACTATTTTCAGCTAAACCCATACTACCTATGGTCTATTGCTCCTAAAGATGGCTTATGTGTAGCCAAAATCGTTTTAACTAAATCAATAGCGGATAAGGGGGGGGGGGGGGGGGGGGGGGGGGAATGATACAGATACAGCCTATCTCCACTTCCTTCGAGTCATCGCGGATGGCAGCTGATATACCACCCATGTCTCGACGCAATACAACTCTCTATACCTCCCCAAGCACACAAGAAGGTTCCTCACACTTTGTCTGCGATACAGTAGAATATTTATTAGATGTTTTTTGTTGGGGTTCGGTCAAGGTAGATCCAAAAAATACAATTTAAAAAATGTGTATTTTTTTTTAAATTATCTGCCAACGTTTCTCAGTCATGAAAATGGGATCCTGGTGACATGACGTCCCCTCTGGCCTTCATGAGAGCCCAGAATATGGCTTACAATGTAAGCCGAAACGTCGGCAGATAATTTTAAAAAATAAATATTTTTTTAAATTGTATTTTTTGGATCTACCTTGACCGAACCCCAGCAAAAACAACCAATAATAATATCTACAGTCAAAAAAACTCTCAATTTAAAGTATAATATTTACTTCCTAAGTAGACATTAGAATTTGGATACGTCATGTTACACATTTGATTAACATATTCTACATTATTATCAGTTATACACCACCATTTCAACAAAAGTATAAAATGTGCATATAAAATATCGATCCTGATAAAAGATAAATTTAAATATGGTAGCTCCACTCTTGTTCATAATTTATTTTCAGTTCTTAGTTTATGTGATATCAAAGAGGCAATTTTGGATTGCTTATAGAATATTCTCTTATAGTTGACTTAAGGTCGACCAAGAGCGAAAGAGAAGAGTAGGGTTCCTTTATTTCTCCTAATGGTATCATTAAATTTCTATCTAAATTTTGTTTTTGAAAAAATTGTACACATAAATAAATAAAAATAGCCATTTTACGTCTATTCAGTTCTTTATATATTTCTATAAAATAACAGTAACGGAGATATTAACGCTATTTAAAGTCTGTCTTCTTGTAAGGCCAATCAAAATTTCAGCCCTAAATCAGTTTCTCTACCTCTAGTTGGTGGAGACTGAAAAATCAGTCCTGCAACAAACCATTGAGACCCACGAGGGAAATACACGTCACGGATGTGCTCATTCGCAGGCAACTGTACAACAGAGAAGGTGTGTGACTGTTCTCACCGCATGTTTCTTCCTGAACGATACCCAATTAGGGCTGAGTATTCTCAGGAGCACAACAGGAAACCTCTGGGTCATTGGAAACAGGCGGACTGCATACTCTGAGCACTGACCTTGGGATCTCTGGCTCAGAAGTTCAGTAAATAACCTCTGGGTCATTGGAAACAGGCGGGCTGCATACTCTGAGCACTGACCTTGGGATCTCTGGCTCAGAAGTTCAGTAAATAACCTCTG
>KZ807811.1:306029-317365 GCA_000696205.2 Oncopeltus fasciatus
AAGGAAATTTCAAAAAATATTTATTAAATACGATACTGAGGAGTTCGCTTACTTTACACAGCTCCTGCGTTTTGTTTCGCTGCAGAATATTTCTGCATTATATTTTTTGTCATTTTACTATCTCCATTGTATATCTGACAAGATACTTATTGATGAAAAATTATATATTCAATAAGGAAGTAGGGTAATATCCCAAATAATGTATATATGAGGAAACTAGTAAACAGTGCTTAAAAGGTTCATCTTTGATTGCCGGTTTATGAGCTAATAAACATCAAAATACATAATACAATAAGTTCCTCGGTCGTATAAAAATGTATTGTATAAATTAATAGAGTATTAACAGGAATTCGGTCTTGGTAGTTGAAGAATTAAAAACTAATTTGTAACCAAAAAAGTTTTTATTTTAGCCAACGTTTCGGCCAGAATTTCAGGCCTTCATTAGGGCTGAATATGAAAAAGAAACATACAAAAATAATATAGAAACATATATGTCATAATATAACCAAGAATAAATAAATTAAAAACTGTGAATAAATAAATATAAAACTGTGTGTAATCGACTATATAAAATAGATACTGAACATATGTTGAAATAGGATGATGGGGAGATGTATTGGTTTGTTACTCTCAGAAAAATAAAGATTTTTTTCTCCAATATGTTCAGGAATATTCAACTATGAGAGCTTCTAAAACCATCATTCAAATAAAACCACCATTAATTCTTCAGTTTTTTAACAATCATAGGAATGGATTAGGACTGGTCGAATGTGAGGATTAATCAACTTGTTCTTGGATGTTGAAGAAATTTTGAAAAGTTTGCGGCAGTAAGAAGATAGATAACGGCATTTGAAGAAAAGTGCATTCAAAAGGCTGAATAACTCAATAAGTCACGAAATGGATAACAGTTATGGCATCGTCGTTTCTCCCGATCATCCTTTACAATGTTAAACTTGATTTCACGAAAGATTTCGATACGATTGATCACTCCCGTCTACTTTCTAAACTTAAACACCTTTTATCCTCCAACAATCCCCTTTTTTGGTTTCATTCATTCCTGTCAGGCCGATCCCAAGTAGTTTCTATCCCCTTAGCACCTTTATCTTCCCCTCTTCCTATCAAACCTAGTGATCCACAAGGCTTTAGCATCTCTGCAATCTTGTTCTCTGCCTATATTAATGACCTCTACCTTTCCATTAGATACTATTCCTAACAAATTTACTCTGATGATACCTAAATTTACCTGTCCTTCTCTCCAGAAGAATTAGAAACCGCAATCCTAAAAATTCAAGACGACCAAAATTCAATATGTTCCTGGGCTTCGACAAACAAGCTTTCTTTGAATATTAAAATATCTTAGGCTATTTTTTATGGGTCTAGATCCTTGCTTCAATTACATCCTCTTAATAATTAACCTCTCTCCCTTCACAATTAACGCCCAATTTCATTTCAAAACTCAGTCAAAAATCTCTGCATTGTTCTAGGATAAACCCTTTCGCGGAAAGCTCATATTTTACTGATTTCCCGGCCCTTTAGTCATTTCCTGCCTCGTAAAATCCGTAGTCTCCTTGTGTCCTCCCTTAAACTCCCCCATTTTGACTATGGTTGTGCAATTTATGGAGAAATAGAGGATAGACTTAAGCTTCTGTTAAACTGTTTCATCGGGTTTGTCTTTGGTTCTCCGAGGAACGCCACACAGAGCTGTACTCTGAGTCAGGATAGTAATACCCATCTTAATGTACGCAATATTTCCTTGGTTCTCTCCTCTATCAAGTCATATTATCCCATTCCCCTCCCTACCTCTATGCTCTTTTACTTTTCAAATCTTCCTTACTTTCCCGCCCCACCCGTTCTCAAAATTCCAACATTTATCTTCCTCCTTACAAATCCGCTGCATTTAGTCGCTCCTTCCTCATCAGATCCTCTTGTTTCTGGAAATCGATTCCCTTAAATGTTCGTTGCTCCTCCTCATTCACATCCTTCAAATCCCAACTATTTCAGCACCTTCTCTCACAATTAGGTACCAGGAACTGCTAAACTCTATCTTGTTTACTTTTATCAAGATTAATGGTTATTGTATTAGTTTTGATTTTTATGTTGCACACATTTTCTTTTTGTATTTTTATTTTATTTTTGTTACCCTTGCATATCTTCCTTTTTTTATTTTTAATATTTTTTCTCCTATTTCCTTAATTGTACATTAAGTTGTAAATAATTGCATCAACTATACTGTCAGCTGTGACTTCATTGTTATTCAAAGGGACTTAGTCCCACAATAAAACTTCTCTTTCTTTAATTTTAATTAACTCTGGAAGAACACACTGGAGGCAGATATTTCCAGTAAACCTAAAAAAGAACAGGTTTAAAACATAATCTCCCTCTGGGTTTCAGCTAGAGATCTAGCCCTCGTTTGGTTGTAGTATGCCAGTGCTTGACACTAGTTACAAGAGAAAAGAACAGTGTTAGTGAGGATAGTGTAAAGAGCGTATCACCTAGCGCCTACTTTGAAAGTACTACTAAGTACTTCTTTTTTTTTCAGTAGTATCATTTCTTTTTCAATAGGGCTGATGGAAAATACTTGATATTTCCAGCAAATATAAGTATTTTCTCATAGGACTCTAGGAACAGCTAACAAGTAATGGCCTCCAGACTCTCGGTCAGTGTCTGCTTGTCTCGAGTTCCGGGTTCCATTTTCCGGAATTCTACGCACCATCAGACAAGTCAGCTTCGGCTGTTCCCTGGTCCCATCAATCTCCTGGTAGATATTAGCAATTCTCCCTTCATGTTCTGCTTTAGAAAAATAAATAAAAATTTGGAGATTGTTGACCGTTGAACTTTATGAGGAAGGATCTGTCGGGGATTCGGTCTTAGTATTTGAATAAATAACTAATAACTAATTTGTAAACATAATTTATTTATTAATGCCAACGCCTTAGCCTAAATTTCAGGCCTTCTTCAGGGCAATGGGAGTCATGGAGGGAGAGAGTCTCCTGCTTTAGTCACTAAATCATGGTAACCCCCATTGCCCAGAAGAAGGCCTGAAATTTAGGCTAAAGCGTTGGCATTAATAAATAAATTATGTTTACAAATTAGTTTATATTTATTCATATGCCAAGACCGAATTCCCGATCAGTTCTTCCTCATAAATAAAAATTTGTCTTGATATATTTCAATGAGGTTGGTTCCATTATTCCATCCAATGACTAGTGTAAGAAAAAAATTTTTTATCTTGAACAATATTTTGTTGTTATAGTATAATTTCATATATAGACGTTAAATCTGACATTTAACTTATATTTTTTAGTTAGACTTTTAGATTTTTTATAACGTAGATAACGTATCTGTATTAACTGAACCAAAATTTCTGCAATGAGAGGAAATTGGAGGAAAAATACTAGATACACTACGTATATCTTAAAATCAAAATGCTCTTATAATACACAAAAGTTCTTGAATTTATCAATCAAAATGTCAATAAAGTAAGAAAATAACCTTTTGTTGTTCATGGTATTTGATGTATTAAAGTTTTTATGTAATGTATGTGTTTATAATGATTAAATATAAAAATAAATAGAAGAATTACAATAATCTTAATGTATGAAAATCTTATAGTAAAACATTTGAAGTAATAAAAACCTATTTTTAATAGTCTTACAAAACAAATTATCTATCTATTATGTTAACACTGCCCAGATAAAACAGCAACTGTATTTTCTAACACAAGTGCCTGCTTGTTAGCTGGATACACATACATACGCTCACCCTAGTAATTCAAATCTAAACATTAGTATAGATAAGAGCAGTTTTATTTAAACTGAAAGTGGTTTTTTTTTGGATCATAATAAATTTATTCAGTTCCAACACTTTTAGACCGAACCTCGGCCTTCTCCCTCATATGAATTACAATGATCAGCCAATTTCCATAGATACAAATCTATTTAAGTTTAGTGTCACAAAGGAAACAACGAGGAAGAATTTATGAAGTTTAAAAACCAACGATATCTTCGAAAGAAAAATAAAACAAAAATGAAAACAAGATCTTCCTCTGTGTACATTCACTATTTAAATCCATTTTTTCTTGACCCTGTTCGAGGACCTTCTTTTCTTTTTTTTCTTTTTTTTTATTTAATTTTAAGAATAGTAAAAAGCAGCTTTTAGAGTTTGTGATTGTTACTATTTTCATGCATCTCTTATTTTATAATAAATTGTATTATGTATTATGATTTATTTTGCAATATACGAAATAATACTCAGGTATTATGATCTTTTACAGTATAGAGTAAGTATGTTCTTATATGGTATTACATTGTGATTAACTTACTTTATAGAGTATTTAAATGGAGAGTTTTTTGTCCGTAGATATTATTATTAGATGATTTTAGCTGGGGTTCGGTCAAGGTAGATCCAAAAAAATTTGTTTAAAAGATTAACTGCCAACGTTTCGGCTTAAATTGTAAGCCATCTTCAGAGCTGAAGAAATACAATGTCATGAGAATACAATAATAATTGACAATATTATAATATAGAATTACCATAATGTAATGTGATATCAAAAGTATGAANGGCTGTAGAAATACAATGTCATGAGAATCTAATAATAGTTGACAATATTATAATACAGAATTACTATAATGTAATGTGATATTAAAAGTATGGATGTAGAAAGCTATGTAAGAGAATTTAAAAAACATGCAGACCAATTACTTATTAAAAACAATTCAATAACATTAAAACTGTAATTGACCAAACCTGCCTATCATGAAGACGAGAGAGGACGTCCTGTCTCTAAGTTCACATTTCCATGACTAAGAAATATAATTTTTCAGGATACACATTGAGAGGTGGAAGGGTAGTGGTGGGGGGGGGTGGTAAGAGGCGGAAGGTACAAAGGGAGAGCGGCCTGTTTCAAAGGGGGCAATAAAATGGACAAAGGAAAAAAGGAAGGGTATTATTGGGAATAAGTAACTTTGAAACTGGGAAAAATGTTTGACAGGTTTATTTAGAAGGAGGGCTAATGATTTTTAGAATGTTGAAAATGTTTGAATAAAACTAATAGAGTAAAACTAACAAAAAAACTAATAAAACTGCTCTCACTAAACATGTTTTTCATGAAGAACACACATTTGACTTCGAGAGCATAACCATACTTTCCACTGAACCCTATGAACACAAACGCCTTTTATCTGAAACCGTTCACATTAACTTACAACACTATCCAGTTAACGACAGAACGGACATAGAACAAATTTCTTCAACTTATTCAAACATTTTCAACATTCTAAAAACCATTAGCCCTCCTTCTCAATAAACCTGTCAAACATTTTTCCCAGTTCCAAAGTTACCTATTCCCAATAATACCCTTCCTTTTTTCCTTTGTCCTTTTTATTGCCCTCTCTTGAAACAGGCCGCTTTCCCTTTGTACCTTCCGCCTCTTACCTTCCCCTCCACCCTTCCACCACCCACGGTGTCTGTTTGAAAAATTATATTTTAATCTCAGTCCTGGAAATATGAACTTAGGGACAAGACGTCCTCTCTCGTCTTCATGATAGGCAGGTGTGGTCAATTACTGTTTTAATTAATTTAATTATTTTTTTAATAGGTTGTGGTCTGCATGTTTTTAAATTTTCTTACATAGCTTTCTACTTTCATACTTT
Organism: Oncopeltus fasciatus; assembly: GCA_000696205.2. NCBI lineage: Eukaryota > Metazoa > Arthropoda > Insecta > Hemiptera > Lygaeidae > Oncopeltus > Oncopeltus fasciatus. The sequence continues at coordinate 311,684 of KZ807811.1, forward strand.
TGATATTACATTACATCATGGTAATTCTATATTATAATATTGTCAATTATTATTGTATTCTCATGACATTGTATTTCTACAGCCCTGAAGATGGCTTACAATGTAAGCCGAAACGTTGGCAGTTAATCTTTTTAAAAAATACACTTTTTAAATTTGTATTTTTTTTGGGAGGGGGGAGGGGGGTCTACCTTGAACGAACCCCAACTAAAATCATCTAATAATTTATAGAGTATTGCATCGTTATTATTTTTTATTAAGATTTGTAGTTTATATTGTTTAGTGTAAAATAAACATTGTTGAAGGATACCATATTCTATTGAATTCTATTAAACCTTTTCCTTGTAAATTGTGGCTCTAGTTTTATTGGCATTGTTTATATTTTTAAATTTTGTTTAATATAACATTTGGATTTAATTAGAAATATCGTGGATTTTAATAAGGCATCCTGGATGGGAGAATACGAAGATTGGCAGAGAGGAAGAGGCAGATCGAGAACCCGTTAACTTGCCGTCCTTGCTCAAGTTCCCTTGCCAGCTCTGGGGCTCCCCTCTCCCAGCAGTATTTGCTTCCTCTTCCCCACTCAAGAGCTGGCTAGCTTCCTCGTCCGCTGGGGGCACCGCGGTGGTCTGCTGCTTAAGGCGCTGGGCTCCTGAAGGGGTCCCAGCTCCAGTGCTCACATCCCGTACAGCTGTTGTTTTTTTCTTTCTCTCTGTGCTTCTGTTTATGACAGGGGACGCAGGGGATTCCAGGGGTGATCCTAGGGAAAACCTAGCCCTAATTGGGAACTATTCTTCATTGAATAATAATAATAATAATACTCACCACACGCCTTATTTAGTATGCCATGGGTAGAGAATAAAAAAATCCTTAACTTAAATAATCCTTTTTTCTAAAAACCATCAGCCCTCCGTCTCAATAAACCTGTCAAACATTTTTCCCAGTTCCAAAGTCACTTATTCCCAATAATACCCTTCTTTTTTCCTTTGTCCTTTTTATTGCCCTCTCTTGCAACAGGCCGCTTTCCATTTGCACCTTCCGCCTTGTACCTGCTCCCCCCACTCCTTTTACCTCTCACTTTGTGTAAAAGTAAAATTTATATAATTTAGTCATGGAAATGTGATATTAGGGACAGGACGTCCTCTCTCATCTTCATGATAGGTAGGTGTGGCAAATTACTGCTTTAATGATATTTCAATTTTTTTTCTTGTCAATAAGCTGTTTTTTTGCATATTTTTTTCAAATTGGTTCTTTTTCAAATTGTTTTTCATAAACTTTAAATTTTCTTACATAGCTTTGTACATTCATACTCTTGATATCACATTATATTATTGCAATTCTCTATTATACTAATTTCAATTATTATTGTATTCTCATGACATTGTATTTTTACAGCCCTGAAGATGGCTTACAATGTAAGCCTAAACGTTGGCAGATAATCCTTTACTAAAAAATACATTTTTTAAATTTGTGTTTTTTGGATCTACCTTGACCGAATCCCAACTAAAATCATCTTAGAATAAATCCTTAACATGTATTCCCCCTGGGCCTATATGACCTGTTCCGGGACTGGTTTATTTAAATAAAAAATAAAAAAAAGAATATCTTAGTATTGGGATAATATCATCAAAAATTTCATAAACGAAAAAATCTTGTTATGGAAGCTATTTACAAATATAACTAGGATGGATGAGTACTTTGCACGTTCTTCCTACCCAATCAGTATAGAGCCAGGTTCAGAGGTCAGTCTTTCAATGCTCATTGCAGGGAGCAATTTACAGGAGGGATCAGGTTACAGGACAAAATTCGTCATTTACTTTACTTGATGACCAACATAATGGAACATGGGGAATTCGCTTAATGTATGCAGCTCTCGCGTGACGGATTTTACATGATACAGCCTATAGGTTGGGCTGATGAAGTCCTTTATGTAAGCTGTATACGCTGGTCCTTTTGTTTCTGTCATTCAGCGGGGTAACTTCCCCATTCCTCCTTTCCAATCAGTATAAAGACAGGTTCAGATGTCTGCCCTTTGATACTCATTGTTCTCTCCGGCTTGTAAATTAAAGTCCTCATTTACTCTCATTTATATCCATCTTTAACGAAACATGGGATATCTGATTGATGAGTACGAAGATGCTGCCTGAGAGAAGGTCTGAATGTGTTCCTGCCTGTACGGAAGAAGTCCTCCGAAAAGGCAACATGAGAAGAATCGTTGGGCGCCAGGTATAGAGGACCAGCCACTTAACCGACCCTTTGTCTCCATCCTTACGTTTTCTGGCCTGTTCCACAACCCAAAAATAAATCCCAAAAGAAGTTCCTTTCCTCTAAGGCTGCTTCCTTTGAAACATTTTCGGACATTTAAGGGCAAAACTTTCTAACAACGCTGCTATTCTCTACCAGATGTAAAGCCTAACACTATGTTATCGCAGGCTATACTATATTTTGCCAAAGATCGCATGGATATCTGGCCCATCAGATTAGGATCAGCCTAGATCCTCCAATAGATCAAAATTTCAAACACTGATTTACGAATTCATTATATAAATACCCGTTTTCAACATTTTGCATTTTCTTTATCATAAATATATTCAAGTCAAATAAATTAAAATTTAACTAATTAATGAGAGGGAACAGAATAAAAAAATCTATCTGTCCTCGCCAGGAATCGAACCTGGACCTCCTGCTATCCGGGCCGGTATGCTAAATCCATTACACCACAAAGGCTAGCTAGTTATCTCACTCAATTCCCTCTACATTAGCGAGAGCCTAACTTACGAGAAACAAAATTTATTTATAAATTAAAATTTAATAAAGTAAATGACGAGAGTCGACAAAATGTATGACAATGTCAGCTACTTCGAGTTTAAGACGAAGTTCTCGTCTTTCTCGTAAGTTAGGCTCTCGCTAATGTAGAGGGAATTGAGTGAGATAACTAGCTAGTCCTTGTGGTGTAATGGATTTAGCATACCGGCCCGGATAGCAGGAGGTCCAGGTTCGATTCCTGGCGAGGACAGATAGATTTTTTTATTCTGTTCCCTCTCATTAATTGTTTAAAATTTACGTGGGATAAAAAACCACAACCAAACAAAATATTTAAAATTTAACTGTTACACATGCATAAAATTCGACATTTAGCAAAATTCTCTCAAGGCATATATTATACATATATACATTAGTTAGGCCTATGATGTTGCCCAGTCTCTCTTCACTCCTCCCTGACGAAGGGCGAGAAGACTCCCCGAAAGTTTTACTCATTGTTTTTTATATTTTCCTTGCAGTTACAAAGAAAATTAGAAAATATAATTTTCTACTAAAATTATGTTTCGAAAAATGTTTACGAATAATGCAAATCTTAATTTCAGGGTTTGGTGGGCTCTCTTCTTTTTAACGGTTAATCTGGTGTCTCTTATTCTTGAGTTTCTACATCAAATATTTGAATAATTAAATTCAGGTATTTTACTAGAGTATAGTAATTACTACTACTTACTACAGTAACTTTTTCATGTGATACTTTTCTTTAACTTAGCAGTCCATAAAGTGTGGAATTTGACAAAACATGTGAGGCATCTCTAAACTATAGCCGATTGACATATTCATTTCAAATTAAAAAAAAAAATTTATTTAGATTTAACTATTAAATTATTAATTTACTGTAGACCATATCATACGGGATATTAACTACAGAAAGAAAGCCATAGGCTATAGACCTTAGGAATCAGTAGGAACTCACAATTTTATATGAATTTATAACAGGTTAAGAAGGTATTTATTAACACCAATTTTCACTTTTGAAATGATAATTACATTTTTATATTCTAATTTGACATATTAAACTACAACATTTCTAAAGGATGAAACTTCGTAACTATTCTGGAATATGCAATCTGTACTTTTAAAGTGAAAATAAACGAATATTGAGAATCATTGAAACTGTTTTCTGGGCTACCCACTTCTGAGTTATGTGTTCTATTTTGTTTATTTCGTAGTCTTCTCGGGCAAAGAACCTAATAAAGAGAGCAGGAGACTTAGGTAAATGCAATTGCCGTGTATTTGTTATTATATTTTATCCATAGATAACTTACTGTAGTAAAATTACAAAACATTTTAAACAGAAAACAACTGAACAGATTTTAAATGAAGATTGCGCAAGTCCCGATTAAAAATAAGCATGACCCGAAAATTCTAAGGGGGTTTTATTTAGGTTTATAATCTTAAAGTAACTTTAATGTAGAGACGGCTATACCAATCAATCTTGCCATTTTTCCCATTGACAAATTTGTTTAAAAATATTTTTTTGTTCACTTTAATTTGAATTGTGGTTCTTGAGACAAACAACACTTAATTTAAAGGATAGTCATTCATTCATCGATTTGGACCTATGAATTAATATTTCAACTAATATAACTTAAAAAAAAAAAAAATGTTCTCTTTTTCCGTCGTATTTCCACCATTTGTACCTTAATCCAAGTGAAATTTATTTAAATTATTGGTATGGGGGGGGGCTTCCATGATCTGGTGATTAGTATCCTCCCCGTCAGACTCAGAGATCCTTGAATTTTTTAAAGGGTTAATTAAATCCTTAATCATGGCATCAGATAAGACGCAAAGCCGTTGGGCCAGACCCTGTCCGTCGTCTAATGCACGAATCATTGTGGTTCCCAATAATCACATACACCTTGCAACCTAACAACATATACCTATCAACCTAGCAAATTATACCAAGAAACCTAGCAAAATATACCGAGCAATCTTGTGACCTACTAACTATGCCTAGAAACTTATACCTAGCAACTTCTACCAAACAACCTAGTAACTTATACCCAACAACCTAGCAACTTATACCTAGCAACCCAGCAGGCTTATCTCTCAGTGATAATAAGACTCGGCCAGAAATGGATCCCACCCATAAACGGGTCAAATTTTTGAGGAAATTGAAATCTACGTCATTGAAGCCGAAACGCGTAGGAATTGATAAAAAAAACAAAAAAAAAAACAAAAAAATAACAGTAGATATTCCTTTACTTGCTATATTAATTCATTCATTTGCTACTTTCGATATATTATACTTGCTTCAATAGATTTATTAATCGTTTCCTCGTCTCACTATTGGAAATTCTTCCACTGCGTAATTTAGGATGTTTTCGCTCTAGTCCTATGAAAGTATTTACAGGATTCTGCTTCAGTGGACGCCTTCGTTCATAAATCTGGGTCGAAACCCTTCTCATAAAAAATGAAATCTTTTAACCTCCTCGATTACACATACAAGTCCTTTCTTGTTAATGTACTTAAATAACTATTGACAAATTTTGGATTAACGAACCCTCAACTCTTGCATTAAGTAGCTATTATTATACGCATTTTAAATTCATTTGTTGCAATCCTGTGGCGTGATCTCTTTATTTTTTAATGTTGCCCAATGATTTTAGAAGACTTTATTCAAAAACCACTTTTGCCTCATGACCTTCAAAATCCGAAATTTAACGCCTACTTCTGTTAACTTTCACCTGAAAACATTTTGCGCTGATTAGCTGTTGGGTTGAAGGTAGACTAGCAGTGAACGGATAAGAAGAATCTCTTATCACTTTTTTCTGTAGAAGTTTCCTTTCAGTATTGTAAGCATCAGGAAGATAATATATATTAATAAAGTATTATTAGATGTTTTTTTTGTTGGGCTTCGGTCAA
>KZ807812.1:0-15359 GCA_000696205.2 Oncopeltus fasciatus
TATTTTATTATTGTGAATTGGGCTAGGTGGAATGAGAAGCAGAAAGGAAAGGTCCGTTAGGACTAGGCAAGAGCAGCGAATGTTTTTGAGTGGGGATAGTAGCGGGGGTAGACACAGCTGTCGCGGGCTGAGGGTTGGAGAGAGGACGGTTGGAGCAGCTACTCCGCGCCCCTCTGTGTGTGTGTGTGCGTACGCCGGCGTGCGTTGGGGCACACTGGCAAGGGGGAGGGAGGGACACTTGTTGACGGTGCTATGCCACCCCTATGGGGGCAGGGACCTGTGGCGGCAAGAGTTCCTCCGACATCTCGCCCCTGCAGATATCCCAAAGTAACGAGGGAAACCACCTCTGTTCTAACTAGTACAAACAATGAAGCTAGCAAAAAATTCTATTCAGAAAAACACACCATAGATAATATAAATAGTAATGATAATAATTAAAATAGATCTAAGCTTCAGGATCCTATAAAAATACATTATTTTAGTTTTAAAAATAAAAAATTTTCTGATGTATCAAAACAATTACAATAAATATGCGCTGTAAAGTGGGAGAGAAAAAGTAAGAAAAAAGTTTTTATTAATATATTTTTCACTTGGACCAGGTTTAAAACAAATATGTATTATTTAGTAATTACATTATATATATATATATATATATATATATTTATATANATAAGAGAAAGTGTCTTATTTGATCTTACTAGTCGTAGAGAGCAATGAGTGTAAGAGGTAAGAACATTAAGGTTCCAACCAGCATCAAGAACATCCAACCCTTGTAGTTAAATTTTTACTTATGTACCTCAATATCCAAAAAACATATATAAATATGAAACATAACATTATAAAATTAAATTTTATACCTATCAAGATTTAGTACACTACATATAATTGTTCGCAATAGAAAGTCTATACATAAATTTTGAAAAAAAAAACTATATTTTAAGCTTCTGCAAGGCATGACCGGTGAATATGCGTACAAATTTTTAGTCCTATTGACGTCACGAAACAGATAACAGTTTCAGTATAGCCTTCCGACATTTTTCTGTAATCGTAGCAGAGTGAATGGAAATCTGATAGTAAATCAAGGGATTAACTATCCCCTTCGCTTTTGGGAGTGTTTCACACGCTTGTAACTCTCCTATCAGGAGGTCGATAACTAAACAAAAAGAGAATAAAATGGAAAATAGATATTGAAGGAGCAAGATAAACTGTTAGAGAAATTCAGAAGTTGCTCCAGTTATAATTTTAGTAGATATCGTCAGCGCTTGTGAACAATTCGCTGTAGCGCATCGGTGTGACATTGAACGCTACCAGTAGGAACAAGTCTAACGATTATCCGCGACAAGAGAATTCGCACAATCAGCAGAGAAATAATAAAATCCCAGCCCGAGCTGACCTATGACGTCACCAAGGAAGATAAACTGTTAGGGAAATTCAGAAGTTGCTCCAGTTAAAATTTCAGTAGATATCGTCAGCTTGTGAACACAATTCGCTGTAGCGCATCGGTGTGACATTGAACGCTACCAGTAGGAACAAGTCGCGACAAGAGAATTCCCACAATCAGCAGAGAAACCTATGACGTCACCTAGGAAGATAAGTAGCTGTGCTATAAATGCCTTCATGAATTCGCAGAAATCGATTAGACAAAGATTCATTTCCTAACAAATATTATTTATGCCAGATATCAGTTTCCAGTAATCAATCGGCACTATCTTGCTCATAAATCACATTTTGTAAAATTAAGATTAATTACGAGCAATTCAGTGAATTTTTCGAACCATGAATATCTATATCTCAGGTTGCGAATTTCTCAGTGATTTCATAATCAGACAGATTTCATAAATTTTCAATTTATTATTTTCTCTGTTTCTGTAATAGATAGGAGTGCTCAACTCTCCCAATGGCATTGTTTAATATATTCGATACTATGCCTTTTTTGCAAATATGTGCTAAAACAAAAGTGTAAGATGGAGATTAAGATTAAAACCTCTCTCCTCCCCCCATATTTTCAATAAAATTAATAATACGATTATATTAATTGGTTTTTCACTTTTGTCATTCGTCCCACTTAATTCAAGTTGTATATTAAATACACTAGCTAAATGCGCCTTTCTTAATAAAGATATAGTAGATAATCATAATTTTTCAATTATCTTAATAGATCCGTCAGTTTTAGTCTCAAGAGAAAAATAAATAGGAGAATAAACAATTATAAAAACTTTAAAAAAAAACGAGTATCAAAAATTGTATTTAAGAATATAATTTCGACCACTAAATGGAGGGCTCTATTATTTTTAAAATATTGTAAACAAATCCAGTATTTATGGATTGAATTGCATTGCTTTAAAGGAATTTTTCTGGTTGAAATAGGATGAGAAAATTAATCTCGTCGTTGACAGTTGATTTACGCAAAGATTTGGATAACATAATAGGTGTTAAATATGATTTTCCAACATTTGTGTCTGGAGTGCTTAGACAAAAACGCATGCAAGCTTCTTCCCCCGCCTCCCACTCTTCATTCAATATACAACAAAACTTGGTGGTCATCGTAAATAAATTTGGTCATTTACTCTTATTTACACCTACAAGTAATGAAATATGGGGTGCAAGCTTAATGCAGCTTCTATATGAAGGACTTTTTGAATTTAAAAAAATTTTAATTAATATAAAGAATTTTAAAGGAAATTCTTCCCCCTTCCTTAAGATGGACTTAAGCTGTTTAGCAGTGTATTTTATTTTGAACTATTGCTATGTAATAATTTTTTAGGTTGCGAATAAAACAAAACTTTTATTATATAGAAGAAATGGAAGGGAGTTAGAATAAAAAAAATGTTACTACCTCTGCTCATTTCTTGTATAAATTTGACTTGGGTTTAAAAACTACAAAACAAATCATTATTTACAAAACTTTTATTCTATTTGTGGAAAAAAAAAAAGTTCTGTTGTGGGTAAATTTGATTGCACATTCCGTTTTAACGAGAATTCCAATGAATAGTAGAGCCAAAAAAAATTTTTAGAGAGGTCGTAACCTAACTATACCTGAAGTAGTAAGTAAACAAAAATTAATTTCAAGAATGATAGTTTGATTGAAGAATTTAAATCTTAAGCAGTTTAAATGAAGTATACATTTTTTTTTTTCTCGTGACAAATCATGGACGATAACAAAGCCAGTCTTATCAAAGGGCCCACTGACAAACACATCAGAGGCACTTATCTTTTGTATTTAGTGTACTTATCAGTGCGATTACAGACAATGGTAGGTCAGGCACTGTGTGGGAACCACTCCTTCAAGACTCCTCGACAAATAAAGTATTGTCTTGAACTTCTTTCAGTGGGATATCCTATATCTCAACAGGGGAGAGGGCGGGGAACGGCGATCACTAGAGCCCACACTTGTCTCATGACACTCCAACATATTGAGATGGACATTTTAGTTATTAATAACATATTAGTACATTCGGGATGTACCGCCTTCCAAATTACACTCTTGAAGAAGGCAATACTATATAATGTGAGAATGGTCGGGGTTTCGGCCAGGAAGAAAAAAATATACACCAAAATTAGGAGTAATATTTTTATTTATGCCAACGTTTCGGTTTTGAACAACCACCCTGGGGAGATTTCTCCACTCAACTGGAGNGATGATGGCTTACTAGCTAAGCCGAAACGTTGGCATAAATAAAAATATTACTCCTAATTTTGGTGTATATTTTTTTCTTTCTGGCCGAAACCCCGACCATTCTCACATGATATTCGAGACGGCCAACCAATCATCAACCAAGCAATACTATATACTAATAAAATATAAACGGTTGGCCGAAGGTAAGTATAAAAAAAATTTAAAAATATATAAATAAATAAATAATAAGTTAGACCTTAAAAAGAATACTACACTGGCACTTTATCAGAGGACAAACTTCACAACTAGTTGTCAAAGCTACTGAGGTATAGTCCTTATAATATATTACATTAATTAACTGTGATGTTACTGTCATTAATGTCTAATAATATAATAGTAAAAATTATAAATCTAAAATATATTTTCTTTTAATTTACAAGAAAGACCTATCACACATATTTCTCCCTTCAATTTCAAGACACCGTTTATCAATATTTTATTTCTTTCACGATAGGCCAAGACTATCGCTTATGAAAAAAAAAAAAAGTCAAAACTAAGGGTTTACCGTGACTACTGATCACTAGACTCTAATAACGACAAAGCATCACCAGAAATAACTGTGATAAACCATAGCAGTAACAGCCACATGTGACATGACATCCCAAAGAGATACAAGAACCAAAACAAAAGCAACTCACCAGCGACTTGAGGAGGGAGGAAGAGCATGACGAAGATAAAGGCCATCTCGAAGGGGACGAGAGGCTGTATCCGGAGTCGCGGGGAGTTCTGAAGGCACCCGGAGCCCGCACACAAGAAGTTACCCAACAGTGGAGGTCCGGCCACCGTGGGACTCCAGCCCAACAAGGCAGAGACCGAGGGAAACCCGACGACTGGCGGGGGAACAACATAAATTAATAGACAGAGGGAGAGAAAAAAAAATTGCATATTCCAACATTGGTACAAATGTAAAAGCCCCGCGAATAAGTTAATTGGTATCATGTCCTCCGAAAGGTATGCGAACCAGACGACTGGGTCAGTTCTCACGAGACTTGCAGGCACCACGTCTGTCCATATGAAGCAATGTAGTTACATATATATGTCCGACATAACCATAAAGATATGAGGAGGCGGAGAAAATATATCCTAAATAGGAAACCGTCAGGAGAAATATAGGTCTCAACTGATTGAGGACTGGTTCGTTCTGCTAAGTAGCTTGAATAATAATAGAAAGTGAAAAATAAATTGTGAGAATAAAATTAATAGCGTTTAACAGTAATAAAAAAAAATTAAAAAAACATTTTTTTCTTGAGGAAGTAAAATAAGGCAGCTAATTAGTATGGTAAGGCTTATATAGAGATACGCCTTAAAAATATAAATCCATTTTATGCATAAACACACACACTCCCTTATATTCAAAAAGAGAGTTTGTTGACCGTAGATATTATTCTAAGATGATTTTAGTTGGGGTTCGGTCGAAACACTCCCTTATGTTCGTACAATTATAGGTGGTAGCTCCATCTTGTGTCATAACGGTTTAAAGAAACATATTCCGTTAAAATTCGAAAAATCAGAGACTGGAAAAATTAGATACGAACTATGGATGACATTTAAAAATTAGTTTATTGAAAATAAATAAATATTTACTTAATACATGTAAAATGTAACATAAATTACTAAAATATCTAATCAATTGTTTTTAAAAACATTTATAAATAAAATATAAGAAGAAAAAAAATTAAGGAAAGAACCATATACGAATGAATATTAACAGGATAAAAAATTATTTAGAATGATCCCCTCTACAAGAAAAACAAAAGCAGATAAGTAGGCCTAGATTCGGAGATTGATCAAATAAATCGAGTAATCAAAAGACGCACTTTTACTTCAATTTAAATAAGAGAAAGTTTATAAAATAAATTTGGGAAGAAAACAATTTTCCAGTTCCTCAGTTAAAAACTATCTCAAAAACCCTCTTTTATTTATTGTGATGACATGACTGCATATGGATAAATAATCCAGAGGTTATAGTAATGTTATAATGTTAGTATTTGTCAACACTGTATTCCTCAGTAAATAAAGTCTTGATAAGTTGACAAGAGTGGGGATGTGCTGGACTGGGGTTTTAAGTCCGTTAGGAGGAACGAAGGGGGCTCCACAGGTGGGCCGAGGAAGTCCCGACACGTGATTTCAGCTACCCGGCGGCAGCCATTTTTGTCGATGAATCGAACAGGTGGTGGAGGGGGGGGGGAGGAATATCAGCAGCCGGGCTCACTTTAAATTATTTAAAACGCGGGTGGTTCTACAAGATACGGACACAAAGAAAGAACAAATAAAACCAAAAAATAAATAACAGAAATAACATTTAGAATACAATTTTTTTTATCTAGAAGCAACAGAGCCCAAAAACCGATTGTACTTTAAATAACAAAAATGAACAAGAGACAATAAAAAAAATATTTGTAAGTGCAATTACTTTGGCTCCTCGAAAACAATGTTCGGTTTCTTATAAAAAAATAATGAGGAAGTAAAACTATTTTACTTGGTAGGGCCCAACATTAAAGTCCTCGGGGATAAGTAAATATTCACAGCCAAATCTTCGAAAATTCAATTTAATTATATCTAGCACGATTGACAACTTAGATTATAATAAAATCAAGATATTTGAAAAGACGAACACAACGCTTCTACTGGGCACACTCAAAATTCAGATTCAAGTTGATATCTAAATTAAAATGAGTCCAAACGCAACAAAATTTTCTTCCTTTATATACAAGCACACCAATAACGTAAAAAAACAGATTAATAATAACAGAAGTTATCGTTTCTACAATTAATATTGAATTAAAATACATTCAAACAACAAAAAACTTATTTTATTTTAAATAAATATGTTGTTGATCTAAAAAATTATTTATATCAAATTTGAAAGAAAAGACTCATTTTTCTTCTGGTACTTAGCAAAAACCTATTTTATTTTAAATAAATATGTTTATGATCTAAAAAATTATTTATATCAAATTTGAAAGAAAAGACTCATTTTTCTTCTGGTACTTAGCAAAAACCTACTTACACCTATTTTTTTCCCTTTATTGTTAATATATTTTGACATTTGACATACATTTTTACAGTTCTAATAACCTGTACATAATTATGTATGTGCGTGAACGTGTGTGTGTGTGTGTTAGAATGTGTTTTCACATTTCAATGCTTTAATCATGAATAATTAACTNCTTGACACTGAAGTTGGTAGGGATCAGGGATAGGGAATAGGTAATCACCTACTCTTACTGGTCCGATTTTCCTCTATAAGCGAACTTTTCAATTTGAAATAAAAGTTACACACTTTTTTTCATTAAAAAAGAAAAACAGAAAATTGTGCCTTGTTAAGCACTAGCACGCACACATTTTATATGTATTATTAGATGTTTTTTGTTTGGGTTCGGTCAAGGTAGATGCAAAAAGATACAAATTTTAAAAAATGTTTATTTTTTTAAATTGTCTGCCAACGTTTCGGCTTACATTTTAAGCCATCTTCAGAGCTATCATGAAGGCGAGAGGGGACGTTGTGTCACCAAGATCCCATATTCATGACAGGAATGAAAAATGGGTTCACATGACTGTGAAAAAAATGTCCAGTCATGGAAATGGGATCTTGGTGACACAACGTCCCCTCTCGCCTTCATGATAGCTCTGAAGATGGCTTACAATGTAAGCCGAAACGATGACAGATAATTTAAAAAATACACATTTTTTAAAATTTATATATTTTCGGATCTACCTTGACTGAACCCCAACAAAAAAATCTAATTATAATATCTAGGGTCGAAAAAACTCGAAAAAACATTCGATTGTATATGTATGTGTGCGTGTGTAGATGTATGCGCGCGGTCGTATATGTGAGTATGTTTAAATCCCAGTGACTGTGATTTTTGGAGGAACAGTAACAGATACTTGGAGGAACAGCTGAAGGACTTTGTTACTGTTACAGAGTGAGCTGAGCCAGGGTAAGACAGAGGTAATTCGCTAGTTGAATGTCCTAAGTCAGCCGTGAGTTCTTCCGGCTATCAGCTGTTTGCTCAGCTGGATAAGCTCTTGTAGAAGGCACAACGCCACTTATCTCCTCTGAAGGTAAAAGTGTTTAGTCTGATAAGCCAATCAAACATGTCCTTGCTACGTTACAGTTCCGACTAAATATATTTTTATTTGATTATCTTTATTGATGAATGCACATTGTATAATATTGATTCCTTCTTGCGATATATTTGTGCGACATCATTGCGATAGTCGGTCACATACAGTCAGGAAATTCTTCAGCAAAATAACATTTCTTGAATTCAAATTTCTGTTTAATCTATTTAATTTTCCACTTTAAAAATAACTAAGTATTCGTGGATTATACATTTTAATACTTAATACCAAGATTAATGAGCTTAAACTTTATTTTGTTACTAAACCTTTGTTTAGAGAGTCTCCCCAAAAATTTTACTCATTATAATTTTTTAACAATTAATGAGAGGGAATAGGACAAAAAAATCTGTCTCAGCCAGGACTCGAACCTGGATCTCCTGCTTCTCCATTAATTGTTTAAAATTTACGTGGGATAATAAACCACAACTAAATTAATATTTATAATTGTAATTTTTTCTTCACTACAGTCTCTCTCCCGCCTATTTTCATTTACTATATCTATCGCAGCCATAAGTGTTTATTTTATATACATGTTTTGAAATACCTATAACTATATATACCTAATTTTATTTTAAATAAATATGTTGTAATTTCGATTTATTATTGACTTAAAAGTCTTTAATTTATATTAATTTTATAATTTTCTAAGGTGTAGTGGATAATTGAAATGAGTAAAAAACAAATGAATAAGTGTCAACAATAAAATATAAAACAAAATGACATACCTTCTATGGCCAAAGGAAGCAAGAAGCCAACAAGGGCCAATAATATATAATCCAATTGGCGCTTCATTATTAGAGGAAGCGACCACTCCAATAAGTATTAAGATCAGCTCAGTCGCATATTTAAATCCACTGGTATTCACTGGCCACAGCACACACGACGGATCGGTAGAACTAGTGAATCGTTCGCGAATGAAATATCCACGCTCCGAAGATATACCGCGAATCCGTTAATGTTGTGATAATGATTAAAAAAATAAAATTAGAATGTAAACACTGACACTGAACACTACTAAGGCATCGTACTGTACACCACCGGTGTCTGTTGGCATCTGACGATCGGAGTGTTGGGAGGGGGTAATGGTATCCGTCCGCCAGGCTAGGCTCTATGGGAAAGTAACCCCACACTCATTCGGCTCATTTCTGCACAAATCTGCCGCCTTTGTCACAAATATTCACTTTATTATTCAATTTATGAAATAAATTAATTTATCTAAGCCATAAAATATTATCCTAAAGAATTTTAAAGTAAATTGTGAATGTGGACTATTTTTCTGAAGAAGTGGAGGGGCAGCTTCTGGCGGGAGAGTCAGCGACATCTAGTGGTTGCTGGAAGTACTAAGCCCTTATCTCCAGCGCCGGGAATGTCATTTGATCTGCTACCTTATCAGTGCTACTGACCGTTCTGACACGAACGGGTCACACTCCAACTTGTACATCTTTTCTTCTCCAACTTTTACTGTTTCCGCTTGATTAGTTAATGAATTAATTACACTAAATGTTTAAAATCAAGAAAAATTAAGCATTACAAGTTCGGTAGTTGTGGGTTTAGTAATGCAAATTATTTATGTTTATATTTATTTTAATACACTATAATATTGGTAAATATCTCGAAAAAATATCTTTTTCAATAAACCATTTTTTGATAAAAATGAAACATTCCTCTGACCTAGTAAATGTCAAATATTGATTAGATTTTGTTAAGACTTGGTCTATATGAGTGTGTATGCGAACACATTTAGTTAGATAGTGATTTTAAAAGGTAAAATCACTAAGATTGGATATTGACTTTCCAGGAGAAAAGTTGGGGGGGGGAAGACCTTAAAATTTGCAGTTATATTAGTAAATAAATATCTTCCTTAATCATTTATCGAAGAAAAATTATAGGTAACATTTTACATCCACCGTGCCCAATAAATTTATTCCTATGATTAATAATAAGGAAGAAATTATTATCATACATTTTATTTTCCTTTAAGCCCTCAAATCACATTTTAATCACCTTATCAGCTAAGGTTTTTATATGTTTTATATAACTAAGATATTGACAAAAAAAAAGATAAGATTATTGATAGTGACTTAAATGCCTGGAGGAAGAATAATAAAATGGAAATTAACCCAATTATTATGACTAACATTACTGAGTAGAGAGAGAAAACAATGGACTTCTACTTAATAAAAAAAACGATTGAACATAACAGAATTTAGAAATTACAAATAATCAATTAAAGAAATACCGCTCCTTATATATAAGCCTTTTATGGCTAAAATCATTATATAAACCTACAGAGAGGTATTAGGAAAATTATATGAACTTATAGAAATAAAATTAATGACTGTTGTAGTAAAATTAAAGATGAATGTATGTAGATAATACTAATAAAATAGAATTGATTGCGGTTAGTGTGATAAAATACATCTAGTTGTATTAGCAAAAAAAAATTAAAATCGCATTTAAATATAAACATAGTTTCGATTTTGTAAACAAAAATATAATAGATAAAGAAAAAACAAAATAAATAGAAACATTCTCTTACATTAAAAAAATGGAAAAAGTCAGTATATAAAAAACGAAAATAAAATATGTGCATAGTTTACTCAAAAACTCATTACAAAAAATGGTACTATTCATTTTAATAACATATTTATAGTTATTTGATTTTTTTTTTGTATCTCATTTAAAATATAAAAGGTATAAAATGCAATAATTTTTACATTAAGATAATCGATAATTACAGAATAGAAAAATGATTATTTGTTAACTAACACATAATTGTGAAGTGGCATCAAGAAGCTGTTTGGGAACGAAAAGTAATTTTACATTTTGGAATGAATCTTTTAATTTTCAGGACTGAATCAAAGTGCTAAACTTACCGCATTTTTCTTCCTTCTCAAAGACACTTGAAATGGTGTCTCTGTGCAATTTAGGTCAATTGCTCGGCTGACCGGTTGAGGTGATACATTTTCCCTAGGGAGCAATTAAGAGCGAATTTCTCTGCTACTTATACAAGTACTTGTTAACCGTACTGGGCGCTAGAGTGAACGGAGCGCTGACACTGAAAGAGATACATTTTAGCCTCTCTAGGCAATTGCCACAGAGAGAATGGCGACTCCTTGAGGACGGTAAACCTGGAGGTACATGTCACATGAAATCGAGGTCTGCCTTCATGAATGATCGTTCAGCGCAACTTACACTACCTCCATGATGAGAATCGAAATTACAGATCGATAAATACATTAAATTAATAGCAAATTTAATTATTAATTTGTTTTTTTTTCCAGATTCATATTGGTAATGTGAAGCGACTATTGAAAATTTTTAAATAAATACAAATTTATGAACCTATACTGTACTGATATAACTGATACTATATCTAAGGATAAAGTATGGTTAGTGAAACACACACACACACACGCACACACACAACACTTATATGANTATATATATAAAGGGGGATGCTTGGAGAATGGGAGTCAAATAGTCAAACGTCAAACGAGATCGCTGTCTATCAGATTAGTGACATCTGTCAAGTGTCATCATGATAAGGGCTCTTCTGTGTTTATACAGAGGTTAGTAGCTGAAGAAGCTTATAGACACAGACACTCAAATACAAGAAAAATTAGAGTATTTCTTCACTGTTATTACTTGTTATTCATTTAGTAGAAATGCTATTATTTTGATTTTATAAATATTATTTTTTTGAGGTATTTAATCCCAGCAATTTTTAACAATTTTCAGTGCAAGGGAACAGAATAAAAAATCTAACTGTCCCAGCCAGGACTGGAACCTGGATCTCCTGCTATCCGGGCCGGTGCATTTTCCATTTATGCTACCGAGACAAGACTGATAAGTTATTGAATTCCCTTCCATTAAAAATTGTTTAAATTTACGTGAGATTAAATACCACCAAAAATAATATTTATAAAATTTAAATTTAAAAGTAAATAACGAGAGTCATTTAAACAGCTTGACAATGTCAGCTCCTTCCAGCATAAGACGATATATTCGTCTGCCTCTGAGGTTAGACTTTCGACACTCTCCCGGTAGCAGAAGTTCGAGTCCTGGCAGAGACAGTTAGATTTTTTATTCTGTTCCCTGCACTTAAAATTGCTATTATTTTGAGCATGTTTTTTGTTAAATTGAACAGATTTTTATCATAAAAAATTATAAGATGAAGTAGAATTATGAGAGATATTCATAATCAAATTATCACATTTACACGAGTATCATTACTACTAAATATTACGCCCGATAGAACTAAAAAAACTTTTTTTACTCCCACTTGACACTGAAGTTGGTAGGGATCAGGGATAGGGAATAGGTAATCACCTACTCTTACTGGTCCGATTTTCCTCTATAAGCGAACTTTTCAATTTGAAATAAAAGTTACACACTTTTTTTCATTAAAAAAGAAAAACAGAAAATTGTGCCTTGTTAAGCANACCATATATTTATTTAAATATTCAGTCTTGTATAGTTTTTCTTTCTTTTCTTCTTCATATATTTTTTTTATTTCCAAGTTTTTTTCTTTGATTTCATTCATTCTTTTTTGTTACAATTCATTTTTTTTTCTCGTTCTTTTGTTCTTGAGTTTTTAGTTATTGTTTGCTTTATTTTTTTTTTTTGTTAATTGCATATTGTAATCAACTAATGTAATGATTTACTATACATGTACATTGTATATAATATTTGTAAGGTATGTGCGGATTAAAATCTCTTATAATACTGTCATGAGATAAAAAAAAAAGGTAAATATATTTTCTCGTAGCCATATTCCAGATTAATGATTGTTATTTTGTTGACTTGAGGTAATTACTGTTCATTCGGATTTGTGATATAAGCTGTGCATTTTAAACAGCAGGTCTAGTTAAGTTTAAATGAAATTAAAATGTATCAGACCTAATTCTAATTTTACTATACAAGATGCTAAACAATTACCCAGCCGCAAACTTGAAATAAATAAAAATGTGCTGGTGTTGTGCGCAGACTCAGAGTGGTGCCACGGCGACCTGTTAGTTCAATAAGTGCTGCCGTCGGGATAACATGGACATGGAAGATGTGGCCAAGGAAGTACTCGCCTCGGACCTCAACGAGGAAGTACTCTTGATGAGGAAAAAGATACAGCTCTCCGGTAAGAAGACCATTTGGAATTTAAACGAAACTGATAATAATTATATAAACAAACAATACAGCATAAAAGCAACAAAAACATTACACAAAATTTTAAACTAATAAAATAAGAGCTTTGTGATAATATTATGTTGAGAAAGACATAAAGACGTTTTCTTATGAAGAGAAGAGCTATAAATGGACTAATTGACCATTTTCATTATAAATATAATGATATTTAAAAATATCTAATCTATATGTTCACGTAGGCTTCGACGGTCGTCAGATGTATTTACCGTTTTTTCTTCCGGGTTGGACCGTGTCAAATTGTTGTTATTTGCCAAGCTTTCGCACATCATGCGATGGCTTCTTCAGGGCTGAGTATAAAATGGATAATCCTAGTTCAAGTGAAAATAGATTTAAAGTTTTAAAATTCTGTGAAATCAACCCTTATTACATCTATCTTGAAAATGTCTATTTTAAATGTATGATTATGGGTGTGTATTGGTTAGTAGGTGGTTCTCTCGCGTCCATGATTTTCTAAAAATCCGAAGAAAGATCTGAGGAAATAAAGGCTTTATGAAATCTGACATAAGGGTGTAGAAATGGCTGAATTGTAAATAATTTATATGCCC
Organism: Oncopeltus fasciatus; assembly: GCA_000696205.2. Classification (NCBI taxonomy): domain Eukaryota; kingdom Metazoa; phylum Arthropoda; class Insecta; order Hemiptera; family Lygaeidae; genus Oncopeltus; species Oncopeltus fasciatus. The sequence continues at coordinate 13,552 of KZ807812.1, forward strand.
GTAAGTCAAAGTTACTGTTAAATATTTTTTAAATTTAATTTGGATTTTAAGAGAAAATTATTTTAAGTAAGATGTTTAAATTTTAAGAAATTTAACCCCTCCTCACTAAAATGCTACTTCAAATCATCTTTACTAGTTTCCTCTTCTCTTTGTTACCCCTACCAGTTTGCCGGATCAAATAAATTACTTCCTTTAATTAATTATTTAAATACCAATAACTATTAGGAATATATGCTTTCTTTATATAGCTTCTTCGTTACGTAAATTTTTACTTACTTATATTCCTACAGCTCTACAACAAAAGTATGTTGTGGTTTTCTAATGGAAATTCAAAATCAATATTTCACATCCATATCCATGTAGATCTGTCTCCCAGGATATACTCATTTATCTATTTAAGGGCTTTGTCGATGGTAGTATTATTCAACAATATAATCCCTCTGTGGTTGCCCGCCATAGGCAGCACATGAAATTTCAACTATGTAGATTTTGTGAAGATTTCGGATAAATGTATTTCCTTCCTCAGGGGCAGCCTACAATAACATCATACAATAATATAAGGTAACATAATCCAAACATAAATCATTAAATAAATATTAATATTCTTGTGGTATTTGATTCCACGTAAATGCTAACAATGTTTAGTGAAAGGGACAGTTAGCTTTTTTATTCTGTTCCCTTGCACTAAAAATTGTTTAAAAAAAAGTCATAAATCATTAAACAATTAATGAGAGGGAATAGAATAAAAATCTATCTGTCCCAGCCAGGACTCGAACCTGGATCTCCTGCTTTCTGGGCCTGTATGCTACCATTTGCACCACCGGGACGAGCTAGATAACTAATTCCCAACACACTAGCGAGAGCCTAACCCACGAGAAAGACGAATACATCGTCTTATGCTCGAAGGAGCTTACATTGTCTAGCTATTTATCGACTCTCGTTATTTTCTAGTTTAATTTTCATTTATAAATATTAATTTAGTTGTGGTTTATTATCCCACGTAAATTTTAAACAATTAATGAGTGGGAATAGAATAAAAAAATTTAAAAAGTGTGTTGAAAATTAATAAGTTATCTAGCTCGTCCCGGAGGTGTAATGGAAGGTTACCGGCCCGAAAAGCAGGAGATCCAGGTTCGAGTCCTGGCTGGGACAGATTGATTTTTTTATTCTATTCCCTCTCATTAATTGTTTAAAATTTACGTGGGATAATAAACCACAACTAAATTAATATTTATAAATAAATCATTAAAGTTACTTAAAGTTATTTAGAAAAAAGGTTACTTACAATAATTAAAATTTTCAAAATATTTTAGATTAAGTCAAATGACTGAATGATGACTTGGTGATTTAAGTATGCATTCCTGAACTTCTATTACATTATATTACGTATTTAAATTCTGTTATATTTTCTATGCTGCCCTGAGGAAGGAAATAAATATTTCTGAAACATCAGCAAAAATTAGTTGAAATTTTACGTCCCACCAATACCCGCCAATCACAGAGGAGAATATACTGTATATTATTTATTACACATTATTTATTATTATTAAAGGTATTTCAATTTTTAACATTTTTTTTTTTTGTTACTTTTATTCTACATATGTGAGAGAATCACTATATTCACTCTTATGAAATCTAACCCTGAATTCTGCTTTAGCCTGAAGACAAGTGCTTTTTTGGTAGGCGATTAATTGTGGAAAACCGGCTTTCAATATAGTAATTACGAAAAAAATTCTTAGCTTAGCCATAACTCCAATGACTCCAAACACTTCGTTGTGGTGTGTGTGTGTTATATATAAATATATATA
>KZ807812.1:18719-43117 GCA_000696205.2 Oncopeltus fasciatus
TTACCATTTCTTCTTCCGGGTTGGACCGAGTCAAATTGTTGTTATTTGCCGAGCTTTCGCACATCATGCGATGGCTTCTTCAGGGCTGAAAAGAGAATGAGAGTTGTAAAAGAGAGATTTTTAAAATCCAGGTGGTATATATTGTATACTATCTTATCTGGCATTATCGATACCCAGCCCTGAAGAAGCCATCACATGATGTACGAAAGCTCGGCAAATAACACCAATTTGACACGGTCCAACCCGCAAGAAGAAACGGTAAATACTTCTGACGACCGTCGAAGCCTACGTGAATATTTTAGTCTTACAAATTTAGGCAACGGACAGGAGATATCACATGACGTACTTAAATAGCAAATAGCTTTTCAAGATTTTACTTTTAAACTTTTTTTACGAACATAATAAAGGTTCTGTACGGCTGTATTTGTCTATCTATACAGAAAATTTATTTTTTAGTAAATCTTAGTAGCGCAAAGTTTAAAATCTCAGTCATAAGTATCACTTTAAAAGTTCTAATTCCTAAATACTCTTAATATAAGACTTTATTAATTCATTCGTCTTTCATAGCGAAAGGGATAGCGCATGTGAAATCTTTTTTGAGTTTACTCGTGTTTTGGACAAAGGACCAAGGACCTTCATGCGCTAACACATTCCTAAGCATGACTTCTCCGAGGCTGCGAGGACCAAGGCAGGTCTAGGGCTGTGTTTAGCATGAGCGAGGGGGAGTTCGGGTCATTGGCCTTGTCATCTCTTGAGTTATCCAACCGGACCTTCTTCGCCCCTTCCACCTACGGAGTCACACAGGGGGATGTAGTAACATCACTCCTGTACAAATACGAGTTGTTGTATTTAGTGAGGTTGTATATGGACTGTCTTACATATGCCTCACATGGATAGTATGAGACTTAGTCAATTTATTGCATACAATTGAATGATCTAAAACTGAGGTAAACTAAGTAAGATCCCATCTTCTAATGCAATAGTGAAAAATAAATAAAATAATTTTTTGTGGGAGTCCACATTTTGCGAAATTACTAATTTTCATAATGAGTACTAGAATTTATTGACTTAAATAAGTTAATTACAAACAAAGTTTTCATTACAGGGGCGAATAAAAAAATGTTCAGAGATATATTCTTTAAGTACAAGGGATGAGAATATTTCTTAAATCAAAGATATTTTAAAGGGAATTATAGCTGAAAATTTGAATTTATTACTGGTGTTATTGGTTTTTATTCAGTACCCCTGACACCGGCTGCTTCAGTGCTGAAGCTGTGGACGGACATATCACAGTTACTTTATAGTGACATTCACGATATATTTCATATATATTATTTTCTACTTTATCCAACTCATGAATTGTTGAAATAAACTCCATCTGATCTCTCATTGGTGATCTCATAGCGAATTAAATAAAAATGAGAATAAATAACCATATCCTCTTATCGATTGTCTACAACGAGATGATATATCTACCCCCAAAAATACTAGTGTTCTATACAATTAATGAAAGGGAATAGAATAAAAAATCTATCAGTCCCAGCCAGGACTCGAACCTGGAACTCCTACTTTACGGGCCGGTATGCTTCCATTGCACCACCGGGACGAGCTAGATAACTTATTGAATTCCCAACACACTAGGAGTTCCAGGTTCGAGTCCTGGCTGAAACAGATATATTTTTAATTCTATTCCCTCTCATTAATTGTTTAAAATTTACGTGGGATAATAAACCACAACTAAATTAAAATTTACTAGTTTTCTAATGATTTTGCAGGGAAAATCTCAATAGAATTAAAGTAAATAGTCATGATCCGTGTTAATCAAGGCTAATATGTTACATCACAATGTTTTCACAGCTGTTGCCTTACAAATCAGTTTTCTGCTCATTTGTTGTACCAACAACGATACAACTATCGAGTTGTAAAAGCCTAGAGCAATCTTGCTGATAATATTGGGGCTGAAGGTGATACTTCACTGTCAACTTTTAGTGAATTCTGAAGGTAAAATCTGAGCTTTTTCTCATGACACATGTTTTAAAAAACTTTTTCTCTTTTGCTCTACAAAATTTAGTTTTCGGAATCAAATTCGTTATTTAAACATCTGTATTTATATTTAAGAAATTCATTAAATCAGTTCAATAATGGGGGAGGGGAATTTTTAAAGAAAGACCCAAATTTAAAATATTAATATCTTACAAAATAATAACAATATTCGGTGTATAACGTAATATCCTAATTTATAAATAATTATATTCTATAAAATAAACAAAAACGCATATTAAGAATTAGATATTTAAGAATGCACAGTAGCATGTAAAGTAGTCAGGGCTTAGCATCTTTAAAATATTTAAACTAAATTTGATATTTGTCTTACGTTTGAGCAAATTGATAAACGGATTTGTTTCTGGTTGAGATCGAAGGAACTGGAGACCATATTGAATAAAACGTCGACTTCGTTATTATTGTCAATGTTAAGAAATGAATTATAAAACACAGTAAATGCAAAATTTAATTTTTAATCAGTTACGCTTTACAGTATTTTCACAAAAGGCTTACAATATGGATGATATTTAAAATTAAACTGGGATGGTTCAGCGCCATCCACCACCTATCAACGATCGATTAACTTCCTGCCATACTCAAGGAAGCTAGGTTTTATTTTCATTATTTTTTAAAGCCCCTTAAATTGTTTATTCCCATTTATATCCGCCTTAATGAATTTACCTTTTGGGTGCCCTACTTACAGTTGAAACATTAGCAATTAGGTTTACACGACGATGAATGTTCTTATACAGATATTTGATCACAATGATGTTGAGGAATTCGCTTAATTTACGCAGCTGCTGCGTTATGGACTTATTATTATTAGTACAATGAGCAATGATACCTTTGAAAAAAGTAGGGAGGGAGAAAAGGGTATTATACATTTATAACTTTAGATATATATATATATANATTGCTGATTTTTTTTAAAGAAGTTTCAAAGAACATTAATTACTTTTATTAGATGTTTTTGTTGGGGTTCAGTCAAGGTAGATCCAAAAAATACAATTTAAAAGAAATGAGTACTTTTTTAATTATCTGGGTATTAAAAAAATACACATTCTTTTAAAAAGAATTTTTTGGATCTGCATTGACCGAACCCCAACAAACATCTAATAATATCTACGGTCAAAAAACTCTCCATTTAAATATATTACATTTATTGTTTGATTCTAACTCTGGTCAGTGCAGCGCTGAGGTAGCCAATAGGCAGCAAAGTACTTTCAAAAAGGCATTCACAAAAGTTTCCGTATTTTACTCACCGTCCTACATATTTTTTGTTTATTAACACAAACGAAGAAATTGTTTAAATAACCTAAACCAGGTCCAGGTGATTTATACAAAAGGGGAGTTCTAAAGAAAAATTAACTAAAAGCATAAGAAAATAAAGAACAACCAAAGCCCACATCCCCAAAGTTAAAGCCTTAAACAAGTTAATAGGAAAAAGCCGATTAATACAGCGCTAAAGGTGAAGTAATAACCCAAATCGGTGTAGTCAAATGTGAGGCTATAACTATGTAGAAAAGTCTATACAATAAATGCGAGGGAATAGAATAAAACATCTTAGTACCTCAGCCGGGACTCGAACCCATATCTCCTGCTTACCGGGCAAGTATGCTGACCATTACACATAGCTAGATAATGCCTTCTACTCCCAACACCTAGTAAGACGAAGCGGGAGTCTAACAAATAGCCGACAATGTTAGCTCCTTCTAGCATAAGACGATATATTCGTCGTAATCGGGGGTTTAGAATCTGAGTAAAGTGCGAGGATCAGAAGGAATTATCTAGTTAGCCTCGGTGTTGTAATGATTAGCATAATTGCACGGAAAGCAGGAGATCTGGGTCCGAGTCCCGGCTTAGGTAGTATGATTTTTTTATTCTATTCCCTCGCATTTCTTGTAGAAAATTAACATGAAATTAAATACCACAACTAATATCAGTATTTAAAAAAATTAAATTTCCTATGTTCAGTGAAGAAGGAGACATGTAAGATTAAAAATAAATTTGATCTTATAATATTATTAAAGTAAGCCAAGCAATACTGGAAAGAGGAGAGAAATTGCACAACATTTATATTTAAATTTTCTATACCGCGCATTTGTCTTGGAATTAGGAGGGGAGAGATACCTGAGAGTCGTTGTGATCTCACCTGTCACCCTCATATTGGGTCGAAATTTTTTTAAAAATTTTGTTGATCTCTTTGAAAACTAATTTATTTGATATTTTGTTCTCCCCTGGTATTCATTCATGTAATACAGCAGAAACAGACAGCCGGACTTGTAGTTTGCCGTGAGAAAATCTCTCTCTTCAAGGCCTGTCACTCCAGCTAAATGGCTCTCTTGTCCTTGGACTTATGATTCAATAGACTTAGGCTTGTTACACACCTTAGGCGACATACATATGGGCAATGTATTGATTAAATGGTGGTAAAATTGATGTGCATGTTTATTAACAGAAAAGCCGCCGAGAAAGAGATTCCTAGACAATGGTTGTGATTTTCATTCAAATAAGTATTAAACAAACCATCGGGGAACAATTTAATGAAGTTAAGGCGAAAACATGTCTCATGTTTCGTTTAAGACATAAATAAGAGCAACGATATCCAATAGGAAAGAGTGGGGGAAGCGCTCAACATTTATAGCTACTTTTTTAAATATTTTAAACAAAAGCTATCTCGTAAAAATGTGATATGGCATAAACTTGTCTTAGCACTCACACACATCAGTTCACAATGGCCGAGAATGACCTCAACAAAGCTTAGAGGTCCTACCATTGCATATGCAACTTGTAAGATTAAATTTCGTCATATACTCATATTGTGTTAATCTTTAATGAAGCATGGATAGCTCCTTCGCGGTAGAATTCTCCTAAGTGCGTACATACCAGTATTTTGTTGTGTTTAGATCCTAGGCTATGTTTAGTTTCGTCTTTGGACGTTTTGGTCTTGAGTGTTTCGTTGTTGTTTTTTTGCAGAGGGACAGAGAAGGGCCGAGTATGAAGAGTTCGATGCGGAGAAAAAGCGACTCACTGGTAGGATTCGATCCCTCAAGAAGGAGCTGAGGGAAGCAGGAGCTTCAAGGCCATCCAAGGTAAGAGACATTACGACTTGCTAGCAGAGAGATGCTGCAGGTCGCCACCCTATTCTCAAAACCACTTCCGACTGGCCACGTATCATGGTAGGCTGCAGAGGCAAGAACAGATCGCTTCTGTTAATTAGGCACCCTGAACGAGGACGTGGATTATCATTAGTAATTTTATTTCTCTGATGACGTCAGGGAATAAACAATTTCGAGGAGGTAAAACCACTGCATGACAAACTGTTTTCATATGACGTGTGCATAAACTTAGTACTATATAAACTATTTAATTTTACTTCGTGTTATATAAAATTTTGCTGTTTTCAATTATATAGCGAGGGAAAATTCCGGACACATTTGTTAGAAATCTTGGAGATTTTGAAAAAAAAAATATTAACTAGACTTCAAAAAACAATTTGTAATCTTCAGTAATTAGCAAATTTACAAATTTTAATTCTTTAGATTTAAATTCCCCTTTTAGGAAAGTAGGTTTAGGGAAATAGTGAAATGTTTATCTAAGCCATGTTGTGTTGCTCAGGTCATTAAAGAAAAATTTAAAATTTTTTCTTCAAATCTTTAAATTTAATTGATCTTTGGTAATTTGATTTTTTCAAAATATTTAGTTAAGTATTTTTTAAATTTAAACATTCCTATTAACATAGAAACATAATTGTTGACAGTCGATTTCTATAAGGAGAGAATTGTCTATAGGATTATATATATATATACTGAACATTCAGTTGGAGAGGAATGAGGTTTGGTTTCAAGACACTTGGACACACTGGACCTGCCTATTATATATACCATAGAATTGTATTTACACAAAATTTTATATTTTCAAATCATGATGAAATTATTTGAATATCAGGTAGTGGCCCTTTGCCAAACTAGAGTTTAATAAATAGCAAGCAATTTCAGCAATATATTATAATACGATATATTCGTCATACTTGGGGGTCAGACTCGTAGTGAGGTACGGAGAACGTGAAATTATTCACACCTCCCTCGGTGGAGCATTTTCATTTATTTATTCATGTTAAATTAATACATATAGACTTGTTACTATAATTTATTTTTTTTTCATATTCAGCTCTGATGAAGGCCTAACGAAATTTAGGCCGAAACGATGGCAAAATAAAAACTTTTTTGGTTACAAGTTAGTTTTTAAATCTTCAGCTACCAAAGCCGGATTCCTGACAATCCTCTCCTTACACAAAAACATATATTTTTTATTATTATATTTTACTTTATTACATAAGAAATTGTATTTAAGATAAACAAAATAAACACTATCCAAATTTTACTTAAAATGAAAAAAATGTCAACTTATTAACAGTTTATGTTATTAACAACAGGAACAATTTAAAGAAAATATGGTGACAATCATAGTCACACAAAACAAAAAAAAGATCTATTTGGGAAAATACATATTCCATTTAGTATATGAAAGGGGAATAGAGCAATAGGTTAACTGAATACATAGTTTATGTAGTTATAATTGGTTACATATAAAATATTCACATGCTCGCTAAACAGAAATCATGTTCCGACAACTGTTTCGCGCAAATAAATACTTGTTTTTAACAAATTTCCCTTTCTCAAATCAAGCTATACACATAATTTTTTTTTTTAAATTACTCAAGATCAATCATCGTCGTCACTTATTCATGAAACAGCAGAATATAGTCTACTACACAGCATTGGCTATCATATTTATGTTAGCCATAAAAAGGGTAATTCCTTAATTACTTATATAATGTATTTACACTGACTGCCAGGGTAGTAATTGTTCCTTCGGATTTTCTAGCTAGTCGATGAAGATTTGCTTAAGAGGAGTGGGGAGCCGATCAAATGTCTCAAAATGTATTTGGGAAAGACACCAGGAGAAGTTGAAGAAATTTTGGACCTTAAGTGTATCGACTTAAAGAAAAAAATAGATTTACTCAAGTATGAAATATCATTGGTAAGATCCTTACATTATATATATATATATATATATATATATATAAATAATAAAATTTTAAGTATTNATATATATATAATTCATTTACTTAACTTTAAAATGAATTAACCTGCAATTTTATGTTTTATTAATGATTAATTTTTTTGCCTTTGTTTGCAGAAAAACGAACGATTGCAAGGGTGTTTGAAGGAAATGAAAGAATTGAAGACAGAAAATGAAACAGAGACGATAATTCTAATCCAGCCATCTACTGAAAAGGTAGACAAATATAAAGAAAAAATTCCACGGTGCAATATATGCGTAAATTGAAGGAATTCCTTAGGGTTGTAGTGATTAATATTTTTATTTGAACATTAAATTTCATGTAATCCCACACAGTTCTAGACCAGTTCTTCCATCAGTAAACAAATCTCTATTTGAATTTCATTACTCTAAACTAAATATTACACCTGCTGGATCCCCCCCCACTTTTATTGGTATTATTTTGCTTAGAAACGTACATTTTTTTTCAAAAGGAGAGTTTGTTGACCGTAGATATTATTCTCAGACAATTGTAGTTGGGGTTCGGTCAAGGTAGATCCAAAAAACACAAATTTAAAAAATGTATTGTTTTATAAAGGATTATCTGCCAACATTTCGGCTTACATTGTAAGCCATCTTCAGGGCTATCATGAAGATGAGAAAGGACCTCCTGTCCCTAAGTTCACATTTCCATGACTGGAAATGTCCTGTCAGTCATAGAAATGTGATTTTAGGGACAGGACGTCCTCTCTCATCTTCATGATAGCCCTGAAGATTACAACCTTACAATGTAAGCCGAAACGTTGGCAGATAATCCTTTATAAAACAATACATTTTTTAAATTTGTGTTTTTTGGATCTACCTTGACCGAACCCCAACTAAAATCATCTAAGTATATGTATATTTTTTTTAATGGCTTCCCAACCACTAGGGTGATTAATGCCTTTTACGTACAGCAACGGATGATAACCCTACTGACCCATTGTCACTTAATGGAGAAGAAACCTCCTCCAGTTTGCGTGGATTGCCGGGTTCCTCTTTCGGTGAAACACATATTGGCAAAGTCTTTTTTATTAAATACAAAATTCAATGTCAAATATCATATGCCTTAAGAATCAGATTTCTTGACCGTTAAATTTAATTTGGGTGTTATGTTAAACCCTCGCTTTTGGAGGTTATCTAAATGTTATACCGGAGGAAGAATTTATTATATCTGCAATAGCTACATTTCATACCCAGCAAATACTTAAAACACTAGACACAAAATTCACTCTTGTTGTCAAAATAATCAAAGAAGGAATTTTAAACACAGGGAAGAAGGGATTTGCAATTCATTTACCAACGTAGTTTCTAATATCAATTACAACTTGAAAATGTCATGAGATGAGTAAACTTGATAGACTTTCCATATTTCATTTTATAATAGTATAGATAAGATTAGATTAAATTATCTTAAAATCAAAAAAAGGACGTGCAGAGAAAATGGAGAATCGGAAAGGCTCTATTAGTTCTTTTTGCGAGTATTTTGTAGAAATATTTTAGATGATAGATGTTAGAAAATTTAATTTTATCCCTTATTTTCATTCTTTGCAATAATAACAACTATTTCTTATAAGATCTATTTTTCTTTTTGTGGCGTTAATTATAATGAAAAATCATAATGATAAATATTGATCTTTTTTCCATTTCCTACCCCCGACTCATCCACTTCCGACTTTAGCTATGAAGAGACTCATTATATGGTTTCTTTAAAGAAGCTGAGGCTTTAAATACTCTCTATTTATTGTGAACAAAGCTTAGACGATAGACAACAATTATTGGGGGGAATAGAATAAAAAATATATCTGTCCCAGCCAGGACTTGAACTTGGATCTCCAGCAGGAGTCCAGGTTCGAGTCCGGGCTGGGACAGATAGATTTTCTATTTTATTCCCCCCAATAATTGTTTAAAATTTACGTGGGATAATAAACCACTACTAAATTAATATTTATAAATGAAAATAAAAAGTAAATAACGGGAGTCGATAAATAGCTAGACAATGTCAGCTCAGTGGGTTAGGCTCTCGCTAGTGTGTTGGGAATTTAATACGTTATCTAGCTCGTCTCGGTGGTGACAGTGGTAGCATTCGTGCCAGGAAAGCAGGAAATCCAGGTTCGAGTCCTGGCTTAAATTGTTTAAAATTTACGTGAAATAATAAACCACAACTAAATTAATAGCTTAATTAACATTTTTAAATAAACACACACTAAATAAGTTAAACGATAGAGTGTGTATTTATTAAAAAATAAACACACACTCTATCGCTCTTCAAATACATAAACTCTATCTTTATGCTTAAAAAAAGAGCACATACTGGCAAATATATAATTTTCAATGGACCATATTTCTTTATTCTCGAAATGTGGGTTCTATAATGGTCATAAGAAGTTTTTCATAAGACGTTCCATGGAACCAACGTGAATAGCTTCATTTGAAAATATGGTAAAAATATTAACCTTATTGAGGTCTACAGCTCTACAATATTCATGCGAATTAAAACATCGATACTTTATTACATGAATTTAAATTATAAGTCCAATGCTCGTTACAGCTTGATTATTTGACTAATTTTGAATGTTATTGATGTTTTCAAAGTTTTCCAACCATTTATTTACCGAATTATGGTATTGCTTCTTAACAAGGACAATTATGATTAGGTGACCAAGATGGAGAACAAGATCCACGAAACAAGGCTCCACCTCCAGGAAATGAGACACATGGAGAAGAAATACTCGAAGATGCGTCAAAGTCTCCTGGACGACAGAGTCTTCTTCCAGAGTACCCTCGACAAGTACGAAGAGGAGATAGCCAAGCAGGCAAAGGAAATTCGCCATCTCCAGGTGAGAGTACTCTGGATAAATCAGCTGGTGTCTAGGACTGAGATAAGTGAAACGAGTCTTGTGAAAATCCTTAAATACTTTTCTATCTTATACCTTTAATACGGCTAACCAAAGCTATAGGTCGTCCTTAGTAGAGAATTTTGGTTGGGGCTCGGTTAATGTTCATCCAAAAAAAAAACAACAATTTAAAAAAATGGGGATTTTTTATTGTCTGCCGACGATTCGGCTTACATTGAAGCGAGTCATGAAGGCGGGTCATGAACATTTGATCCAGTTGGCAAGACGTCCCCTCTCGCCTTCATGATAGCTCTGAGGATGGCTTACAATGCAAGCCAAAACGTCGGCAGATAATAAAAAATGTTAATTTTTTAAAATTGTATTTATTTGGATAATCCTTGACCGAACCCCAACAAAAATATAGGTCATTCAGTTTGTGGGTTTTATCTTATGCAGTACGTTAGCAATTTCAGCTCCTCTACATTCTAAAAAACTTCATTCAGGACTCCTCTGCAGTACCCCTCATTTTGGTCTGCATTCCTGCAAAAGTTTCTTGTCTCAAATAAGAGTCACAGTAATTTCCTTAGCTAAGAGATAACTTTGAGCAGATTGAAATTGTTGAGAAATTCACTATTTTGACACCATTGGTGTACTTTGATCTTAGAAACTTTACGGTAAAAAAGTTGAAGATCAAGCATCTATCTTTTATTAACAATATAAAACCAGATGTTCACGTAGGCTTCGACGGTCGTCAGATGTATGTACAGTTTCTTCTTCCGGGTTGGACCGTGTCAAGTTGTTGATAGTGGCCGAGCTTTCGCACATCCTGTGATGGCTTCTTCAGGGCTGAGTAGAGCTCTCATTCTCTACTCAGCCCTGAAGAAGCCATCACATGATGTGCGAAAGCTCGGCAACTATCAACAACTTGAAACGATCAAATCCGGAAGAAGAAACGGTAAATAAATATAAAACCATTAAAAAATAAATAAAATCCATAAATAATCAAAACAACTAAAATGTATGAGTACAAATTTATATAAAAATTTAAATCCGGAAAGTGGGAGAATCGGGTTCGATTCCCAGCTGAGATAGATTTTTTTTTTCTGGCTCCCTTTACGATTCAAATTTTTTTAAAAATAATTATTTATTACATTCTGTAAGATAGTACATACATCTTGTAATTTGCTATATATTGCTCAATGACTTGGATCTACAATGACATGAGGGAGAGAACGGCCAGTCCCTCAACTCCAAGTTTCAAATTTATATAAATTTATTTATGCCAGTATGTTTAAGCAGGTGCGTGAGTACGTGCACGCATATGGTACAATTAATGATGATTTCCAGTAAATAAAATTTAATTGGCAATGTTTATGTATATACGTGTATGTGTGTGACTGGGAAAAATGTATTTCCAAAGAAAAAAAAAAAAGAATAACACATGGTGTTAATGTGATATTTGTTTTTGTGCACGTGTATATAATGTAATAATATTCAGTAAAGTTTATCAGAAATACAAACAAATTATTTTAAAAGTATATTTATAATATATNTATATATATAGCTATCGGAGGCAGAATACTGCAGAGGTCTAATGTTAAGGAGTTACTGTTAGGGGAAGCTAGCAGATATTTGAGGGAGATTCAAATGTGCCATTATGTCCAGGAGGAAGGTGGACGAGGGCCGACAGAACCTGGAGCGCGTGGAACGCAGCCTGGTGCCATCTGCGGGGAAGGGTCTGCTGGAGAGTACTGAGCTGCCGGAAACAGGACTCAGTACGGAGCAACTCGCCAAAGAGGCTCTACTGGAGAAGCTGGACAAACTCAAGGAAGTAACAGGTGCTTAAACATCCCTGGCGTTATTTACTATTCTATACTTTAGCTAAAGTAGTAATAAATATGTCTGAAAATCCATGAAAAAGTTAGAATATGGTAGACTTAGAATATATATCATAGCAAAGAATATGCTCATCTTGAGTTTTAAAAAAAAGTGTGTGTGTGTGTAATGTTTATAAATATTTTCATAAATATTTCTTTAAATGTTTTCCATACGTTTGTTAAATTCGGGTAAATTTAGGTTTCTTATTGTAATTGTTTGAAAAGAATGAACACCACTTTATTAAAGGCACAAAGACAGAAGCTATAAAACAAAATATATATAAACTTTTCTGTACAATATATTTTTCGATTGTACTTTATTACCAAATAACATTTTAACTATAATATATAAAAGTTATAAAATTTATGAAGCTGATTAGGGATGTATAGATTCCTGTCTTAAATATAAGATAATTCATAGATAATGTAAACTTCTGCTTTGCAATTCGAAGTGGCCATTTCATTTCACCTTTGAAAATTTCTATACAGAGTGTATCTTTTATTGTACAAGATATTTATTTTAAATAAATACTATTTATTTGCCATAGAACACTTTCAACTCTCACTTTTATTCTGTCGACATTTGATTATGTCGAACAGTTTAATTGTATGCTTGAATGTTCGAAATCTAAACAATTCCATCATAGAACTTCATGCATTAGGCTGTTCGTGACGAAGCTATCAGACTCCGGGACAAAACAAAAAGGAAATTGAGTAAATTGGAATCGCTTGTAATCGCCCAAGGAGTCGAGAGGGAACAGGAACAAAGAGAACTAAAGTAAGTCTTCCATTTATAATATGTAACCTCTTTGCATTGAATTAAAAAGTTCGTGACGTAAGAGCTGCGTAAACTAAGTTGATTCTCCAGAGTTTTACTACAGAGATGGACACAAATAAGAGTAAACGAACTATTTCATATTAGAAGCTTAAGAGGGTATTAAGATAAGATCAGACATTCTTCAGTTACATTCTTAAGTATCTTCTTCAATATTCGTTTTTGTCAAAATATTATAGAAAATAAGTATCGGAAAATTCATTTTTACATTAATTATTCTTATGTTACACAATTATTTTTAAAACTAAAAATAACCTAGATAATACACACACTTATTATACGTATATGAATTCAATTCAATATCTATGTTCTAAAAATAAGGAGGCCAAACTAATTCTTCAAGTTACGTTCTTAATATTTTTCTTTAAATAAGATTTTCTTAAGAATCTTATAAATTATATATGTTAGAAAATCATATTTTAAACCTATTGTGTTTTATAAATTTTTTCGTAGCTGTCAATAAAAAGATATTTACATTTATAACTGTAAATACAAAAAAAAAAATTAAAAATATAATTACAAAAAACAATTGATAGATTCGCTATAAACGAACTAGTTCAATAGTTCCCCAAAAATAAGTATACATACAGAATTCTCTCTACTCTACAGTACTAATACACACAAAATCAAATAAACAAACTCTATGTGCACTAGTATGTATGTGTGGGTGCGAGTTACATTTCTAGCTAGTCCTCTGTAGGATCAAAAATGATTCATTCAGTCACGTTATAGGACCAATGTGAGTAGCATGATTAGCTTGCTGTTGAATAGAAACCCCATATTTAAAAATAAGTTTTATCGGTTTTAAAATCTCTATAGTCAATCTACGAATTTAACAAAAATAAATTAAAAATCACTGCTTTACTTCATAATTTAGAAAATTTTAATTCAAAACTGGGAAACTATATTTCGGCAACAAATTAAAAACTCAAAGTTTTACTGAGACAATCAGTTCTCTTTGAAGAATTTTAAAGTTTTAAAATTGTCCATCAATTATTAAGCAGATAAAAGTAAAATAAGAAATAAAAGTCCGTCAAAGGCAGGATTTACTAAGATGATTTTTACAAGTTTAATTAAAAATGGGATAAATAAGAGTAAAGTAAATAATTTTATGTTAAAAACTGTGAAGAATACTGAAGGAAAAGGTAATGTTGCTGAACTATGCTCATTCATAAATATCGTCTTTATTTTGCGTCTTTTTTAAATCTTATAGGGCGTACATTTTAGAAAATAAAATTTGACATCTACTATTTAATTACATCACTTCATAACATTAATGACATAAGTATTAATCATTCAATTTGTTCACCTCCTCCAACTTATCAGATTTCAAATATACCCGTAAAATTATTTTCAAAAAGAAGCCCAAAAACTTTATTCAGTGCATGTATTTTGAAAAGTTGGTCCGCTGATTCCCGAATTAAGTGTTTGTATATTTTCCTCAGAGAAATCATGGAAATCAATTTGGTAACATTGCGCGACTTTAGAAATATTTTAACATCTTTATCAATCCTACAACCCACATTCTTGTGAGATGTCTCCCCAAAAATTGAATACCCAATGTATTTTTTTTTAATTTGTGTTCATTGCACTCTGACTTCCTCCTATTTGTTATATACATCGGAGCCGCGAGTGTTTCATTTTATATATTATCCCAACTACTGACTTGTAGAAGCAGGAGTTCCTCAGGGTAGTGTGCTCACACCTATTCTCTGCGGAGGAGGGAGACACTCATCACTAAGAGCTAGAGGTCTCCCAGAAAATTTTTTTTCTTTTTGTGTGTTCACTACGCTCTTTTTTCCTTCTGTCCTTATAATATATATATAATTGTTGAGAAATTCACTATTTTGACACCATTGGTGTACTTTGATCTTAGAAACTTTACGGTAAAAAAGTTGAAGATCAAGCATCTNTATATATATAGCTATCGGAGGCAGAATACTGCAGAGGTCTAATGTTAAGGAGTTACTGTTAGGGGAAGCTAGCAGATATTTGAGGGAGATTCAAATGTGCCATTATGTCCAGGAGGAAGGTGGACGAGGGCCGACAGAACCTGGAGCGCGTGGAACGCAGCCTGGTGCCATCTGCGGGGAAGGGTCTGCTGGAGAGTACTGAGCTGCCGGAAACAGGACTCAGTACGGAGCAACTCGCCAAAGAGGCTCTACTGGAGAAGCTGGACAAACTCAAGGAAGTAACAGGTGCTTAAACATCCCTGGCGTTATTTACTATTCTATACTTTAGCTAAAGTAGTAATAAATATGTCTGAAAATCCATGAAAAAGTTAGAATATGGTAGACTTAGAATATATATCATAGCAAAGAATATGCTCATCTTGAGTTTTAAAAAAAAGTGTGTGTGTGTGTAATGTTTATAAATATTTTCATAAATATTTCTTTAAATGTTTTCCATACGTTTGTTAAATTCGGGTAAATTTAGGTTTCTTATTGTAATTGTTTGAAAAGAATGAACACCACTTTATTAAAGGCACAAAGACAGAAGCTATTTCTAAATACCGTATTTTCATTTATGAAGTTAAAGAAACAAAATTTATGGTTTATTTTTATAAATATTATTATTATTGTGGTATTTATCCCACGAAAATTTTAAACTATTAAATGCAAGGGAATAGAATAAAAAAATCTAACTGTCTCGTAATAGCTTATCTGGCTTATCCCGGTAGCACATGTGGAAAGTGCACCTGCCCGGATAGCAGGAGATCTAGGTTCGCGCCCTGGCTGAGACAATTCTATTCCTTTGCATTTAATTGTTTAAAATTTACGTTAACTTATAAAATTAAGAAGTAAATAACGAGAGTCGTTTAAATAGCTTGATAAGGTCAGCTCCTTCGAGCATAAGACGATGTATTCGTCTTTCTCGGAGGTTAGACTCTCGACACTAGTGCTGGGAATTTAATAACTTATCTGTCTCTCCCGGTGGTGTATTGGTTAGCATACTTGCCCGGATAGCAGGAGATCCAGGTTCGATAAACCTAATCCAGGAGTTTTAAACCTAGTTAAACCCCAACAGTCAGGGCGTAATAACCATGATGTTGATCACCCTATAACCTGATCCTAATCCTAATCCTAATCCAGGTTCGAGCCTTGGCTATTCTATTCCCTTGCATTTAATTGTTTATGGTTTATTGTACTGAGGGACCTACAAAAGTTTTTTTCTTTTACGTCTATTTTGGATGCAGCTTCGTTTTATTAATTAATCTTCATTTTAAATAAAAATTATTTTTCAAAATGTTATATTATATTATAATGATATATATCACCCTATTTATAGATGTTATTTAGGAAACTAATGACGTTTTATATTCAGATTTAACACATATATATTTTTTTTAGTTGTCTCTTGTTAAATACTCTAAATATAAATGACATAATTTGAAACAAACTTGTTGCCATAGGTGCAAGGGATGAAGAAGACATTTTACAAAAACTACGAGCTCAGAGAGAGACAAAAGACAGACTTCTGAAGCTGAAAGCGAGTATTGAAAGTGAGAAGAGGAAGGTGGAGTTACAGAAAGAACAGCTGGAAGCAGAGCTGGAAGCTGTCAAGTTCTCGGCAGTCAAAGATAAAGAACAGCAAGTAGAAATTACCCTCCCAGTGATTTAGACAATTTGTCTGGCTATGATGACATGACTATTAAGGAGTTTCTTTAAAACTCCATCAATTTGTACAACTGAAGCAAAAATTATAAATTGGTCAGGGTTTCGGCCAAGATCAGAAAAATAAAATACTCCAAAATTATTGAGTAATTATTTTATTATTGCCGACATTTCGTCTTAACTTATAAGTGATCATCAGTGCGTTAGTCCGAAATGAGCATGAGATATGACCATAAACCACCCTCGTTAGGGGGCGCCAGGCTAGCTCAGGGTATCCGTATGGGTCTCGCAATCCTGACGCGCGCGGGTTCAAATCCCGCCCAGGCCAATCTTTTATTTATAATATAGAAGCTTGTCCTGAGCCATGGGTGTTTAGAATGGGGTGGCAACCTACAGATAGCCCCTCCCTCTAATGACCCTAAGTGGTTGCAAGGGAGGCTAACAAAAAGAAAAAAAAAAAAAAAAAAAAAAAACCTCCCTCGGAGATCTTTCCAGACATCACTATCGCCCCTGATGATGACTTACAAGTTTAATCGAAACGTCGACAATAATAAAATAACTACCCGATAATTTTGGAGTATTTCATTTTACTGAACCTGTCCAAATCCCTAAATAATTTATCCAGCTTATTTATAAAGTTCAACCAATTATCACGTGATTAATAATAATTTTTCATAACACTAATAGTAACAAATACTAACTATTATCCTGTTCCTGGTGTCATATGACTAGTCTTTTGACTGAATTTTTCTTTCTTTTTTTTTATCCTAAAAATATAACCTTCTTGACCTATAATTTAGGCAGACGGGTCCCCCCACTTTTTTCATGTATTTAAAAATACCAATGTCCATACGATCTTAATATCATGGTACCAAAAAAGAATAGGTTATAAGCATTAATATTTCTCCCATATTTACTTCACCATAGTTCATTAAAAATGGAAAATTCCAACATTGATCATCATTAAAACAACAATTTAAACTCCCTAGAATCCATTTTGCTAGTTTTATGTTTGAGAATGGATTGGTGGGGCCATGACTATCACAATTACTTGTAAATGCTCTAAAGTTTAACGGATCGCAACTAAATTCAAACGTAAAAAAAAAAGAAGAAAGGGAGCGAAGTTGTCTAAGCAACATTCAGTGTATTATCTTTCTTTATTTTATTTTTTTTTTTACCGCGAATGGAACAATAATGGTCATGGAGGGTGGGGCTGTCTATAGTCCCTTTATTCTAAACAACAATAACATAGTGCAATATTATATTTCTACTTTTATTATAACTGCTCTAATAAATAAAATTCGGGAGAAAATATATTTTATTTTTGTTTCAAAGCATCAACTCATTGATTGGTTCATCAATGTGCTCGTCGAAGCCTAACTCCTTGATGTGATTCAAAATGTCGATATACCTCTTCTTGAGATCCTGGGTCTTGGTTATGCAGAGTTCTTCGCGTTTTGTCTTAGGCTTTGACGTTGTCATCATCTGTAAATGTTGCATATTCGACCCTTCAACTAACAAAGTGCTGTTTAATTTTATTGCAAATAAAATATATAGTAACTAATAAAAAATTGATTTTATAAGTATAGGTTCATAAAAAATCAGTTTTGTTAAAACCATTCCTTTATAGGCGCCAGGGTAGCTCAGGGGATCCGTTCGGGTCTCGATATCCTGACGATGCAGGTTTAAGAGGGGGCAAGGTTTTTTCTGCAAATAAAAGCTTGTCCTGCGACATGGATGTTTAGAATGGGATGGCAACCTGTAGATACCTCCTTCTATAGTAGAATCCTCCATTCCGTTTTTCATTATGAAGACCATTTCTTCAGAGCTAAGACTTTAAATATTCATCTCATGGGGAAATATCCCTCAGACAAGAGGAACAAGAACTAAATAGATTTCCCATTTTGCATTAAAGATAGACATTGATAAATAGAGTAAATAAGTAATTTGAAACTATAAGCTTAATGATGCAATAATGTTAAAAGAACAGAAATTAGGTTGGCACAAGAATGTAATTTGGGGAGGGGAGTAGCGAAAACACTTGACATTCCTAGTTACATTCTTAACTTCTTTAATACTCGTTAAATGTTAATTTTAAAGAACACTCGAGAAAAAATACTATCCTATTCAAGAAATGCAAGGAAATAGAATAAAATTTTACTAAATCAGCCGAATATATTCGTCTTACTCCGGGGTTTAGACTCGGAGTAAAATATAACAAATTATCTGGCTAGCCTCGGTGGTGTAATGGTTAGCACAACTGCTCGGAAAGCAGGAGATCCGGGTTTGAATCCCCGGCTGAGGTAGTAAGATTTTTTTATTTTATTCCTTTGAATTTCTTGTATAAAATTAACGTGGGATTAAATACCACAACTAAAATCAGTATTTAATACTTTACTGTTATTCTCTAATATTTTTCTTAATATATGTTTTTAGTAAACAATTTTATAGAATATAAATGTTACAAATTGATATTGTGCAACTATTTTTCGTAAAAATAACCAAAAAAATACAACCGACTATAGTGCAAATGTTGAACGGACCTTATTTTTAAAGTCTCCCAAGTTATATGAATAGAGGATTGTCAGGATTCGGTCTTGGTAGTTCAAGAATTAAAAACTAATTTGTAACCAAATAAGTTTTTATTTTAGCCAACGTTTCTTCCTTAAGTTCAGGCCTTCATCAGGACTGAATATGAAAAAAAAATACAATTAATATTCAGCCCTGATGAAGGGCTGAAATTCAGGCCGAAATATTGGCTTAAATAAAAACTGCTTCTGTTACAAATTAGTTATTAATTCTTCAACTACCAAGGCCGAATTTCTGATTATCCTCTATTCACATAAAAAATTACCCCAAAATCTCTTATGTTATGCTACGTGAAATCCTGACTGGGGAATACAGGATACATAGGAGAAATACCATTCAATGTACCTTTAATGTAGAGAGCATGTGCACAATGAAGTCTTGCGTTTCCTTCAAGGGGACAGATCCACATTCCTCGATGTCTTCTGATCCTGTCGCCTCGGGGTAGAAAGCTGTCAAGGGTTTGCTCTTGAAAATGGACAGCGATTTGAGTCTGTTCAGCGTATCTCTGGTCATATCACTCATGGCTACCGACTAATTTATAAACTGATTTAAACTGTTCCCTTCACAAAATGAATTTTTGAAACATTAAATTAAACAGCTGAAAATGTAGGTAAACGTTCGCTAAAGAAGTAATTTGTATTAAGAAAATCAGAGGAGTGATATTTTGTATAAAATCATTTACAGTCACAAAGCTTTATCTTTACAGTTATAAAATCCCCTAGAAGAGACTGTTGTCGGAGAATACAGGTCTAGTCCCAACTTTCAAGTGTTTATATTAGCATAGAGAACTTGTAACTAGATTGAAACCGCGGGGAAGGTAATTTTTATATATGAGGTTATCCAAAGCGCGATTTTAAAATGAAATTCTTTCGAAGGAAAAAATAATATATACACTGTATTTATATATATATATTGTATGTCAAAGGTATTATTTTTTAAGTTTCTTAAGCCTGTTAATGGCTGACATTAGTCTTTGGAAGGGAGGGATATTTTAATAGATTAACAGAGAGACCAGCATTTAAAGTTTTAATATCTTCGTTTTTATTTCCGTCTCAAATGTAATAATATAAAGTATTATGCTGGAGAAATTTGGCAGGGTTTCGGCCAGGATCAGAAAAATAAAATACTTAAAAATTTTTGGGTAATTATTTTTTTCTCCCCGACGTTTCGACTTAAATTGTAAGTCATCATCAGGGCGATAGCAATATCTGGAGAGATCTCCGAGGGAGGTTTTTCCAGCGTAATTATATATGATTTATGTTTTTATTATTTTTATAACTACGGTGACGGCCAGTTTTCTTTCTTCCCGGCCAGTTTATCTCGAAGAAATAATTAATAATTTATTATCATTTATGTTTTTTTAATGATTCATGGGAAATCTTGACGTTGGGGAAGCATACCTAGGGTAGGAAAATCTAAACATAAAGAATATATTATTTTATTTTATTAGAATTTTTTTTCAGTTTATATAATTTAAAATTACCACTATTTCTCCACTAATATCGTCTCTGTCTGAAAAGCATGCATCACAAAGTCAGAAATTTTTTTTTTTGCCATTAAATAATGTTTGGAGACAAAAAAAATCTACTTTTAACTATTTGTATATTTTCTCTATCTTAAATAATTATTTTCATTAATAAATAAAAATAGTTTATTTTTCAATAAGAAAACAAACTGTGAAATGAGTTTGAGGAGGGTGAATATTTAGCTTTTAAAAAATTTCTTTTTAATTTCAGGAACGAAGAGGAAGTTGAAATTCTAGAAAAAGAAATAGCCCTAGAAGAAGAAGGAATAAAGGAAAAAACAATTTTGTTAGACTGTGAGAAAGCTGAGCTTGGAGAACTTAAACATTTCATTTGCCACTTAATACACCTACTAAAAGTAAGTATGTATAAATTCATTTTGTTGGGAAATATATTTAAAAAAAAAAGAAAAAAAAAGAAGAAAAATAATTACTTCTTAAAATACTTAAAACTTAAATAAAAAATGAATAAAATATTTCAATAATGTTAATAATTATGAAGGTATTACAAGTCTAAATGAGATCTCCCCCTTAGTCCCCCACACCCAAGACCTATTTTAGCCATTAACGAAATCTTTAAGAGAATAGTGGAAAATACCAAATTTGGTTCATTTATTTCAAAATTGCAGACGATAAATTCGTACAGAGAAATATACCATATTTGAAGCAAGATTTTCTGAAGGGAAAGATAAATGCCTGCCTATTAGACGAATACATCATCTTATGGTCGAAGGAGCTGACATTGTCAGGCTATTTATTCGACTCTCGTTATTTACTTTTAATTTATTTTTATGAATATTATTTTTGTAATATTTTATGTAATAATAATATTATTTTTTATAAGAAAATAGTTCAGTTTTTAAATTTGTTATACAGCTTATGGCTGGGGAAGACACTCCAAGGATTGAAAACAAATCTGAAAAAAGCTGCACGAACCTCATAGAGGAGTTCAAAAGCAGATTTAATGCTATGTTATCTCATATAAACTCTGAAGAACCACAATCTTTGAAAGAAGCTGGATTGGTGGATGACATTTTTGTAAGTTAATGCATTTAAATCGTTTTATATTTTTAAGATTACTAATATAATCCATTCTTAATCCCATGATGGTGGAGACCGACCGGATAAATGTACGGATGGTAAACGATTTATAAAAAATAAAATATTATATTGAATATTTAACGAACATATAAAATGCTAGGATCAGTAAAGTAAAATCTCGGAAAAACCACTTGTTTAAATAATTACAAATAATTTACTACTTTTAGCCAAGGTTTCAACTGTCATGTCTGCAGCTCGCGTTGGAAACCGAATCGTTGCCTGATAAAATAAATGATTTTTTTTTTATCTCTTTTAAATAAGCAATTTTTTATTCTGAAATCACCCTTTATCGTCTCACCCCGACCATGAATGCTCTCATGTACTCTTTCTTTTAGCCACTTCTTGATGTCAATCTGTCAGTACTTAATATGTTCAAAAGGAGAGTATTTTTTTTACCTTAAATGTTATTATTAGATGATTTTAGTTGGGGTTTGGTCAAGGTAGATCAAAAAANCAATCTGTCAGTACTTAATATGTTCAAAAGGAGAGTTTTTTTGTTTGTTTTTTTACCTTAAATGTTATTATTAGATGATTTTAGTTGGGGTTCGGTCAAGGTAGATCAAAAAAAATACAAATTTAAAAAAAAAATTTTTTTTTTTTAATTTGTATTTTTTTGGATCTACCTTGACCGAACCCCAACTAAAATCATCTAATAATACTTAATATATTTTAATTGTTGGGCTTTTCAAAGAGGATGCTTTTTTTGACTGAATTTGTCTGCAGCCTCGTTCCCAGGTACTATGGAGTACAGGAAGAAACTAAGGTATTATTGAGGTATTTTAATATTTCCTTCTACTTGTGGATTTTATTAAGAGTAGCTCCTGATTTATAATATTTGGCAATACTGTGTAGTGCAGAAATTCAATCAGAACATATCAATGTATCGGCTGTAGTTGGGCTGTATATATTGACGAGGAAGGGGGTAATTTATACTTCAGGGTTGTCCCATTTCTGACTATTAGGAAGCCTACATTCTTACCAAGTCACATCGATAACCAAAATCTAGATATTATAATGGTGAAATAAAATTAAAAATTTAAATTAACATTATTTTATATTCCTAGCTGTATANATGATTCCTCTGCTCCTTGAAAAACTGTCTGAACTCTTATCCGAATGTGTGTATGAGTGAGTAGATCTCTGAGGTCTGGACAAGCGGTCATAAGTATTATATGGGCGAATTAATAATAATAATAATAATAATGTATAAAAAAATAATAATTGAGTAGAACTTGGAACATTCCAGGTTCTCTGATAAACGTTCTAGAATACAAAATATTATAGATCGATAAATTTCATTCATTATTTTGCATTATGCTACTATACTTAGAGAAATCTGGTGGCCAATGGAAGAAAACAAAAAGCAGAAAATTAACTAAAAGAAATATAAATGCTGCCTATAAAATTAAATTTGAAATTAAAGATTGTCTCAATTTTAAAAAACAACAGCATTCAAATAATCAGTAAATAAATAAATAAAATAAAATAAAATAAAACAAAACGCAAAAGTTGTCTCACATTACCTTTTTGAACGTATTGTGATTTTTCCAGTCCTGTACAAGAGGAAGATGCTATCAAAATGCTATTTGAAGTATGCACCACACAGATGTATTGCGGCTTTAACAAACTGAAACCCCTCACAATGAATAAAAAATTATTTTAGTTAGAATTCGTAAAATGTCGATGAAAAAAAAAATTGAATTTATAAAATTTGGCACATTTTTGGCTTGACCTGAGATTTAATATTGCCAATTATTTTAAAAAGATAATGGGACAGAAACTTTACGAAGTGAATTCATAAGTGAAAAGAGATAAAACTTAAAATTATGAAGAGAGGATTGTCAAGAATTTGGTGTTAGTAGTTAAAGAAGTAAAACTAATTTGTAACCAAAATAATTTTTATTCAGCCAAAGTGTTTCGGTCTGAATTTCAGGCAAATAGGGTGATGGGAAGAAATAGAGACTCCTGCTCATCGGTGTCTACATTATCAGTCATGAAACAATGGTAAAATAAAAACTCTTTTGGTTACAAATTAGTTCCTAAACTAGTTTTTAATTCTTCAAATACCAATACCGAATTCCTGACAATCCTCTCTTCGTAAAACTTGACGGTCAACAAATTTACCTTTAAAATGAACATAGAATTATTTACTGATGTTCTCATGGGATAGTTTATTAAACGATGATTAGTATACAATAGAAATCTTAATCAATTTATATATCAATTAATCATGTAAGAAGATTAATCTTTCATTAGTTATAATAATTAATAGAAGATTGATCATCTCCCTTTAATTAGTATTAATCGCGGCAACTCAAGAACAGGAAGGACATTATCAAAGGTAGGCAGACAGATCACAGGATTGCACATATAAATGCAGTATAAAATATGGTACTCTTCGTTGTCAATATACTCACCGAACAGGTGGGTTTCGAAGTTCCCACATTATTCAGACATAACTGATACTTTCTCTTACGGATAGTATCATCTACCTGTCGGGGTATAACACTTTTCAAGAATATATACAAATCTATAAGTTAATTTACCTACTACAAGCTCGACTGCCACCTTTAGTTCTTGTTCTTGAATATACCCAGTAAGATCGAAGCTTTTTGGTTAAGGGAGGTTATTTCACAAAAATGAAGGTTAATTTCACTTTATCAAGTTTTTATCTTAGTACTTCTACATTATTGGTTTGGGTGACTTGAACGCAAACCTCGAATTTATAATTTATTCATTTTCATTTTAATTTCTCTTGGTTCTTGGCTGCTTCCTGTGATAAATTCTTTGTTCCTCCTCCAGGGAAGGAATTTTGCTCCTAACATATGAAAGAAGTGAAAAAGTGGAGATAACTATCCCCGGTGTAGCTTTTTTTTT
>KZ807812.1:43205-74515 GCA_000696205.2 Oncopeltus fasciatus
AGGGTCATTGGAGGGAGGGGCTATCTACAGGTTGCCACCCCATTTTAAACACCCATGGCTCAGGACAAGCTTCTATATTATAAATAAAAGATTGACCTGGGCGGGATTTGAACCCGCGGCGTCAGGATTGCGAGACCCGTACGGATCCCCTGAGCTAGCCTGGCGCCCCAGTAGCTAGTTCTAATAGAATTAATTAAAGATTAGAATACCTCTTTTCATATAATTATTACTTTTCAATATGATGACTGTTTGAATATGTTATGGGACAAAATTACAAAATGTTAAATTATAACATAATATATGGTTGGAGGTTGGTTGGCCGTCGGGTATTATACTGGAAAAATTAGTCAGGGTCTCGGACCAGGGAGAAATTTTCGAGGGAAGTTTATGGCCGCATCTCAGAAAGCAGAACTTAACTGTCATTAATTAATAAAACTATTATTATCAATTAAATAATTGCCCAATAAATTTGAAGCATTTTTTTTTTTCTGATCCTGACGGAAATCCTGACTAATTTTTCCAGCTAACCTAATATAATTAATAAATAAATGAAAGAAATATTATGTCCTTTGGCTTGAACATACAATTAAATGGTAATACATCAATGTAAGATCGGATGATCCTTTCATCTCATTTTAGTTGAAAATTCAAAAAGGATACGGTTTTTTGTAGCCATCGAATAACTCTAGGCATTAGAGAGCTTTAAGAATTTTTTTTTTTTTTGTTTCGCAGGTGAAAGAGCTAATGGCATTGGAGATGAGCAAAAAACATGAAGGAGAGAGTGACAAGCCTGGGGAAGAAGTCCCGGACGTCCCTACCAGAGACTTCCTGAAGAGACAATCGCAAATAATCCTTGAGGCTCAGGGGAAACGGAAGGGAGGGTTTCCAAAAGATACTCTCTCACAAACTTATAGATAGGAAAAAGGCACAATCTTTATAATGTAAAGCACATTTCTCCATCAAAAGAAAACAGTATATAACTAATGAGTAAAGTTTTAAGTTGTTAAAAATTCCATAGAGAGTTTCCGGCCGTAGAGATTGTTAGTAGATGTTGGGGTTCGGTCAAAGTAGATCCAAAAAAATACAATTTTTTTTTAAACAATAAATGCAAGGGAACAGAATAAAAAATCTA
Organism: Oncopeltus fasciatus; assembly: GCA_000696205.2. Taxonomy (NCBI): domain Eukaryota; kingdom Metazoa; phylum Arthropoda; class Insecta; order Hemiptera; family Lygaeidae; genus Oncopeltus; species Oncopeltus fasciatus. The sequence continues at coordinate 44,338 of KZ807812.1, forward strand.
TCTGTCCCAGCCAGGGCTCGAACCTGGATCTCCTGCTATCCGGGCAAGTGCGACTACAGCACCTAGACCAACCCCAGATAACTCCTTAAATTCCCCATACTCGTACCGGGTGCCTAAACCACCGGGAGAGACAGATAAGTTATTAAATTCCCAGCACTTGTGTCCAGAGTCTAACCTCCGAGAAAGACGAATACACCGTTTTATGCTCGAAGAAGCTGACATTTTCAAGCTATTTATTCGACTATCACTATTTGCTTTTATTTATTTTCATAAATATTGTTTTTGTTGCTTTTGTTTAATAAGTTATCTGATTAGTCTCGGTGCTGTAATAGGCTCACGCGCTTGCCCGGATAGCAGGAGACCTAGGTTCGAGTCCTAGCTAAGACAGATAGATTTTTTATTCTATTCCCTTGCATTTATTGTTTAAAATTAATGTGGGATTAAATACCACAACAAAAACAATATTTGTGTATTTTTTATTATCCACCAACGTTTCGGCTTGCATTATAAGACATCTACAGGGCTATCATGAAGGCGAGAGGGGACGTCGTGCCACCTGGATCACAAGTTCATGTCGTAGAGAGGAACGTTGGCAGATAATAAAAAATACATATTTTTTAAATTGTATTTTTGGATCAAACTTAACCAAACCACAACAAAAAAACCTCTACTGGTTAAAATTTACTTTTCATATTGAATATTTAGTTAAAAATCAATAAAACATCCTTATTGTCCCTTTGCTAAGTACTCAATAAAGCTGCCGAAAACAATAATATAAAATATGAATAACTTTATAATTGCAAATTGTAGGAGTGGGGAGCGGATAAAATTAATAACACCTTAGACTCCTCCACACTCTCATTGTACTCTGTCCATCTCTGAATAAATAACTTAAATAAAGAGTTTTTAATAAAAAATTTGTAGATTTTATATATTAGAAAATATAAGTAAATATAAACAACGAAAAGAGGTTCGGAACCCTGAAAGAAATCCTTTGCTCCAATGGTAATGACATGTACCGTTTCAGAGCTAAAAAAAAATCAAACAAATATCTGACCATCTGACCAAAGCTTCAGGGTCAGTACATCTATTCGGCAATCCCAAAATTGGCATTGGAGAGCTTGTTGGTGATAGTGAAGATGAGTTAGATGACGAAAACCTTGATATACTTAAAGATAGCCCTGAAAAGAATAATGTTGAAGTCTAAATATTCAAGGCATACATTTTTTTTTTAATTTCTTACTGCCAAAATAAAATAAAAAAAAATAAATATAGGAAAAAAACCAAGTTAGATGATGAGTAGAAAACAAATTTTACTCCACCATTTACCAAAATTCGAGTTTGATAAGCATCAACAAAATAACTGAGATTGATAGTGTCAGTTCCTATTTCATTTTATTAAAACTTTTTAATAAGATTTTGATGAATGTCTGAACCAAATATAATTATTTTCAGAGTGTCAGGTTTTATTTAGGAGAAGCTGTCAAACGACTTTAGGTTATCTCTTAATAAATTGATTTGGCTGTATTTAAAAAAAATTATTTCACATATTTACAACAGCAATAACCATTTGTTTGCCAAATTATTTCAAATATTTAAATTTCAAATAACTGTTTTTCAATAAATGTTTGTTATTCACATATTTAAAAATTTAATTAAAAACTGAAAAAGTTATTTCATATTAACTTGTTTGTATTTATTTTTGATGAGAGTGAATTTTTATTTCACATATTGATTGTCATTAAATTACTTATTTATTTTATTTTAAATATTTTGCGTATTCATTGTTGTCATTCACTTATAACAGAAATAAGTGTTCATTTTTCAAAAGTTATTTAAAATTTCAAGCTGCCACTAAACTAAGCTTTAAACTGGCCAGAAAGGAAGTGAGGAAACGCTAACACATCATAGTTGCATTCTATAATTTTTTTTTTTTTTTTGTGGTACTTGATCCCATGTAAATTTTAACAATTTTTAGTGCAAGGGAACAGATTAAAAAATCTTACAATCCCAGTCAGGACTCGAACCTGGATCTCTTGCTATCCGGTCCGGTGCATTTACCATTTATGCTACCGGGACAAGTCTGATCTCTCAGCCTGATTCTCGTCTAGGATCCAAAAAACTTCTCGACCAGTCTTTTTCAATCTTGCAGATTCCTTTCACGTTCAGTCAGCGTGATTCTCGTCACGGATCCTTGAAACTTCTCGTCCAGTCTCATTCTATCTTTTGAGTATCAGGCTGTCAGAACGTGGAAGGAGCTCACTGTAATATGAGACTTCCCGACCACTCTTTTTCGATTATGAATAGAGCTCCTTTCACGTTCTGCCTGATACTCGTCTAGGATCCTAAAAATTTCTTTAAGTTATTTCTACCTGGAAGTCGACTATTGAAATAAGACGGGACTGCAGTCATTACAAATATTAAATCAATAAATAACGCTTTGTGTTGCTTATTCGATGTTATAAGAAACGAGTTGTGTGGGATTGATTGAAGTAGATAGGGCTCGTAGCCCCGGTGTTGCCACTTCTATGAAGGGTTTAATTTCACTAAAATCTTGAGTGGACGGGTTGGACCTGGGATGATCATTTAAATATAGTATCTCCTACAGGATTCTTCAATATCACTATCACATATCTTAGGGTTTGCAGAGGATTAATTTAAAGTAATAATAAATGCTAAACAAGAATTGATTTTAGTTAGATCTAGAAGGGATGAAAATTGTCTAATAAGAGTACTAGGGTATTCACTATAAGCTCTTTTCACCTGTTGAAATTCGCTCCTATGACGTCACCATCGATGAGGTAGGAAATTTGCCCAAAAACCTCTTTGGACTCTCTTATGGACTAGGTCACTCATATGACGTCACAAATTATGAGGTAGGAAATTCGCTATAATATTTACGGACTAACTCACCGGTGAAAAATTCGCTCCTAAGGCGTCAAAAGCTATGAGGTAGACATAAGAGGTTTGGAGGGAAATCATGGTGTCCGCCATTTTCTTAATTTGTGTAGCCCAGAAGCGGCTTTTATACCCTACTGGTGAGCATATATTTTTTTGGCCAAGCATTCAAAATAAATGCCACATGTTCAAAATGAGAGTTTGTTGACCGTAGATATTATTCTAAGATGATTTTAGTTGGGGTTCGGTCGAGGTAGATCCAAAAAAACACAAATTAAAAAAATGTATTTTTTTAATGAAGGATTATCTGCCAACGTTTCGGCTTACATTGTAAGCTCTTGATATCACATTATATTATAATTCTCTATTATACTAATTTCAAATATTACTGTATTTCTACAATACAGTCATGGAGATGGCTTACAATGTAAGCCGAAACGTTGGCAGATAATCCTTCATTAAAAAAATACATTTTTTAATTTGTGTTTTTTTGGATCTACCTCGACCGAACCCCAAATAAAATCATCTTAGAGTAAATGCCACATGTTCTGCTAGAAGGACGTCATTTGTGATTTTTACAGATCATAAACCTCCTAATTTAGCTTTCAAGCAGAAAAAAATAATGCTTCCCCTCGCCAGAAAATACAATTGCAGTACATATCTGAATTTTACACAGACATACGTCATTTTAGTGGAAAGCAAAATATTGTTGCGGAAACTTTTTCGCGGATTAATGCTCTAGATGAGTTAAACTCGACGAGATTGAAGGCTCATAAAGAACTTCAGGAACTTAAATAATTTAATTCTGCGATGAAATTCTAGTGAACAGATGGTGGATATCACTTATAGTGTGATGTTAGTATGGGACACCAACCAGGCATTCATCTTCTAGGCAACAAGTCTTTCATCTTATTTTCGATAAGGTTCATCCTATTATCAAGATAAATATATTTGATTCCATATTTAAAAAAACATCCAGGGTCGGACTAAGACTTGTTTACCATGCCAGTGTGGTAAAATCGCTGGCTTGCTCGATTTGGTATTCCTAGACGCACAACCTTGTGATCAGGGTCAAGAGTCAGACCCGGGTTTGATTAAACACTTTAACGCATTATGTGACATTAAACTCTACCGCTCCACGGAAACTCGACCAACTGTACTAGACGATCAGCAATTCACCCAGAGTCTAATTCCTCCCAATCTCAAACGCTCTGTGAGGAAACTATGTCATTAACTGGAGAATTTTTCACAAATGAATCAAGGACATCCTTCTCAGATTGACAAGAATGGGAAGGATAACTCAAAAGGAAAATTAGCCAGCAAATCACAAGCCTTTTAGGGGCAGTTTTATCTACATGGGTTTAAACAGGTGTTCTTGTGTTTTCATGCACACTGATCGGATCTGGAAACTCATAGAAGCAGCATACGAAGGACCTTTCCCGTGTTATGACCCGCCTATTTCCGATAGGAATTCCATGGCAAGGACATTGCAGTTATATTTACCGTCTAAAACCTCATATTTACTTACCTATGAACCCAAATGACACCTAGACTAAAACTTTATACGCCTCGAGAGAATTCTCTATTATTGAAGAGTCTACAGACCGAGCGTAAACTGTACCGACCTCAACTAATGGCAGTACTACGACTTCCTATCAAAAGTTTAGAAAAAAACAATTATAAATAATTTGCATGTTATTTTGAATTGGCTTCTCGAACATGTTTTTTATTATTATTACATTCATTCATATTTTGTACTTCATACAAAAATAAAAAATGACATTCAATGTCAATCACGTGAGGAGAGGTGACCAATGACACCACTCTCAAATTATTTACAGATTATGTCCCCAGGAGGTCACGGGGCCATCTTCATTTGGGTCGACAGGGAGGGTTGTAGGAGTTTTTAACATATATATATTTTTGTGATACAATTCTAAGCTACAGTTGATATAATATGCTTTAGAATTAAAATATGTTGTTGTCACTGGGTGGGGGAAATCCAGGGACTTGAAGAATAAATTATTTTAAGATTCTAGTAAATCAGATATCAAAGATTAAGTAACACGCGAGTAGTACGTAAATAAACCATGTACATAGACTAATATTCAATAAGCCATTAAGAGCCTTAATGAACTAATTTAATGTTAGTTTCTGGATGTTATTTGAAGCAATCCATATAAACATTGTTGTGTCCTATCCTATGAGTGATTTCTTCATTTAAAAAATTGTGAACACTATAGCGCATAGACAAAAAAATATATATATAATTTTGAACGGGCCATATTTTTAACTTCTCTAAATGTAGGATAGGATCGGAGACTTTTAGATTTTTTTTTTTTTTTAATTGTGTCATGGGAATTACGTGAGTAGTAGATTGATTTTCCAATGGACATGGAAACATTTGAGCATCGGTAGACACATATAACACATTAAAGGTTGAACCGAGCTCCATTGCTCTGAACTAATTATACCATCAGTAACAAACTAATTTTTTACTAGCAACCTACATTTTAGTCAACACCCACTCCTATTGGTCTGAATTAGCTCAATAATGAGCTTAGTTTTATTTTCCATTAAAAAAAAAAAAAAATCTATTGCTTTAATAGCAATAATTCTCCGGCATTCTTTAAAAGGATATATATATAAATGTTATGCATCAATAGATTTAACTATATCCCATTCATTGAGAAATAACCAACTAACCCAATATTTCATACAAAAAATAAATGGTTAAAATTAACAGGAAAAAATAACCATTAATATTGCTAATGATTTCTAAGATTTAAATAATACAAAAATTGTCCAATTGCTTTATAAAGTACTCCTAAAATAACTAATGCTTTATAAATATTACTTCAGAAATTATTTTGGCACTACTAATGCATAACATTGAAAAAATGAATAAGTCTTACATAATTTGCTTTCTGTAAAATTTATTTTTCTCAGAGAAAAGTAATTGATAGATGTAATATTTACAACAGTCTCTGAGAGCTCTCATATTGAAATAATGTACACATTTACAGCAGAATCTAATAGTTGAGATTAAAGCATAAAAAGATAAACAGAATATAGATAATGGCTATAAACTATTTTGTAGAAAGAAAAAATACATTGCTAAGTGCAAATAAACAAATTGAAATTACTGGCAGTTTGTTTTAAAAAAATATGCAATATTTTCTCTTTTTAATTGGTGACTACAACTATCAAATTTTTTTAGTCAAAGAATATGTACATTTGGTACTCATAAATTTAGATGGCGTTTCTTAATTATTAGTCAACAAGTGGCAGTGAACTGGCAGTGAGGAACAGTTATGTAGTTGTTTTCCATTCCAGAAAATAAATGAAATATTAATACAAACACAGTACAATTTAAACTAACAATTCAGAAACAATATACATTATTCACAGCCCTTCTGGAAATTCTAAGAGATTCAAGTATACAAGTAGAGCAGTTTTTTTTTCTTCCCCTCCCAACCCTATTAATTTCCAAAAGATAATCAAGATCTAGAAATTTAGCTCCTAGCTGATCTTGATTAATTACTTAGTTGCAGGGCAGAAGGGGGAAACAGCAACGTACTTTTAACATTGTTCACGTCAAAAATTTAATTGAAAAATAAATCAAGCATTAATTGAAAAACAATATTAAAAATGTTGTGACAAAAGGACATTGGTATACTTTCTTCAATTAAAAAAAAAAATTTTATAATTCTATTTAGGTTTATAATTCTAAAATTTTTAAAACTTGGTAGCATCAGAGTTAAAAAATTTAAGCTTCATAGATGCAGATGTATATTAAACAAAATAACCAAAAATGTAAACAAATAGAGTAATTATTAAAAGTTAAATTTAGGAATAAATTAAGCAATTTAAGGGCAAATAATAAAAGCTAATGAAAAGTTCTCGTCCTCACCAAAGAAAAAGAAAGACCTTCTGCCTTACAATGAAGTAAATAAAGATTTAGATACAATACCTATGAAAAGATAATTATTCAACTTAATATTCCTTTAATATTACCTAACATGCTCACCACAGATATTCCTACACATTATTTGCGACCTGCACCTGTGCAATAATATTTTTTTACTAATAATTTACAATAAGAAAAATAATGAACTATAAGCTTTTTTTTTTTAAATAAAGGCTTTGCTTTCTCCAGAATAGGTTACAAGATACTTACAATTAGATTACCCTCAACAAAATTTATCAAGTATCTAAATCAATTAATTTAACACACAATCATAATTGAAATACACAACAATTAATTTAAGTTATACAACAATTTCACACTTTCATGACATTTCTAAGCCATGACTTCTAACATTAAGGAAAGTCTAATAAATGACAGAATTCATTTTTAAGACCATCATTCCATGTTTTACGGGACATTTTGACAATTTACTGATGAAGAAAATGTTTTCATCAAAATTATCATTTAAACACTATATAATACAATATTTAATGAAACTAAAATTAGCTTTAATAACTCTAGTGAACCTTAGGTTCTTACTTAATACATTCCCGATCTCAAATGAGTCCGATATTAAAACACTTGTAAAATCTTAAAGAAATAAAAATAACCAATTTTATATAATAAGTTTATCATGCTGTTGAGTGGGAAGGATTACTGGTCAGGCTATAAAATACTAGAACATAAACACTGTGGTTGTGGTGGCAGACGAAATTGAAAGGTAAGATAAGCCAAAGGATTGATAACTGTTAGGTTTGAAGTATTCTGCCCAAAACAAAAATATGCACTTTTGTTGTGAAAGGTTAGTAACCTGGAACAACTCAAGTATACATTATGACAAGACTATGTACATAATTCCACTGTATCTTAGTAGACAATGTAGAGACTGGCTCTTTATTGCTCATATCAATATGACAAAAATAAAAGGAAAAGGAGTTTTGATCAATCACACTCTTCAGTAAAATGTTTCTGGAAGACTGTAAACATGACGTCTAAGAGGAAGACGTTTATCAACAAGTGAAATGACAAAACGGGGATAAGGCATATCCATACAGATAACTTGGTAAGGTATTCTTATCCTTCCTCTCCCAAGCATGAGTAAACAGGATTTTGGAAAAATAAAGAATAAAATTTTGGGTTCTTTAAACCTGCCGAGGTTATTAAAACCCCATTTGGACTTTTTCTATAATACATTATTCAATTGTTTAAAAAGTAATTGTTCAGATAAACATCCATTTTCACTTAATGTACCTCGTCAGAAACTTGGAATGCTGATGAAATAACAAAATATTATAAATACTTAAGTTTAAAATTAAAATGACTATTATTTTAAAATACTTCATTGCTATAAATAGATTTTTTCAATAAAACAGAAGTAAAAAAAAAAAAAAAAGAAGACTAGTGTTAATTAAATTGCAATTATAAGGAATGTAACTATATCCAGGACTACAAAATAAAATGACTCAAATTGTTATCAGACTTATTGAGAAGTTAAAATATATCATAGCTATTGATACCTATTAACACTGCATACCAGTCATAACTCAGGCTCTTCCTGAACAAATTAAAATAAAACTAATTACACTCCCTTCCAAAGAGATAAATATAAAACAAAACAAATTTAATACAAATATATTGAATTAAATTATAAATGAATGTTAACATCTTCACTCACATTATATGTGTGAGTGTATATACGTTACAGTTTTGCGGAGGAAGTAAAATGAGTTATATTTTATTGTTACAACTTGTACCCAATAAAGAAGATGAAATGTTGCTTGATTCACTATGCACTGAATAAGTCTTACAAGCAACTAAATTACAAAATCAGGATTGAGTAAACATTTGTTTGACATTGCAGTCCAACAGATACACCATTAATGCTTATAATAAATTTATAATCTAAATACTTTAACACTTAAAGATTAATTAATTTTGTCACTCAAATAAATAGAATATATCAGGATGACAAAATAAAATTAATTATAAATATTTAACAAATTTCATCAAATTCACAAAGCTTAATATGTTATATGTTCTAGAAAACAACTTGAAATAGTAATATTTTTNTATATATATATAAAAGAGGAGTCATAAATTGATTAACTTTCAAACACATTGCTTCAAAGGAGTAACTTTTCCAAAGTCCTCATTAACAAATTTATTAATACCAAATTAAGATTATTTTAAGATCTATGCAAAAGTAAGGAGACAAATAATTTCTCCACTAAAAACTGACTAGATTTCATGAGTCATGTCATAAAACTGAGGTTTGGAATAATTAAAATGATAAAATAATATCCTTTACCCTTCCCATGTTTCAATTACACATGAATGGAGAACAGTCATAAATATATAAAATAAATAATTATAATAAGCATATGGGAAAAATCACTGAAATGCTTAATATGTGTTTCTAGATTTTATTTAATAGGAAGAAATTGAGGAAAGTTGTAAATTTTTTTTATTAATCTCTTTTATTGTGGTCTATAAATAAAAATAAAAAAATTAGCTGACACATTTTTAAAAAAACAACTAGAGCCTCATATTTTTTCTGGATTTTATGCAATGGGGCTTAAAATTGCCAACTAAGTATCTAAATAAAACGTAATTTTTTAAAAAGTGTTTCCAAATAATTTTTACAGCTGTTTTACAGCTAAAAATGTGAGAACAAATCACCCTTCTCCTCCCCAAATTCAAAATATATGTTTAATTTGGCCTTAGATGAGACCAAGCTTTCATGAAGCAGTAAAAGGAATATAAGGAAGATGATTTTTTATTATAAATGTGTATAATAGAGAAAAAAATTAATAATGTAGAAAATAATAAGATTTTTTAATTTAAGCTGGTTATGTAATAGCCAATAATTTATTTTTTATTAAAAAGAAAAAGCAATGTGTGACTATCTCCACATCAGAATTTTTATGAAAATGTATGAAAAATTAAACATAATTTAAAGAAGTTATAGATTAATACATTATATCTTAGGTTTTACTATATGATACTCATATAGTTTTATTATTCTCTAAATAATGAATCCATGGAATTGAGGAAAAGTACTTCTATTTTAACTTCAAGCACAACCAATAATGCTTTTTAAGTTTTATAGTATGTAGAATTTAATGCAAAAATGTTTAGAAAGGAATGGCAACTTTTAGATAGCCCCTCCCTTCCATAACCCTAAGCAGTTGAAAGGGAGGCTAACACCTAAAAAAATAAAAAAACAAAAATAAAAATACAATGTAATTTTATTGTACTTAAAATGATAATCAATTAGAGTCCTACTAGCAACAATAAATGAAAAGAAGCTCCAAGAAATGCATGTGTACCAAACAGAAGGAAATCAAGAATTTGGAAATGATTCGATTGCTGCTTAATAACCAAAGCCTAAACCTCAAAGAATCATAAGCAGGCATTATCTTATGATTATTTTTTTTCATTTTTTAAAATCTTTATGTAAACTATTAAAACCAACTGAAAAAACAAAAACAATTTATTAGATAAATAATTGGAAATGATGTCACACCACTAAAACTCTGTTGTTAGTGTTTTAGGAGCTAGTCTGTTCTATCATTGGTTTATCAAGTATTTAAATGTTTCAAACTGAATTTAAAAAAAAATGGAATATATAATCAGTTCAAGAAAAAAGATAAAGAAGTTGATAATAGATTTTATAAGAATTTAAGAACCACAGAATGGAAAGCCCCCCCTCCCAAAGAAAAACCAACAAAGAAACCCGACCACTTTCTTAAAATGGCGAATGATCAAGAAATAACAGATCTGATATGATGTCCAAGGGTTTATTGTATATGGCTTAGGTAGACAATTCAAAATACAACTAAATTATTAATGAAGTCCCAGAAAAGATACTCAAGTGGGTGGGAAATAGCATAAAGAAAGAGTTAATAAATAATAAAAATTGATAATATTTGACAAACTAACATTGACTCTTACATTAAAAAAAAAAAAAAAAAAACTAACATTCCTGAACAATAAAAATTTATACAAGGTAAAATTGTTAAAAAATTAATGATTTTTATTGCTTAAACTCTGTTTCTATAAGAATGCAAAATAAGAAGTAGCAGATTTGAAAAAAAGGTATATCAAATTTAGTGTAGAATTAACATAAAAACATTCTTTCAAAACATTAAACAGTGGCATTGAATATGAGTAGCTTAAACCAATAATTTTAAATTTTAAAAAATANGGAATAATTTATAATTAATTCTATTATTTACACAAATTAAAATTTCATAGTAACTAATATTAAAAAGCCATAATTTACATTGTATACCCTAACCAGGCACATCATATGTATACATTCACATACTATTATATAGTAAAATTAAATTAACATTAACATCCCCAACCTTAGTAATCATACATATGCCAAGAGAGTAAAAAATTGACATCATGCATACCTCATGGTATAGGAATAAATTATAACAGGTAAAACAAAAGATTCTGCCAGAACAATATTATAAATATCAGATCATTCTGATTCTCTACCTTTCAGCTACTACAAGAACTCATGATTATGTTAACCGTGGGATGTTCTCTAATATCCTAAAATTAGAAAATCCTCGAAAAGAGAAGTAGCATTAGAATATATGCCTTAGATTTATTAATAAGTAATATGTGGTTGCAATATTTTGCTAGAGCACTTCACAATCAATAAGGGTGGAAAAAAATTGATTAATATATTCTTGAAGTAATTTTTAATTATTCTGAAATACAGCCTATAACTTAATAATTCACCAAATTATTACAAAGATAAAATTAAACCTTTTTCTTCAGAAGAGACATTAAGCCAACAGCCAACTCAATGAAGTTATGTAACATATTAAAATCAACCAAGGCAAATTTAGGAACTTCCACACTGCAAAATGCCTATTTTTTAACCAGTAAAGAAATTGAGGCTATTTCAAAAGCAGGCTTAAATTTTTGGTCCCATATAATTAGAATGAGTTAGAAAAAAAAAATAAATAAAAGATTCAAATATAATCTTTTACACTCAAAAACAAAAATTCTATATACATACATACTCACTCACAAGCACACAATCAGAAAAATTGAAATTTTATTATTATTTGTTTATAAACAACAGATAATTCAAGGATGAAAAAAATTAAAGCTATCAATATTTAACTTAGGCTTATAATTAATTCCAAATATATACTCTTATTAAAATAAATAAATAAAGTAGAAATTAACATCAAGGATAAACCTCAAAAGAAGTGGAAAAATTTGAATAAATAATCACCTATAATATAGAAATAAGAATATTTATAAAAATATACACAAAAAAAAAAGAGTAGAGTAAGTTTGATCTTACAAAATCCCTCTTAAAAAAAAAAAAATAAATAAAATAAAGCTGTTCTAGAGAACTATTAGATGTCGATGTCAGACATATCAAAATATATTAGTAACACTACTTATTGTCTGTTCAGAGGACAATGCCTCCTTAATTCTCTTGGACAGAAGTTCAGTATGAGGAATAAAGCCAAGCATAATTTGAGAACACTCAAAAAGAAAACAACTTAGAATTTATAGACTCAATTGTTAAAGAATGGTAACCTGCAAATTTGAATTTAAATATTGCAGAGGCAGAACCTAGTAATTTTTAAAATTAGAAATTTTAAAAATACAATTGTTTACTGAGAATATATATTAGGATTATGTACATATATTTTTTATGAAATGAAATAAATTATTCTACAATTTGTACTTCATACTTTGATTTTAGCAACTAGTCAAGCTGCTATATATTTATATACATAAGTGCAGGCTATCTAAAGGATCTCTACTACAATGTAGAGACTTTTAGGCCTAATATTACAACAAGTCATCAAATTTAATAAAAATATATTTTATTAAATGCTCAATATCTTTTCATTATCAACACACAGTTTAATAACGTGTCTAATATTGATTAAAAAATATGGATAAAGCAAATCCATTTATTTCCTTGTTTGATGAAAAATTTCATTGGTATGATAGTTATAAAAAATATATCCATTACAAATTATACAAAATTAATTCATTGATCTGATATATTAGTGAATAAAAGATCAATTTCGGCTTGGAAATTAATTACACGGTGAACACTTAAAATAATGCAGAGGTCACACCCACAATTATTTCTACAAGAGATTGCATTAAAATCAATTAACAATACATTTTAAATATTTTAGATTTCATCAGTCAGATTTATAATTACATATATCCAAATAATCAAGATCAATGGATAAGAAAAAGAGTGAGAGAGAGGAACATAATATATCATTTGTAAATTTCCAAAGAAATAAATTAAAAATAACAAAACTTGTGCAGTAAATTATAACATTAAGCTACATATGAATCAGTCAGAAGTGTATGTAATCAAAATAAAACAATTTAAGAAGATAAAATGTTTCTGTAACATTATTTTAGTCTACAATCAGAATCCATAAAGTGTCACTAGCCAAGACTCAGTAAAACCTACACATATTTAGAATGGATCGATATATTCAAAAGAAAGATAGCTTAAAAATATAGAAATGTTTCTCAAAGGAGAGGAATTAAGAAAATATGGAGCTTTTATAATAAGAGAACTTTCATTTGTCCAAGTGAAAATGTAAGTTTGAGTGTATCACACACACACACACACACACACACACACAAAACTAATTTTCTGGAGAAAAACATTTTAATTAAGAACTCACCTTCAAATTTATTTAAAGAACCGAAACATTCACCTAAAATTTCTGATAGAACTTATTAGTTTATTACCAAAACTAAAAGCCCAGCATAAAAAGATAAATAAACTAATTATCAAAATTTAGCCTGGCCAATTAAGAGAGCAAGTAATTAATTTGATTTTACAAGCTGAAAATAACATGGGAGAGAGAAGATAAATTAAAAAGGCATTTGAGATGGCGAGTGTAGAGTGACCTCCATTCTTACCCATGTCTTTGAGTTCAAATTATAATATTGTATTAATTTGTCTTGCAATTACAAATGACATTCATTAAGAATATTCTGTTGTATTAAATATAAAATTGAAACTAATAACAACACAGGAAGAAAAAACAAATTTAAAACTGGCTATCGCCTGATACCACCTTTTACTTCGCTAGTTTTAGTCATATTAATGATTATAGAATGGATTTCATTACTGTTTCTCATAACATCAATTTTGGACACTAAAGCACACATATTTAAAATGCGAGATACAAAAAATTGTAATTTTTAATTTAATTTACTAATCAAAGATTAGCCACATGTTTTGCTCACTCATACAGACTTGGTGCAGTTACAAAGAAATTTCTTAAATATCATAAATAATAACAATATGAACAGCTTGATAGTCCTAAGAATAATCAATAGAAACAAACAGAAATATATTACAAACATGAACTAACAAATGTTTATAAAGTGTTTTGCACTAATTAAAGGCCTAAGAGTAATATCATTTCTGAGATAATAATTGAATGATTGAGAGGAGCTAAATAAAACTGCTTTAATAAGGGACCGTTAAAAAAATCTTAAGTTCAAAAACAAAATAACTAAAACTCTACAAAAATTAAAGTGAAATAAAACAATTTAGTGATTATTCCAGTGAATGTTACATGTATATAATAAAATTTGATAAACATATAATTTAATTACATTCACTTCTGCAGAATACATTATATAATAATGTTAACTTGCCTGAAGAAACAATAATTGACAAATACTTAATTTAAATAAACAATAACATAGTAGAATATAAAAAATATCTAGTAAATAAAAAATATTTCCTAATAAAAAATAAAACGTTTCTCAAAATATTATAGCACAACTAAAAACAAAAATTTTTTCTGACAAATGGAAAGTAAAAAAAAGTTCTATAGTGCAATATTATTATGGAATAAATATAATCCCTTAAAAATAAAATTAAAACGATACATCAGTCTGATATATATTTTTAAAAGTTTTGAAAAAAGTTCTTCAGGAATACACTATCATGTAATTTATTTAAATACTTAATTAATCACTAAAGTAAACTTTTTCTGAAGAATAATATTACTATTTCAATAATAATATTAAAGATAAATAAAGTACATCAGCCATAATTAAATTATCAACATTTAAAAATAATTCTTAAAGAATAAATCTAAATCATTAATGAAAAAGGCAAAACTATCAGTTTTCCACTGAATATACAAACATTTTGTCAGAAAGAAACACTATTCAACACCATTTTAATATCCTGTAGAATTGATAAATGGGTGAAGCATTGACTCCACTGTAATTTGGAAGGAATTAAACCAGCAGTTCGATGATAAGAAATATTTCCGGTGAAGGATAACTTGTTATTTAAACCGGAGGAGGTGGGGAGATCCCTGCAGTCCTGATTAAGGATTAACTTAAACCCATGTAAAATGCTAAGCCTACTGATTCCCCTATCAAAGGGCATTCCTGTAGGCTTAACATTCCTGACTAATAAATAAATAATGAAAAATAAATACATGCACAAATGTTCAATTTCAACTTAACTTTTACGGTGGAATATCTGTCAAAGAAGCTTTACAGTTTTAAATAAATATCATCCTGTCAGGCTATATTTTACACACACACGTGTGTGTGTGTCTATCACTTTATCAATTACTCCAGATAAAACATAAATAGCACATTAAAACTAACATTTTCTTGTTCACATAGGCTTCGTCGGTCATTTTATTAACATTTTCTTTTTAAGGAAATTCAGTCAATTAGTGTATCACTTCTGGTCATAGTTATCAAACAATTATATATTAATATTTCATGAAAAAAAATTAGAATTTACACATTATTAAAATTATCAATTGCACTTTACAATTATAAAGTCAATTAAATAGTAAAAAAAGAGGGAAATAAATAAATATTTAGTTTTATGGTATAATTTGCTATCTCATTGTGTTACTAAATACCGTAATTAATATATAACATGCTTTAAAATTTCAAATTTGAAAATTAACAATATCTTTTACTTAAATTTCATTATATTTAATGAAGAAAAAATGTTAATAGACAAGGACAGTGTATTCCTGGATGCTTTAGAACAAGAAAATACATACTATGTAAAATAAAATTTACATAAGCCCAGTACTTAAAAGAATTTGCAACAATAAATAATTAAAAAGGATGATCAGGAGAGGGAACTGAAATTCCTCTTTGAACTATTACAACTAATATACTCCAATTATGGCTCATAATAAAAATAATTAATAACTAATCAGTCAGGGCATTGTTCAGTCAGTTGTAAGTGAGCTGCTATTAGGGTGCCCCGTTTCCTTATGTCGGAGTGCCCCAGTTAATGAGATACTGTGTCCTTCCATCTAAACCTATCCTCTTGGCCATAACGACAAAATCTTCACCAGAGTTGATCCTATTGACAGCGCCAAAGTACTGATTGACTGAGCTCTTAAGCTCTTCCAGGGTAAGGGGTGGAGAATTCTTCACAGGTGAGGTTGTTGGGGTGGGAGTGGAGTTGGCTGTCTTCAGTCTTTTTACTTTGCCACGACCACCTCCGACCCCTTCTGTGCTTGCCCTTCCTGTAAGTAGCCTTGACCTTCTGATCTTCCTACGCTTAACCTGCAGATGAAAATATCCTCTATTTAACAACAATGACAGAATTAATGCCCCTGTTCTCATAAAGACTTAGAGAAACTTATTATAAGGATTCTTCATTCTTTATCTTAATAAAATAACATAAATTAATGATAAAATAAGATATTAAGCTCTTGCTTCATGACTAATTATACTCATAAAATTAATCACTAACATTATTTAATGGAAGTATTAGAGATACTGATATTAAAAATTGATAATTAGAGATATTGATATTAAAAATATTTATCAATTTTATTTACCTATCGGTAATTAATTATTTAATAATCTTTAACATTATATCAAGGAAAAAATAAGAAAGTAAATTCGTAGTAATGAATGAAAAGATGATTTCAAGTTTTCATCAAAATTATATTTTTAAGAACCATTTTCCTGAACCCAGTTCAGCTATTGTTACTCTGAAATCTGTCAATAAGAGAGTTTGAAAGTACATTGAAGCAGAGCCTGAAAGAATTTTTTTTTTTTTTTACATATGTAGAAAAATATTAATTTTGGCAATATAGTTTAAAACTGAAGATATTAAAATGCTTATTTTGACAGCAATAAATTATTACTTATACCGCTATTTTGTGCATGACTTACAGATAAAAGTGTATCATGGATCAAAATACAATTAAATTTATTATTTTGCAATAACTTTTTTTTTTACATAACACACATTCATTACTCACAAACAAAACTATTAAAATTTTTTTTGAAATGCCTATGGATAATTTAATTAANTTCTGCATCAGAACGCCAAGAGCAAAGTCTGAAAGCCAACAAACAGACACTGTAGTCATGACAACACCCCTTCGCCTGAGTTGGCCCAGCTTATGCCGTACTGGATAGCCCTCCAGAACACTGATGAAGTCTCTCTTGGCTCCGCCTTCAACTCATCTGACTCTGTGATCGAAGCATAACCTCACTTCCTCTTGGGTTTATGGTTGTATTCACACGGAACATTTCTAGTAACCTGTGAATTAGTAGGAGTTCAGTATCAGATTTATAGACATTACTAAGACTGTCACTCAGTTTACAAAATATCATTTCATTAAACAGCAAATACACACACAAACAGACACAGACACAGACACACACCCACACACACACACACACATATACATATACATTTGTTTGTAGATTATTTAATTTTTTATTTAATCTTGAGAACATTTTAACAAAAATTTAGAAACTTATATATTAAAACTGATTTGGCACAGAAAATTGTCTGAGATGCATTTTGATTTTACCACCTTCAATTATGACTTCAATACATTCTATTTTAGAAATCAGTCAGGTTAAAACTAAGATAATGCACTGAATAGAAGAAGTAAACCTGAGAATTAGAAAATAACTCGGCATCCTAAATCTTAGCTCAATCAATTAAGAGTTTATCTGCGGACTCACCTCCCCAGTACTAGTGACAATAATGTCCTTTTCAGATAGTTTTCTCTTCACTGGGCGAAGGACAGGCTGGAGTGGGAGGAAAGGGTTGTTGGAACCAGTGAAATCAACTGGAGGGGGAATGATGGAATCAAGAGTCCCTCGGCTGGAAGTCTCATCTCCACTGGATTCAGGCTGGGCAGAAGGGGCTGCCTCAGGATTTGATTCAGAAGAGGGTGGAGTGGGAGGGAGTTCCTGTCTTTCCTTTTCCTGGCTTTTCTCTCTCTCCTTTAAAGTAAGCAATAATAAATAATTCAACATTTTCCATAAAATTGTCAATAATATCATAAATCTATTTACTGCAATAAACACCAACTAAGGACATCACACACACACACACACACACAAAAAAATTAGAAATAGAATGCCAATTATAAACAAAAATTTATAAATATTAATCGTACAGGGAGACAAAAAAACTCGCTACCTCAGCCAGGAATCGAACCCGGGCAAGTGGAAACCCAGGTTCGATTCCCAGCTTAGGTAGCGAGATTTTTTTCTGGCTCCCTGTACGATTCAAATAAATTATATAATGCGGGATTACTCTACTAAAATTATCATCATGATTTGAATGTCAGATAGTGACCCAATGCCAAATAAGAGTAATAAATAGCTAGCAATTTTAGCTCCTCCGAGTATAAGAAGATATATAATCAAACTTGGCGGTTATACTCGTAGTGAGGCGTGGGGAGTCTCAAATTATTCTCATCTCCTTCAGTGGTGTAGTTGGTAGCGCACCCGCCTGGCAAATGGGAGACCTGGGTTTGATTCCCAGCTGAGGAAATGTAGATGAAAGTAAATAATGATTTAACTCTACCACAATTATCATCATGATCTATAATTTATTATTATTTTTACAGTTTTCAAAAATTATACGCTTACACTAACAATCTTTAAGAGAGCTCTTTCTTACACATCCTTCCCAGGAAAATGAATTTTCCCATTACAGAAGTTGTCTCAGCTCCATGTAACTCCCAAAAGATAATGTGAGTTATAATTATTTAAAACATCTTTAGCATCTTTTTAGGGAGTCTCAATTAATGAATTAGAAAAGAAATGTCTGTATGTTATTAGAGTAATAAAAAAAAAATTGTTCTCGGTCATTATTGAAGATAGAATAGCCATCTATTAACACTGATTCACCAATGTCGATTTTCATTTATAAGGATTAATTATTCTAAAACATAGATGCAGAAAGAAATAGTACTTTCAGACATTGGCTGATCAACACATTAATGGAAGATCAAGGGTCAGAGGCCCTTCTAAGAGAAACTATAGGTGATAGTACAAACTTAGATGTTAAGAAGTGACACTTTATATCCTCAGAGACAGCAACTAGTCAGGCCATCACAAGCCTGCACCACTGGGTTAATTATGAAACCTTTAACACTTATTTCTGCTTTAATGAAACATGTTAAAAACATTTTATCAGATGTGGGGATGGTTTTTACTCAATCAGAAAGAAAATATATAATTTTTTTTTTAAATAATGATTTTAGTTGTATTATTTAATCCCACGTTAAATTTTATACAAGCAATACAAGGGAGTTAGAATAAAAAACCTTTTAGGTTCTCTGGACTCGAACCCAGGTCTCGCCTGCCTTCCGGGCAAGTATTATGTCCATTACACCACCGAGGCAAGCTAATCTCTTCTACTCCCCACACTTTACTGTGGGTCTAAACACCCAAGTAAGTAAAATATAGAAAAAAACAAAAACAAATAGCCGACAATGGTAGCACCTTTAAGTATAAAACAATATATTCGTCTTACTTGAAAGTTTAGACTCGGAGTAAAGTATGGGGAGTAGAAGAGATTATCTAGCTTGCCTCAGTGGTTTAGTGGCCACTTGCCCGGAAAGCAGGAAACCCGGGTTCAAGTCCTAGCTGAAACCTCAGCTTAGTAAGATTTGTTTAGTAAGTAAGATTTGTTTATTTTAACTCCCTGGGATTTCTCGAAAAAAATATATGTTTTATTTGGTATATATAAGTTACATATATTATATCTGTTCAGTTCCTTTCCAATTTTTTCAAATAAAAAAATAAAATAAAATAAAATACTTTTAAGTACATTGAAGCAGAGCCTGAAAGAATTTTTTTTTTTTTTTACATATGTAGAAAAATATTAATTTTGGCAATATAGTTTAAAACTGAAGATATTAAAATGCTTATTTTGACAGCAATAAATTATTACTTATACCGCTATTTTGTGCATGACTTACAGATAAAAGTGTATCATGGATCAAAATACAATTAAATTTATTATTTTGCAATAACTTTTTTTTNTTTAAAAGTATATTTTGAATAATATAAGAAGAATAACAAAAATTACAGAAAATTATACGGAACAGCCGGCCAGATACAAATAGTATGGATAAAATCATTTGCAATATGACTCCTCCAACTACCAATAGCTTAATGATTATAACATGGGTTATTCAGTTCAAATCACTTGCACTTGCTTGAGGGGTTTATTACCTAAACCATTAAAGCATAAAAATTTACTGAGGAATGAACAAGTAATCAGTACATACCTTGCTAAGAGAACTTCTTAAAAGCCTTCTTGCTTTTCTAGATCTCCTCAGTCGATCATTTTCCATTCCTTGCTCTTTAATTCTACGCTTAATCGCTCTTGATTCAGGATACATGGGAGTAGAGCTTTTAATACATACCTGTGAAACATAATATTATTTACATACACATAAAAACACTAAATCAAAAATATTGACTAATATTGTTCAATTATTTTAAAAATAATATGTTCCAATAAATAGTCAACCTATTGTTCTTTTTCTAAACTATTATGCATAAAATGTACTCTGCTCTGAATAATAAAAATTATTTACTTTTTGTTCTTTTTTTTTTTTTGTTCTAAAGAATCTTATTTAATTTCAAACATGAAATTTAAATGTTTAAACAAATATTGATGTGAATCATTTGCTTATTCCACAAATGTGAATTTGTTTTATTGACAATTTTTAGAGTATCTATCTTTGATGAAATAATAAAATATGCATTGATTGTAATGGAAAAAAAATGAATATTTTATTTTTTTTTAAAAAAAAAAAAAAAAATAAATAAATAAATAAAAAGAAAAGAGGATTCATTATCGAGGTAATGTTTAAAATTATGGCAGAATATGTTCTAAAAACGTTCTTCATGCAGAATCTGCATTATCTAAGCAGATTTCCCATGTTTCTTTAGATTGCATAAATAAGATTAAATAAGAAAATTTAATTTACATACCAGAGAGAAAAATGAATATAAAAAGTATGACAACTAAGGTTTGGACTAGAGGGCTCAAGAAGGTAGAGTGTGGGAAGCCCTCACTTATTCAGTAATATTTATACACTTTTTCCTTAATAAGTGAGTTTCACAAAAATGTTATAAAACCTAAATGTTAGAAAATAACAGGTATAAAAAATGTTCTAGAACTACCCTGAGGCCCTATAAAAGCAGCTCGCCCACGCATCGAGAGGTGGTTCCTGCTAAGTGATTATTACTAATTGTGGCAGTTCAGTGATAATTTGATTTTGTGAAAATTCTTGGTGCTTTTATGATAAGGACTTATTGTTTGTCATTGCAAAGTATCTGTAAGTAATAGTTGTTATCATTAATTGCATAATAGATAAAAGGGCAGAAGTGAGAGATTGCCAATTAATGGTAAGCATTTTTATTTGTTAATAAATTAGAAGTATTATACTTCTAGAAGCAGTTATTTTATTCTCAAAATAGCTATGGGTCTTATGAGCCCATAACAATTAGGAAAAATAAACTCAAAATTTGTCTAAAAATGAATGTGTAAATAGAGAAGCTTGGCAAATAAAGTAATGGTAAAAAATAAATATTAAATAAATTAATGAAAGCCCAAATACTTTAGTTTCAATTGCGTGGTGATATTTGAAAACATTACTTATTGAAGAGACTCTATAGTGTCCAATCAGCCCAGATCTAATAAGAGCAATTACTTATTTCTCTTTATAACTCCTTTCTGGCTTGAGATATAAAATGTCATTCATTCCTACTTTTTAATACAAACTATTTTGAATAATAAAGACTAATGAGCTCAGTAATTTTTGAGTAGCTTTTTAATGAAAGACTTTTAAAACACTAATGGACATTTCAAATGAAAATTTATAGTGTAATTTTACTAGTAACTTTGACAAAAAGATCAATGAAAATTACCCTAAAACACTTTTGGGAATGTATGGTTAAATTCAATGAATAATCTTCTCAAAAAATGTAAATGTTCACTAATCTTTGATCCAGAATACTGGAAAAGCCTGTCAACTTGTTTGTTGAACACCTCTCATTAATAAATAAGTGTCAACTGGGAAGAATATAAAGTTCACTAAATATCACAAGGTATCAATACTGGAAAGAATAATCTTTTTTGAACCACTTATTTGATACTTATCTGAATCAGAGTAATATGAATAATCAATATTTTACTTACATTATGTCCACTAGCTGGAACTCCTTTGGGAAGAACAAGCATTCTTGTTTCGATATGCAAAATATCAACGCCAGGCAGTTGATCTTTTAAATTCGAGAGGTCAAAATCATCCTCCGGTTTACATGGCAGTGAATTTCTAAAAGAAAAAATTTGTAATAGATATTAAGTTTTCTAAAGAATCATATTATATATATTCATACATTAAATTGAGAATAATATAGTGGTCTAGACAGATCGAGAAAGTCATTTCTCGATTATTTGGGTAATAATATAAATAGAAAGACACACTATTGTTTTAATGTAATTATACAGAAAAAAAAAACCTTGGAGTGGGGGTATGAAAATTTATAAGGGTCTAGGGCATTCCTTCTCTATACAAACATATACATTAACACACAGTATATACTTATGGTATTCATATATTGTTTTTGTGTGTTCTACAATTTCAAGTCGTTTCATTTAAATTTTCTATTTTTGATAATATGAAAGACCTGACATCCCTCAACCAACCATCATTACTGCATATCAAATAAACTAAATACAAAAAACACATTGACTGCCACAGCATGAAATTTGATTTAAACACATTATCTTTTTAAAAATACTAATTCTAGTGCAGAGTCAAAAAGCATAAAAAATGTGTTTAAAAAAAAGTCTTAAGAATAATATCTTAGTTGACTTCTGTAACACAGATCTCATAGCAGAAGCCAACAATGAGTTAATTCCCACAGACCTGCTTCCACTTGTTGCTTCTCTAAACCTGAATCATAGATACGAGTTTATATTCGTCAGTAGTATCTCAGAAAACTGTATGCCCATGACATTTACATCTTTCTTGAGTGAATTATTTTATAATTAATAAATTTTCTATTCATGCAAACCAGAATGAAATTTTTTTTTTTTCAAAAGCCATCTATTGATATTAGGCACTGATATATTTAGAGTTTAATCATAGCTGCACAAAATACAAGTAAACACAATAGGAGATAACTCATATTTGGAGTCCCAGAAAAAAAACACAGTCTACGATTTATCTTGTAGTTGGCAGTCAAAGTGTTAATATTCGAGAGAGAGAGAGAGAGAGAGAGAGAGAGCGAGAGAGAGAGAGAGAGAGAGCGAGAGAGGGAGGAGGACCCCTCCTAATTGCCTGTTTATTACCGCACTGGGAGTGTTAAGCCCTCAAGTGGTTTTAATGGGACTTTTTAGTTGTTGCTTCTTCTCCTTCCTCCTCTTATCTCTCAGCGTTACCATTCTCCTGCGGTCGGAAAGGGAGGGAATCCAAAGAGAGGCGAATCGAGCAGCCCTCCTATCTCGCTGTATTCCCCGCTACTGGATGTAGATATAAAGCGGCGATAAACAGGATGGATGATCTTCTGAGCCACTTCAACTCAACAACTTTTCGTTATGAGGTTTCAATTTACATTATTTCACGCATTAGAAAAGATGAATATGTACTTATTTTTTAACTACTATTATTCAAGATTGATCTACTATAAATTAAAAGCATGAATAATATTTAAAGATACCTAAAAATTCACAAAACACTANGAGAGAGAGAGAGAGAGAGCGAGCGAAAGCGAGCGAGAGCGAGAGAGAGAGTGAGAGAGAGAGAGAGAGAGAAGAATTCAACTTTAAGCCACGGATGCAAGGTTGAAAACATGCTATGGATATCTGCTGGGTACTAACCTCTCATTTTTTTGAATAAATTTAAGAACTAACATACACAGGAGGAATATTTTGAAAAAAAAAAAAAAAAAAAAAAGGAATCTTTTTAATTGCAAATATTATCAGCATGGATTCTTTTTAAGAATTAGCAGTATTTTTTTAAAGTGGTTCTTTAAATCAAAGGTTTTAAATTAGTGGTTTTAAAGGTTTAAAATCTAAATGGGTTACTCTCTCAATTGAAAATAAGTTGTTTTATAATTGAGGGCACATTAGGCATCGTCCACTGATGACTACAAGATTGTATAAAGGAGTTGTGCAGTCTTTCAATAAAACTAAGAAAAATAACATAAAACATAGTCTAAATAATATTCACCTAGGTGGAGGAGGTAGGAACTTGAGCCGTGCACTATTATTCCAAGCATCGGACAACACTTGATCTGACAAAGGTTTATTAGGGGGAAGACTGAATACTGGAGTAGGAGGAGGGACACGAACCCTCAAGCCCCATTTAGTCTTTCTACTCTTCACCTCTCGAGCAGCCTTGAACCTGAAAAAAAAAAAAAAAAAAAAATGCAAACTGTATAAAAATTTAGTATGTTACTTTACAATGTAACTTGTAAAAACACAAGTTCATTTAATTAAATTTAAAAAATAAAGAAACTTAAAAATTAAAATGTTGCTTATATGAGCCTTCATAGGAATGTTTTGAATTTGAAAACCATATCTTTGACAAAAATACATCTTTGACATATATAGAAAACCTATATGAACAAACATGTAGATTTTGACACATTTATCAAAGGTGGAAAAACCAGGGGCTATCTATCTAAAACCCACTGGAGATTGAAGTAATTTAATTTTAACCCCTTTCATCGTGTTTATATTTAATTAGGCAACTTACAAGGATAGACACAACCTATATTTCAAATCATTTCAGTACTTTTAGGTTTAGAATTCTTATAATTTTACCATATGCTAGTTATGAATGAAATAAAATAGTAAACACATGAGTTTTATATTTGTTTAGACTCATCCTCCCAATACCAATCAAAGTTTATGGGATAACCATTGAAGATAAAGCAAAAATGAAGGAAACAAAAACCGTAATGCTCGCCTGAACAAAACAAATCTACATAAACTACTGGTTCATAAGTGCATATATTCTAAGAACAATTTAAAACTTTTAACCCACTTAAAATTGTTGGACCAAAGGCACATTTGGTCATTGTATCTAATTTCAGAGAGCTAGATTCGTCATACATAAGGAGGCTAGAAGTTTCAGTGATCTCAAGCAGACCTACATCTAAGGTAGGTCACCAACAACCTCTTAGACATTTACATCTAATTCATGCTTGTCCTCTTATTCCCCATTTTGGCAGATGAGTTTCCGTGGAGCTTCTTTTTGATATGCTAACTCAGAAGTGCACATTAATTAAATTCGTACCGTTAGATTCAGCAGTCCGAAAAGGAAACTTATTGTCTTATTCACAAAAAATCCATACCAATCTAGATATAGTTGTCTTCAGTTCTGTATGCTTGCCTTCAGCTAGTCCAGGAGTATTAAAGAAAACATAAGTGTGATGTCATCAAATGATTTCACAAGTTTTGTGACAAAAATTTCAGAACTACAAAGAAAGATAGGTTGAAGAAACCGATGGCTGAGAAATATAGTAAGACTATCCCATGGAGGAATATGCCTATCAGATTGCTACCTACTATATTCACAAGTACAAGGAAGTGTTAATATATTCCCTACTACAAGATTATCATTTAAAAATTTAAGAATTTAAAATATAAATGAGATGTACTTCCATTAATTGATTAATCAACTAAGTTCCATTACTATTTTTTTCAACACAAAATATCAAAGACACAATTAATTCAAATGAAGCTTTATCATAGCTGCCATTCAAGAAATATAATATACAGGATAAGGATAAGTCTTTGAGAAGAATTAATATATTTTACAGCAGCAATGATTATCTTCTCACTCAAATTTGGCAGTTGGGTCCAAATGGATTTGTCACCTAGAAATACTTCAAGCATTTGTAACAAACTTAAACAGTCCTCAAGTAAATTTAAATCAAAGATAGATTGAAAAATTACTTAAATCTGACTATCCAAGCCCTAAAACTCATTTAATGATGATAAAGAATTCTTCCACGGTACTGGGATAGTTGAGGAGATCTGTTTGGATCTGCGGATTCAAGCCCACAGCTATGAATATTTTGAAAAGAGTGGCTATATTTAAAGAGTCCCTTCCTCCAAGACCAGAAGCAGTTTAAAGGGAAGTTATATTTATAAGAAAAAAGAAAAATTCTACAAGATATTAAAGGACATTGTGGACAGATGACCTACCAGGTATGCAAGTTTAAAATGTCGTTTTAATTCCAATAGAATGCGCTCTTAGCCTATTGAAGGATTTGCTTATCTCTAAACGCTATTTTGTTTGTTAGTCATTTGTTTACAAAAGTCAGTTGTTTTTAAGTCGTTTACGTGGACGTATCATACCTTTCTTTGGTGTTAAAAATGTCTAATTTTAAGCCAAATAAAGAGCATTTGCGGCATGTCATGATTTTCTTATTTAATCAAAAGAAAAAGGCATCTGAATGTCATCGAATTTTTGTTGAGACTTATGGCGATCTTGCTCCAACCGTCAAGACATGTGAACGTTGGTTTCAACGTTTCAAACGTGGTGATTTTGATGTTACTGATCAAAAACGAGAAAATCGACTACGAGCTTCTCAAGCCCGGCATTCAATTAGTTGATCCTTTGTAATGTGAAATGTTCTTTCAATTTGTTTATCTTCAAGATTATTCAATGATCAAAACCATTTCTTCATTTTAATTATCACTTATTTTCTCCAAACTGCACTTAGCTGTATACCATTACTGTATACTATTAATATGTAAATTATTATATATGGAAGGGATTTAATATTAATTGAATTTAATGTAGCATGACAGGCAATTTTTTCCTTGTATTATAAATGTTCCAAATCTTTACAATATTATTCAACAACTACAAAAATTATAGTAGGTTAAAATTTAGATTTTAAGTGTTCCTTATTTATTCTATTAATATTTAATTTTCTCACTGAATTTGAGCACATATTTAAACAGCTATGGATCACACCATAATCTTGTTTCAATGATGTAAAGCTTTTTTTTATGATTTAAATGTGTGGGGAAAGTGCTAATTTATTCCCAGATTTCTCTTTCATAATCAACTTCAAAAGACTGTTCTTCTGACAGTTAAGTTCACCTAAAAGAGCAAATCCATTGAAATGTTGTTAACATGTTCATCTCACACATGATCTATAAAGCGAGTTATTTTTTTATGAACCTAAAAATGTGAAAAAATACAATTTATAGGAAAAAAAAAAAAAAAAAAAAAAAAAAAAACCCTGAACAATAGTTTGATTTCTGATTTGGGGACTATTAATTTGTGTTCCAATTTGTCTCTCTTCCAAAATATTTCTGTTTCATTTTTTTTATTAGTGAGTTTAGCCTGTTTAATGTCAGGCTATTGCTCTAAATTCAAAACTTACTTTTGACTATTGAGAGCTGGCTATACTCAAACAAAAAAGTTTATTAACATGCTACTACATAAACCTTGTAGCAAAGTTGATCAAATCAACTAAACCGTACATCAGTTAGTGGTAAATCATAAACGATATATGGTAGGTGATATGTCTATACAGAAATGTGAAATAGTCCCACATATTTCAACTAGTGAACATGTCGGGAAGGTAAGATAATTTATTCTGTAGCTCCTATATAGTTCACCATCTCATCATGACCACTTACAAGATCAGTCTCACATGAACAATATTCCAATGAAAACGTAATTCAATTTGAATTAACACAACTGCCACAAGAATGTGAAAAACTGAAACACATAATATTATAATTAATTATTATTAANNNNTATAAGTATTATATTATTAATAATTTATTATAATTTGTCACAAAAATAACAATAAAATTACTAAATTTTAATAAAGCTGCTGTTTATACTCATACCTACTTACATTATAGGAACAAAGTTTTCTTCTGGAGGAATAAACTCCCTGAAATTTATGTTTATGAAATATATGTTTCTTCCCAAGTTTTATGACCCTAGTCATTTCAGACAATAAAAACTTTCAGGATTCATTCGATAAAATTACCTAAATTTTGATTTATGTTGAGATAATTCTCAAGAAACAACAGCCAATATTTATGCATACTGATATGATTCGAAGGATTTATCCAGTAATTTTTTCTTCTCATTTATACCTGAACCAACTGTCTTTCTCATTTAATATCATATAAACAAGTGAAGGAGGAATTTTCAAATTTATATAAACTGGGTAATGCCAATCGCTTCTGTCATGATCCTTTCAAGCAATATTCTGTCAATAAATTACTTCTGAAATTCCATCCATTGCCCCAGTGAGAACACAACTTTAAACGACAGTTTACAAAACCAGTTGTGGGTACTCTAATTATTTGTTTGCTAATTGATTATGTTTATATGTTTGCAATTGTCAGTAAAATTTAATACTATATAAGAAATATAACTAATAAATCATTTATTAAATCTAAGGCCAATGTAATTAATAAAAATTTAATAAAATCAGTTTTACAATAAAGATTGTTGATTAATAGGTCATAAGCTACTGATAATATGTAAAAAGAAAATAATATTTATAAACTGCTTCAAATAGTCATAAGATCAATTAAAAAAAAAAAAAGTATTTAATTATAATCTTAAAAATAAAATTCTTACCTATTCCTGTTGCTTGTAAGAACAGAAAGCACTATTTCCCTTTTCTCAGAGTCACTAGTTGTTTCTAAAATCTAAAGGAAACAATAATAAGCTATCTATGATTTTTAAATTAATTTTAATAAAATAAAGTTAAAACTTTATAACAACCAAAAGACACAGCAACAAACCTTTGGTGGGAGCTGAAGTTCATTCCAACTTTTGTTAATAAACCCTAAAATATCCTCATCAACATCAACATATTTCTTTGCAGTTTTTAAAGTCAAATTAAATATAGCTAAATGTACTAAATCAACCCATTTGACCTCAAGCCTTCGAAGAAACTCTTTGCCAGAATTACAAAGAGTACATAAAAATACATAGAATCTATAACAAAAAAAAAAAAAAAAGTTATTCTTCCTTTGTTTAAAATTCAGGAAAGTTGATCTTATGATGAAGAAACATACTTCTTATGTCACATAACATTAAAAATACTAATATAAAATTGTATGAATAAAGTTTCATTAGTATTTGTTCATTTATTTTCTTTATAAAAGCTGGGAAGAATCTATATAAGATCATTCAGAATTCATGACCTTCTATGAAATAATTTTAATTCTGTAACTTATTAATTCGTAATAAAACTAAATAAATAAATTGGGAAGGAGATAATTGAGCATGAGGTATACGAGTACATCAATAATTAAGATTAGGTCTGAAAAGAATTGAAAAAAAAAAGTCTTGCCTGAAAGAACTAGGAAAAATGTATTCAATAAAATATTTGCTAGGCACTCCCTAACACAATAATCTATTAGGTATTTATATATAATCATACACATGATTTTTTTTTTCTAATATATTATTTTAAAATGATCTAAAATGTATTATGTATGATATACTTCCCAGTGCTATTTTTAGTACTTTTAATTTTCATTCTAAACTCATATTTGATTTAAATAAATAAATATATTCTATGAGTATCAAAAAATTTTGAGACTAAATGTGAAAAAAATACAATTTGCATAATAATAATACATCGCAATAGGTCTAAAACATTACCTTTTAACACTTATATTACTATATTGTATATGAGAAATACATATTACTATATTGTATAGGAAAACATTAGAGAGTGTGGGTAGGGCAGGCACCCTTATTTTTAAAACATAGAAACTAAATTTTGTATTGAGATTTTCTATTGCAATCTTTTTATTGTAAAGTAGGTAAGAAGGAAGAAAATTCTTTGGAGTTTGCAAAAATATAAAATTTAAGCACTAATGACCTCTGGGAGTCAATGCGCACAAATAAAATAAATAAATAAAAAATTAAGAAATGGGAGGAGAGCATCAACATTCCCACAACTTTTTATTTTTACAATATATAT
>KZ807812.1:87609-141431 GCA_000696205.2 Oncopeltus fasciatus
GTCTTAAAATTTAAAAAGCAAGATATATATATTTCAGTAGAAAAAAAAAATTCTCACTTAAATTGATTTTAAAAACTTGAATTTTCTTTTTAGGATTGGGCCAATATGCCTGTCAGTACCGCTATGGATAGTCTTTCCTCTGCATTGAAGAGCAATATCATCCCAAATCTAGAATATCTTCTTCAAGGGAGTGTTCTTGATCTTGCTGTTGAAACATTATTGCACCGCCTAAGAGGGCTTTGTGATAATGTTGACACTGGTCCAGAAACCTTTCATGATCATGAAATGTGTTTTAGTATCTGTAAGAATCAGGTCACTAATTACAAATGTTGAATAATACAGTACTTTTTTGTTATGTGCCTTAGTATTTTGGATTTTTGCTTTCAGTGAATGTTGAAAGTGGTGCTAGTCCACAGCCTTTATTGCTCAGGGTTCGCAGAGCTTTGGACTACCAAGAAATGCCATGGCAGTTGCGGTATATTGGGCAACCTGAAGGAACAGGTAGATAGTATTAACAGTTAATTCCCTTACAAAAAAATATTGGAAAGGTATTGCAATACAACCAAATGAAGATTTTCTTGTCCTACAAGTAGAATAATAATGATAATTATAATATATTTTATATAATATTACTTATTAATAGCTTCATAACTGCATCTTATTAGCTTGTTATTTCCAGTCCTACAGACCAATTGGACCAGGAACTGAATCAGCTATATTTAAATCTAAAATTTTACAGACTATGTCCCCAGGAGGCCGCGGGGCCATAAATGTTAAGTAGAAATTTTATAAACCAAGAAAAATACATGGATTTGCAATACATTTACCAAAAACGCGTCATATTAAGACTGAAATGAAGTAAAGAAAGTAGATATACTAATCATTGAGTAGCATTTAATAAATGTAATTGAATAGACATATTATTGAATTTCTTTCAATAATTTAACTGTATTATTATAACAATGCATTGAAATGTTAATGATATTAGTGAATAGCGTACCTATGTTGAACTTTTTCTTCTTTTTTTTTACTTTAAAATTTTTTCTACTTTAGACTTAGCTGGTCTAACTCCAGGTTCTATTTTTCTGTAATGCTGGAATAGACTAGTTGATGTGATACAACAACTATTAGATAGTACAACTTATAGTATTATTTAATATGAATAGATTATATATATATATATATATATATATATATATATATATTATTTNATACATATATGTGTGTGTGTGTGTGTGTGTATAATGAAAAATAAAATATTCTTGCAGGTGATAAATCAAGGCCGACTATAGTTCGAAGTAGCATAGACATAGGAACAACTTCAGCTGTTGTAGATTTCCTTACAGAAATGGGATGTCGAATGGACTTCGAATATATAGTGCGAGGTTATATGTTTAGAAAAGGGAGAATGAAAATAACAGTTTCTAAAATTTTCAAGGTATTTGAGTTATTTAAATCTATTTTACTTTACTTTTTTTCTTTTTATTTTCATCCATGCTCTGTCATTCCACTTACTGAATATGAATAAGATAATCATTATCATAATCATAGTAAGGAGCAGTATGAATGAACTATAATAAAAAGTTAGATCTCTAAGGCTGGAAGTAGACTAACAGGGAGGAAAGAGCTCTACATTATAATTTATATACTTAAATATTTTCATTAGTATATGTTTTTCAGTCATGTTTTATAGAACATAGACAATAGAAAAACAAATTTTCAGCATTTTGTGTTTTATATATTTGTTTTGTAACACTAATAATCATAAAATTATTAAACATTTGATCAATTCTGCCAATAATGAATCCATTCATCATTGACCTATTATTGTTAAATGATCTGATACAGCAGTCAAATAACTATCATTAGCAAATAGTTAAAAAGGCTTTTGGTAATCTTAGAATTGAATCGTTAATAAAAATACTAGAAGTAAGAATAGAAAGTGTGTACATTGAATTATTCAAAGCTATTTACCTAGATACTAGGGAAATGGTGGAGCCTGTGGACATGCTTAA
Organism: Oncopeltus fasciatus; assembly: GCA_000696205.2. NCBI lineage: Eukaryota > Metazoa > Arthropoda > Insecta > Hemiptera > Lygaeidae > Oncopeltus > Oncopeltus fasciatus. The sequence continues at coordinate 89,625 of KZ807812.1, forward strand.
AGGCATAAGAGGCTAGGTAGCAGGAGCCCATTCTTCTGGGGTATGCTTTGAATTTGGCTGAGAAAGGGAAGGAATAACAGTGCAGAGGAAATAGTTTAATACATTGGTCTTTGCACATGACAACCATTTTTGATTAATAAATAAAAGTCCTAAAGTATGTGAATGAATCTGACAGTCAGTGAATATATTGGCTCAACAGTGAATATGAATAAAAGCACGTTTATGAGTACCAAATTTGGAGATGATCTCATGTTGAATAATGAAAGAAATTAGATTCTTCAAATAAAAAGGTCACTTATTGAATATCCATTTACAGATAGCACAAACGGCTCAGATAAACAAGGAATGTTGGAAAACATTTTAAAAAGATAATATATTTTACAAGTCAGAAGTATTTGGAGCTAAAGTCAAAACTGTGGCAATCAGCATTACTGTTCGATTTGAGCTATGCTTCAGGGACTTGTTTAGAAAATGTGGATGTCATGAAAAACTAAGAACCATGGAAGTTTATATTCTAAATATAAACTGGAGAACAAGAAGAAGACAGATTCTGATCATGGACGAATCTAGATCATAGGCAAAGCCAAAGCAGTTATAAAAAGGAAATGGTCATGGACTCAAAAGATATCAGAATCCAAGATGGAAGATGGTCCAAGCCAGTCAAAAACTGGTACCCCTGGGCCAGCCTCTGAAAGGGGGGAGGCTGCCCATTCACCTAGCAGTTTATAATCTCAGTAATAAATGTATGGTCATTTTTACTTCAGTTTCAGGGTTTTATTACCTTATCAAAATTTATGATCTTAACAAGAACTCTCACCATTGACTGTGTAGACTCAGTTGAATGTGATATGTGCTCCTTTCAATTTATCTTAATATCTTCAATTTTTTTACTAGTTTACATTCTCTTTTTCACATTGCAAGCAATAGTCACATAGTGGTTCTAATAAATATATTTTATTTTATAGATGGGCCAGGGGAAACCTCCTGAAAGTGTTGAACCAATATCTCCATCTTATTTGGTCGAATTAAGTGTTCTGGCACCCAGTGGACAGGATGCTATAGCTGAAGACATGAAAAGTTTTGCTGATCAACTTCGACCTCTGGTCATATTGGATAAAGTAGATTATAAACGATTACCAATGACAATGTGATATCATGTTTTATTGATTCTCAATTATTAATTCACCTGTTTGTGAATTATTTTTTGTCTGTAAATTATTTTTGTATTTATTGTAAATAGCTGTGTATTTTTAATATAAAACCAATCAACCCTAATTGAGGTCATTTTATTTGTATCTAAGTCTTAAAATTTAAAAAGCAAGATATGAAATAATAACTGCCTATATGTTACTATATTAGCAAACATAAAAGCTTTTTTTATTCTGTCACTTCATTTTCTTCTTGGCTGCATTTTAGGTTGTGTACCAACCTTTCTTTTATTCACTGTCATAAACAGTGCCTCGGTAGTGAAAGCACTTTTATCTTGAGCTCCTGGGAATTAGCCTTACCTGCTGCAGTTCGCTGGCAGCCTTCTCTCACAGGGAAGTACAAACTCAGTTTATATTTAAATTATTTTAACTTTTTAGTAAGCTTAGATTCATAACTATGGTGCAGGAGGGCATGGACTCCAGATCCCAAACCACCGGATGGAGTAGGGCCCTCATTTTTTTAGAAATACAAATGGCTGGTCGACTAAATATTTAGTTGTGGCCTTGAATAATTATAGCAAAGAACATTTAATGATTACAGCCCATTCAAGTTTTGCAGGTTTGTAAAATCTTTTGCCCCTCTTACATAAATATCAATTATTAAAAATGGTACTCAGCTATAAGAAATCAAGTTTGAAAAATACTACACAAACATTACACAAAACATTATTAAATATGACAATATTGATGTAATTTTCACACCTTACAGGACACTGAATTACTCCACGGGAGTTATCTCTTCGAATGAGCTTCTTCATTGCTCTGAAGAAGAAATTGAAATAGAATTAAGAAACCCCCCCTCCAGCATAGGATCTCTAAATTCTGACAAAACTAATTTAAATAACACAAAGGCTAAATCACCTAAAATAAACCAAAAATGAAATTCATAAAAATGACAAGTCTGATAACTATTACTTCAAATATAATATCACATAATTAATTACAAAACTAATTATATTACCGTCATAATATCAAAATGGTTTAGCTCATTATATTTATTATACTTTAATCTTCTTCTTCGTTAATATGATACCAATAATCATCACACCCAAATTTAATAAACCTATAAAAATGAAAATTGGCCTCACAAGCAAATTGTTTAAACATTACAACAAAGATCTTGCATTACTATGGAAAGAACTATTTTCTCAGCTCATTTCAAATTCAGGTAATTTTCTATATTCTATCTTAATCCTTACAATTATCACATAATTGGCATCACCCTCTGAAACAATGGACTTAAAACCCATAACATTTATTCTAATCAGGGTTCTACATTAAACAATTTTATAGCTTGTTCTATCTATCACACATAATCTTACATTATTTTTCCTTATACTAAAACTTTTCATCGGACCAATAACACCTACTAATAAAATATGCTCATAATTGAGTGAAATATTAATGGTATACAGAACAATTAAAACCATCTCATAGAATTACTCCGTGAAAACCCAGCATAAATAATTTGCAAACAAGATACAACTTATTCCAGGCTAAAAGAACATTATAACTTTAACAATTTTTAGTGCAAGGGAACAGAATAAAAAATCTAACTGTCCCAGCTACACTAACACAGAATTACTACACTCCTCAACAAAATTATTTCACTCCCAGAATTCTAGGGAGACAAATCGGAGTGGATTGGAGGCCAACAATAGGGACTGGGCATATGGAATGGGATAAAATTGGGAGCTGACAGTGGAGATGAGATCTTGGATGGAAGGGATAGTAAATTTTTGATAGAGGGTAGAGTTGGTGACATAATATGGAGCATTTGTAATTATTCTTAGGATTTTTAATTGAAAGGCTTATAATCATTGGATATTGGAAGGCTAAGCGGCACTTCAGAGTTATGCACCTTATGTCCAGATTATCTAATAAAGGGTCAGTTTGAAATATAAATGATGTAGACACAATACAAAATAAAATAACTATAAGTCCATCCCAAAAGGAGCTGCTGCCCTATACATCAGTAGTTGAGTAATTGGATTTGAACTTTTCATTTCATGTAATCCCCTATATATATAATATATACAATAAACAAATAAAGGTTCAGTTTCATTGCTCAATACTAAATATGCGCATATTAAAAAAAAAAAAAATTAAATTATTCACTCGAGTTAATCCTTATTCCTATTCACCCAATATCGCTTAACGAACTAACCTTTTCATTTTAAATTTAATAGAGGTAAAAACATAATAATATTAACAAATAATTGCAGATTATAATTGTTATTTCACTGAAATTTTAAGTATTCTCTCACTCAATTTGTCCAATTTTTCATTGTAACAAACTCAGCCTTTTCTTTTATATTTTAAAGTGATATGCCAAATTTCATTAAGGAGAACTAATTTCTGCTTCAAGGCCATAATATTTAAATTTACAGGAAAGGTATACCTCCACCAAATTCACGTTTAATAAATAAACTGTGTTTAGTTTCATGGCTTTTATAAATAAACTTCTATGCAACTTTCATTAATCATTAATTGAAACCAATAAGTTTCATTATAATTATTGTTTCCCGTGAAAATAATTTTTTTTTCACTGACGCTGGACATTGCAGGTAATCCTCCACTCCTATCGATCAGATTTTGATCAATAACAAACTAAGCCTTTTGTTTTGCACTAAAAATTTGAACAGAATACATTTTTCTGCATTTTTTTTTTATTTATTTTTTTTTTTTTTTAGAAAGTTAATGTAAAGCATAAGACCTATTATATTCAATTTGGGGTTTTATGTTTTTTTAAAACTTAGATATCAAATATTTATTTTCCAGATTTATTATAATAGTTTATTTTTGAAGGAAATAAATTGAAATCTTATTTATTGGTGCCACCTCTATTGAATAAGCTACTTCTCACACTTATAAGAGCATTTATTGGATCCATCAAATAAATCAAACAAATATAATTAAATGAGGTACTAAAAGAGTTTTATTTTATAAATACAATATATTTAAACATATAAATAAAAAAAATATCAGTTACACTTTCATGTCTACATGATTAGCCAAGCAACCATAGAAATTGAACATAAATTGAAAAAAAAAAAAAAAAGTTTCAAGAATAAAAATTTGACAAGGTGGTGTAAATACTATCTACTATCATCAAGATACTTAGTTCAAAACCTGTTTGAACAATGGCAATAATTATGAGTATATAATACAAGTGATATTTCTTTAATACTCAGAAGATATCAAGAACTTGTCAAGTTCCGTGAAAAATGAGTAACATCCTTCACAGCTACAAAAAACAAAGTGCTTTTGTGCAGAGGAGCATCATTGCATGAGAGTAATTATTCTCCAAGAAAAAAAAAATTATTGTGACAGATAAAACTTTCATGTCTTACGTGGCTACTCACAGGTATTTCTATAAAATGCTTATATAAATAGTTTCTTAATACATTTTAAAATGTACTAAAACAATATGTCTATATCATATTCCATGCATAGATCAATGAATATTTGCCTGAATAGTTTCAGATATTTTTTTAAATTTGATTTTTTTAAATTATAACAGGTTTTGGATCAAGAATAAATATAATGTATACCTTGTCATTAAAATTCAGTCTTCAGGCAAATGTATTATCAAGAAGGCATGCAAATATTTGTAAATTTAATTAATTAATACATTTAAAAATAAAGGAGAAACTAAAAATTAAAGTTCTGGTAAAACTTATAATTTGTAACACATAAGTGAACAAAATGTCATAGTAGATCTACTACTGACATTGACATACATTGCACATAAATGAACAAAAGCAAATAAAAGATATATTAAAATACTAAAAAAATATGTATTACAAGGATAAAATTTGTCAAATACACATAAAAATTGGGTTGTCTTCATAATTATGATTGAATTAATTCCAGGCAAGAGCAGAGAAAGGTAGAATTAATAATGGAAATTATGTTTTAATAAGCTTAACCTAACAATATTTTAAAAATTATTGAAAATTGCACATAAATTCTTTACACTTAAACACTTTCAAAAACTATGAACAAATTAATTATCACTTATGGGATTTTTGTTACTGTGTATTTCATTATAGGATGTTCTTATTTTGTTATCATATAAATTAAGAATAAGAAGTTTACAAAAAAAAAAAAAAAAAAAAAAAAAAAAAAAAAAAAAAAAAAAAAAAGGATTAGAACTAAAGAAAAAATACCACTTAGTTTACTTAGCAGCACATATCTACTTATTACTCTTAATTTTATTATCATGAATACCATTGTTTCTTAACATGGTAAACTTGTCAGATACTTCAGTATTAGTGTACAAAAAATTACTGTATTAACTTAATTTATTATTAATTAACTATCTCTGTCTTGTCACTTGCATTAATTTTGCAAACAAACAGTAGTAAATATAAATATGAATCTGAGAAAACGTATTAGTACTCTAAGTTTTTATGAGGAAATACAAATTTGACTACAATATACAATATATATATATTAAAAAAATTTACAAAGGAAAATTAATTCTTACAATTTAAAAGTGGTATAATTTAACAGGTATTATATTAAAATGTCCATTAATAATAAAAACCAAGCTAGTTTTTTTTTTTTAATTAATATATTACGCCTGGCAATGTAAAAATAACCAGAGGTAATACACACTGTCTAATAAATGAATCAATTAATTTCTTAATTTTTTTCACACCAACTTCTTCTTACCTGTAAGTAGAAATATTTTAAATAATTAAAACAATCTAAATAATTAAAAGAAAAAATGAAATGCATGACAGACACATTTTTTAAACTTCAGTCGAACCTTCATATATCGAACTTTAAAAGATTCTGTGGAAAAAGTAATTTATAAAAATGGAATTAATGGTGAAGGAAATTTATGTATATGTGATAAGAAAGTATTTAAGGCAGTTATTATAAATTTAATAAGCTTTTTTTTAATAGGGAAAAACTTGCCCTCTTGCAGCTCATGTCTTTTTTCTTCTTTATTTCATTTATATAAATGAAAGGTTTTCACATCTTCAGTTATAAATAACTTAATATTTTATCAGGGACATGAGGTACAAAATAGAATGTAAAATTTTTTAAAAATAAATTGTAACTTTTTTAGTTAAAAAAGAGAGTTTGAAAGACAGAAGTCCATCTATACATAATAATAAATTCAGATTGCACATTGAGAATGAAATAAATTAACGAAAAATGAAAATATGAAGAAATTTAATCCAAGAATCAACAAATTCAACACAGCTATCAAAATTAATGATTTTTTGATAAAACAATTTTCCACAAATTTACTCTAAGGGAAAGAATATTATGAATTCATTACGTCCATAAAAAAATATCTACTTTAATGAAATGCTCATTTGGAAATGGGTCAGCACTTCCACAACATATATCTATGTTCTTAAAAATGAAAATTATATGTGATGAGTCAAATACACAGTTATTCTATTATTGCCTATAATGCAGAGAAATATTTTTTGCAAACAAAAGCTACAACTACTAGAAAATTAATGAATTTATTAAAACATGCCTCATCTCCACAAATCAACTGATTTAAGTAGGAAGGAAGAACAATTAACTACTTGTTAATAACCTTCAGTTGAACACATTGTTTTTCATATCAACTATTACTACAGTAAAAATGCATATAATAAAATATATTAGCAGAGTAGAAGTTCAGTTAAGGGCAGAATAAAAAACTTTTTTATTTACTTTAATTATTTCACATCTTTTTGAAGTTCCTTCAGGGCTATTTAATAATTAAATTTATTGATTAATAAATAATTTATACAGCCTTATTAGCAGAAGGATCTTACTTATTTGGTTAGTGTAATAGTATATAGTACCTGAAAAGACCCCAGAATGAAATAAAATTAGTAAAGTGAAGTAAAAATGAACTTCCCATAAGCCACATATTCTTGAAATTCTGTTAATGACAAAACAGAAACAAATAATCGATAAGAAAAAATCTAGATAATTCATAATTGTTATGAATTAATAAAGATGAAGTGAAGAGGAGAGACAGAAAGGAAAAAAATTGCAGGAAAAAGGTAGGAAATAAAGAAGAGGAACACTCACCAGTAAAAAGTTTTGGATTACTTCTTCATTTTCCCCTTTCCATAGTTGTTCCTCTTCCTAACATTAATAATAAATACATAATAATGCAGTGATATTTATTATATTTTTACATACATGATGTTAGCCAGAATACATGGAATTTACACATGCAGAACAAGTATAAAATCTTACCAATCTCCTCTTTCATCTCGCCTTCTCTTCCCTCCATAACCGCCACCCCATGAATCATTAGAAAAGTCATCTCTGTTTCTGAAAATATAAATAATTTAACAAGGTTAAAAGTGTATACTTGTTAAATTTTTTTTTCTTTCTCCAAAATTGCTGCTCTAGCAGCAATAAGAATGCTGAACCAGAAGTATCTTATTCTTACTAAAAAATCATTAGACAAAAAAATCTACCTCCACTCTTAGTAGGATGATGTTTAAATTAAAATTAATAAGCATTCCATAACCAGAATTCTCACATGGAAATAGTGTATGTGATGCAATAACACAATTCAAGGAATAATTTCTTAGAGACCAACTAAGACTATCTAATACTATTGTCTTCATAAATAAATACTAATTTTTAAATAAAACGTGTGGTAAATAAGAATGAGGAAAATTAGTTTGGGATCAGTACATACATCTTAGCTCGAATAGCAATATTTCCTTAGAAATGGACAGACTTATTGCCAATACAGCCATAAAAGAGACAAAAGGCAATTATTTGCAAAACACTTATTCGACATATCTTCACTTAAGCAACAGATACATTGGCCATAAGCAAGGTTTCAGAAAATGAAGTATCAATTTTCAAGAAGGTATTTTGGAGGATCTTTGAACCAATTAGCGTTGGTCAAGTCTGTAGAAGAATAAATACTGAGGTGTAAGGGATGTTCAGTGAGGCTACTGTAGTATGGGGCATCAAGCTTAAACATCTGAAGTGGACTGGTAGTCTGGAAGCAGGATGGTTGACAATGATATACCAAGAAGGCTTCTAGAGGAAAATCGACATTGAACCAAAATAAAAAGAAGCCCAAGGTTAAGGTGGAAGTAATGTATCTATCATAAAAGGCAAAATTCATTATGAATGTCAGAAACTAGAGAAAAGTGGTACAAGACCAAAATACCTGGTGACTGCTCCTTTTTATAAACCTTGCTTTAATAGTGTAATTTATTATAAATAATGGTGAGTAAATTCTCAATTTCCTAAAAATTATCGAGTTTCATATTAGTATATTTTAAAAGTTATAACGCTAAAAATTTCAAATTGGGAACTTATGGAGAAGAGTCTAGTACTGAACAATTAGGTTATGTGTGACATTCCATTTAGATAGATTACCTGATAAAATCATAATCAAAATCATTAGAAAAAAAAAGTTATAATAAATGAAATGGAATGTATATTTTAAAATACAATATATAATCAATGTCTTACAGTTATTAGCACATATAATACTTAAATAAATAAATACTTTTTAAAAAATCTTTCACACATTTTCAAAATTAAGCATATTTCACATGTTTAATTAAAAATGTACTAAAATAAGAATAAATAACTAATTCGAGTCAAGAGTGAACATTGGGTACCAAAGGTAATATAATTAAAGCTGATAAGGAAAGGAAAAAAAAATAAACACTCACTCAATAAAATTGTATTCAAAAATATCTATATCAATAAGCACTTTTTGAAAAAATTATATTGGACAAAAATGTCTGAAAATTATTATTTATTACAACTACCACTTTCTATGAACTTTTTATTTTCCTGAAACTAATAATAACAAAAATATCATCATTATAAATAATGGTATTCCTCAAAACCTCCCCCCCCCCCCTAATAATTTTAGATTTCAGCCAAAAATTAATTTATACAACATTTTGCATTTAGAAGACCGAACATAAAATTTGGAAAAGATGGCCTTACCCAATTTACATTTAGTTGATATGCACTTATTTATTTATTTTATTTTTTATAAACCTTGATAGAATATTATGTTTGAAATTTACATTTCCATATATGAAGTTCAGTACAAATTTTTTTAAGTCTAAAATAATGAAGTCATTGAAGGTTGATTACTTAGCCTTTCTTTAACTACCCCCTCCTTGAATGAACTCATAACCAATAAAAAAAAAAAAGCTTAAGTATCGCATTTACTTTCTTCATTTTTAAAAATAAAGCTAATAGAGCATATGCACAAGGTCTCACACATAAAGAGGATTAGAAAAGATTAATAGCAATTTATGAAAAATTCATCATGATACCAATGTGAACAGCTTAATTCCCTTACAGGAAATCTGCTTAAATACAATATATTTTTGGAGTCAGATAATTGTGTAAATTTAAATAGGTAATTATGACTCAACAAGATAATTTTCAAATTACTATTTCAAAAAAATGAGAGAACAATCCAGTAAATATTCAAACAAGAATATCTCTCCTCTTACTCAAGCAGAGATCTGATTAGGGGGAGCTTCAGAATAAAAATAAAGCTTTCTTTGAAAAAGCCTCACCTTCCGACAGTAAAAATTACATGAAGAAAGATAAAAGCTGTATTATGCCTAATATAAATGGCATTACTTGGGCTTAATTCCCTGACACTCATAGGAACTAAAATTAATATAAAAACTCTGCTTATTTTAACAGCTTCTTAACATATAATATAAATTTAATCTAATCCAAAGTAAATAAAAATAAATTTTATAAATCCTCACAATATAAAATCAATTTATAAAATAATGTATGAATGTAGAATAAATGATTTAAACATTATAAAACAAATATTCCTAAATAAAAGATTATAATTTAATTGAACCGAGATCAATGAAACATACTCATAAAGCTGTAAATATTTTATTTTCTGATTCTATATAATTGCTGGCTGGTGGAGGTTCTAAATCAAAGGAGAGTGAAATAACTAAGAAACGGTCACAAATCAACAAATGGAGGCCTGATCATGGGTTCAGTGATTAGTCCTCTTGTAGCTCAGTTAGTTATGGCCTGCATGGAGTGTAATTACATTTTATCACACCGCAACCCCTATGGAAAATTTATAAATTTTTGGGGATGTTATGTTAATGATGTCAGAATTTCTTTCTCTGGCATGGATAAGGACTTATTTCATACATCAACAGCTGTCATTGGAGCATCAAGTTGTCATTAGGCTGAAAATGAAGGCTGCTTAAATTATCTAGATATCAAAATAAAGAGAATAGCATATGAATTCAATATTTACAGAAAATCCACTTCTAGTGATATACTTTATTACATATGACTCCCATAATCATAGAAATATAAAGTGTCTGGATTGGTTTACATGTTAGAGTTCCTTTAACCAAAGAAAATAATGGAAGAGAGCTGAACTACTTAAAGCGTTTAGCCATAGCCAAGAGTTATCAGGAAAACCTAGTGGATAACTTCCTTAAGAAAAGAACCAACAAGTGGATTAAGGGAGAGGTGCAGGACAAAAAAGATGATTTAAAGGGAAGCAGGTCTTTCTGGTCAGTATTCCCTACCTGGGACAAATTTTCGAGAGGGTAGGAAATATGTTAAAAAATACAGAAATTTCTGCCACTTTCAAAAGCAAGGGATTACTAAGAACCCGCCTTTCTAACTTGAAAGATAAAGTGGATAAATCTAGAGTCTATCATTGTGCCTGCACTTCTTGTGCTTTATCTTATGTAGGGCAATGTGGACGTTGTTTGAGAACCAAAATTAAGGCACCACTCAAAAGTGAAGAAACATGTTATCTCAAAGGGGCATATGAACGAGTAGTTGATGTGCAAGTAATGAGCAACCTCAGAAAAGGAAAAACAAAGGACATTATCAAGAGTGTTTAGATTAAAAATTGAAAGACACGGAGAAGGAAAACAGCCACAACATTAAAGGTGAAGCAGGCTCATTAAGACATGTTCCCAATGAAACCCTGCCCCAATATTCTTCTACCTGAAGAAGATACAGAGCCAATATAGCCAGAGGTCAGAGAGAGTTCACCTCGACCAACTTAAGTTACCTTAAGGAGCTCCTATAACATTTGCTTCTGAACTTTGGGCATATCATGTGGAATATTGTTGATCGCAAGTAAACTCAAGATGGGTCAGTTTAATTTTTAATGGTTTTTGACTAAATTTTTAATTATTTTGGGGTTTTATTGTATTTTTGTGAAATTTTATAGTAAATACTTAATTTTCGAAGAACTGCTTTAGCTGTTGAATTATTAAAAAAATTATTTTAGCATATACAGTTGATTTTCTTAATTGTTTTAAAACTTCATATTTGTGGGGTCTTTTTTTTTTTTGGTTTTTTTATTGTACTGACTATGTTTTTTTTTTAATTAACAATTTTGATGCCTGCGTTTAACTATGAGCAATAAGTTATTTATTATGATTTATTTATTTCAACACTTTAAGTGTACGGTAATGTTTAGTGTAAATAGAGCACTGAAGACAAGGCATGTGGGCCCATAATAGTGATAAAAAAAAGAGGAAGAAAAAGTGAAATGTAGAGGTTTTAGACCATTTCATATTAATTTCACCCACTTATTATTTTGCTTTCCTTTTGCTAAGTCTGAATAGAATAGGAATTTTTCCTTTGTGCATGCAGACACACATGTAAATATTAAAAAATGCAAAACTTTATGATATCAAAATCATGACACTGACACACCCATCATGTTGCTGAAATTATATGTCTAAGAGAAGAAGATACATGGAATCGCATAGTATTTTAATTTTAAAATAAATACCTTTTGTTCCAAGAAGTATTGGTTGGAGGGGGTCGCATGGGTGCAGCATCCATCAATGAGGGGATAAATGCTTGCATCTGCTGCTGTACGGCCTGAAGATTTTGCATAACACCGGAAGCTACTTGGTCAAGCTATAAAAAAAAGTATGTAAAATCAATAATTTTATATATTATATTTTTTCATAACATTAAAACTTTTTTAAGATGCATTCTGCTAATCAGTCTTAACTAACTACTACATTTTGAACAGTGAAGGAAAAAAAGCAAAAAAAAAAAAAAAAAGCAGCTCAACCCTCAAAGTTTTCATTAAAATAAGCAATAATTTGATTATCTTAACTAATGACTCACAGTCGTTAATTGAAATAAGCATTGTCGCACTTTATTAAAAACATACTTGTTTGAATTTATCAAATCTGAGACACAATACTAGCTATCAGATCAATTATATTTTCAGATTTCCAATTTATTCTGTAATAAATAGTCTACAAGGTACCTTTTAGTTTACAAATATATATACAATTGACCCTGGCTTCCCTGGTTTTTATTATTTTTCTTTTCACTCACTATCTATCTCTCCAGTTCATGAAACCACACAAGGTTCTAGATCTCTATGCTCTAGTTCTACCTCAGATATGGTTTGAAAATGAATCTAACACTCAGAGTTATATTATTTAGTTTTTGGAACTCTCCTTACTATTACGCATATACACTGTTTCTTCTTCATTCACCATTAGCCCTATTTTAGTACTTTCTTCTTTTAGAGTTTTCAAAATTCTTCAAATAAAAAAAATAGCAGGTGGAGATGAATCTTTCTGGAATGGATTTCTAACATTTTTTGAAAATCTGCCTCTTCACAAATATTTGATCAATTGTACTTTGACCCCGATGGAACCCACACTTCTCTAATATATTTTCAGTAAATGAATAAAGATTTTAAAAAAATATACTAGAGAAGAATTTATAAGCTGTGCCCAAAAGTGATGTTCCCCGATAGTTATTGCATTGGAATTTATCTCCTTTTTTAAAATATGGAACAAATTAAACTCATTTCCAAAATCTCCAGCATTTGTTCTTTTTTCTATTTTTAAAGCAAACAATATATAGGAGGGTTTCTCCCAATTTTTACAAGTATAAAGGGTATCAATTATCATTTTGTCACAAATTATTACACAAGGAATAGATACCTGAGAGCGACCGGGAGGGCCCCAGGGGTCAGGTCGCTGCCAAGGACCAGGTCTATCGCCCCCAAATGGTGGTCCTCCCCTCATGGGCCCTGGGGGCCCAAGCCTGTTTGGAGATGGCACAGGTCCATGCGGGCCGAGCAGTGGCATAGGTGCAGGTACATTCTCCCGGTGGAATTGCTGAGTGGCATAAGGAAGAAGGCCATTGAAAAATATGGAAAGACCAATCCTGAAAAAATAAAAATAGAAATTTAGTATATATACTTATCTACAGAATAACAATAAGAAACCTTAACACCATTAACAATATAATATTTTAAAGATTTCGTCTAGTAATTCAGGCCATTTTCAAATTAATGATTAACAAATATTTGTAATATACTTAATTATAGTATGAATTTACAGTGTGTATGTGTGCGTGCATGCACATATTTATCACTTCTCCAATGATTATAGTCAGCCATTCTATTATGAAAATAACTTCATAAAATGTAGTAGTCTTTAAGATTATAAATGTAATAATTTAATATAATTTTAATTAATGGTAATTAATTACAATAATTCCAAATATTGGCATCTAAAGCAGGAAAAAAAAAATGTCTTTACCTTTCTGTAAAAGGAGCTAAATCCACAGGATATATATGAGTTATTTTCAGTTTAGAAAATATTGTTTCAAATTGTTTCTTTTGTTGATCAACATAACTCGTTGGAGGAGTCTTATTCCAATAAGAAATTGATGTTATATTAGTGATGCCTGATACAAGCAATCTCTCAGCTAATGTAGGTTCTGCAAAAAAAAGTACAGTAAGAGATTAACAGCATTCCATTTTTTTTCCTAAAACAATATTTACAATACAAAATGCATACCATGCTTATGATTTGTAATAGCTAAGTGCTAAAATGTTATGAAGTTTCTTAAGTAATGCAAAATACATAAAGCTCGAGAGAAGGCAGTTTTTATAATGGGACACAAACGTATGACGATTGAAGGAAGTAAAATAAATATGTCAATTTAATTGGGTATAATTTTACTTATTTATTGCAATGGATTGCAAAAATAAGCTTGAATACCATTTTTTTAACTTTTTAAATTGAAGATCAGACAAAAGTATATATAGCTTGACTTCCCCATGGAAATTCTGCTAAAAGGAATTAAAAGCAAACCATGACATTATGTCTCTGTTAAAAAATATAAATATCCTAAGCTATCCTGCTTGAAACTATTTAATTATCCTCTACATTCATGTTCTGATAGATGCATTTCTTATCTAAAATTATTTACAAAATATAAAACTTTACAGAATGTAGGATTTCAATGAGCGAAATACAGCAATTTAAAAAAATGGTCAACTTCTCTCTGTGAAAAATAAATTTTCAAAAGGCCAGAAAAGATTTGCCAACTCTTTGTCTAGTTATTTCATAAATAATTGCAACACAGAAATCCGAACTGAAAGAAATAAACCCTAAGCTATCACAACAGACAGTAAGTTTTTATTTTTCAGGTCAATTACAATCTTTTATAAGCAAAATAAAAGATTACAATCTTTTATATATAAAATAATAAGCAAGATTATAATCTTTTATAAGCAAAATAAAATATTACTATCTTTTNCTATTCCCTCTCATTAATTGTTTAATAATTATTAAGGGATCGGCTAACTATACGTTGCCATCCCATACTGAAAATCCCTGGCCCAGGACAAAATTTTATTTGGCATTTTATTAAAATGTTATTGGGGAAAAGCTTGCTCGAGATTTGAACCCGCAGCGTCAGGATTGCGAGACCCAAACGGATCCCATGATCCTACATCATCTGTATGTATACAGCTTCATTACTACACTGATGTTGCTGCAATATAAAAAAATATAAATTTTAAGGTCAAATAAATAAATAAAATAAGAGGCAGTAAAGCACTTACTTGTAAACTGCCAGAAAATAGCAACAGCATTGTCAGCCGGGAAAGTCTTCCTGTGGTGTGTTTTAGCATTAGTAAACTCAATGTTATTGACACTAATACTCTTAGCCCAATTTTGTAGCTCAATTAAATTATCCTTTGTCCAAGAAAAGAACATTGTCACATGGGCACATTTCTATAAAAGTTAACCAGGGATAAAAATAAATTAGAAATAAAAATTAAAAAGTTACAGTTTTAGAAACGATAGTTTCACTTATTAGAAAAAATTCCTTTTTAAAGATGGAAACAAATTTAACTCCATTCACTTTTAAATATAGAACAGCAAAATTATTTTTTATCTCAATGAAAAATAATTAAATAGGAAAATAATATCCTTTAGTGAAAAGATTTAATGAATATTATATAAATGTGGTACAACATGAATGCATTAAAATGCTGTACACCAAAAAATTATAAGGTGTAAAATTTTTTTAAATAACGTATTTATTATAATATAAATAGTCTTTTATGGAATATTTACTAAGGCTGATATTGGAAGAATCAAGTAAAATCAGATTTATGTGTCTATATGTGCCTGTACAATAAATACATGAAGGATCTAAGTTCTGATCTTCACTAAATTTAGTCCCTCCAATAAACTGTTCTTAATAATAGAAATGGAGTAAAAATGTTCCCCCTTTGTCAAGAAAAAAAAATGCATCCATTTAAAAACAATTTTTTTTAGTGATTGAATGTCACAAGAATAATTGAAGACAACTAATAATTTCAGGAAATGTCGAAAACTTAAAGGGAACACCAAAATCACCACTTCACAACTATATTAATACTAATTAGTCTAAGTGCAAGCAAATGATGGAACAAAACTAGATGAGTTTCAGAAACATATTTAGTTAATAAACAGAACTTTAAAAGAAATATGTAAAATAATCCGACTGCAGTAGAGGAAATGAAAAAAAAGGAACTAATAGGGACCATTCTTCACCTGAAATTTTAATGAATAAAATGTTAAGCATTTGTAGTATATTCCATTGATTATCAATGAACCAAATTAGATGATCAGAAATAATAACAAAAATAAATAAATAATTTATACCTGCAGTCTTCTATAAGATTTGCAGATTATTCAAGAAGGGAGAAATAAAAAATATTTGACAGTACTCATAATTTTTAACTGAAAACTAATCAGGCTCATATTAGAGAAAGCAAAAATAGCTCTCTCTAATGTGAGCCTGAGTAATACTCATCTAAGAAATTCAAAACACTTATTGAAAACAAATAAATAAAAATGAATGAGCTTATACATATTGCTTAATAGCTTGTAGTCACATTAACATTTACAAGATTTTTTTCACTGAAAAACTCAGTCTTACTAACAAAGCCTCCATTTGGTACAAAACTGAGAATGAAATAATAAATAAAATGTAGAGAAACAATTGTGCAATATCAAAAGTAGAAGTTGACTTATAAAATCCATTAATTGAGGCTTTGCTTTATTTAATTTGAATTTTTTACTTATTCCCTTAGATTGTTATTCCAAAGGAATTGTGGAATAAACTAGAGGTACAACTTCAAATTGTAAATGAGTTTAAAAAATTAGAAAGAGTATTTTCAGAAAAACATTTGTAAGAAATTATTGAGTTCTTCATTCAATATTTTCATTTTAAGCCCTTTCGCAAATAGAATGTTATATTTCAGAGGAATTAAATATAGTTATAATGATTTTCAATCATGGTAAATTTATTGTTATAAAAAAAATAACCAAAAAGAGAGCAAAATAGTAGAATTTTAGAAGAGTAAAAGATGAAAGATGTTTTGTTTTTTTTTTAAATGCATTTTCTAGTATTGGGAAATAAGTGATTTTGTTTTATCTATATAGTTGGGCTTAATGTCCCTTTATCTCTTATAATGATTATTTGGTGAAGACATACTATGAAGAACTTGATAGATACAAGTCTAGAGAACATTCTATTTAAAGAGATAGTTTTATTTGTATGATCAGTCGAAAGTATTGTGTCTTGAAAATAGAGATTACCAAAGATCATTTTTTTCATGTGTTTCTTTTTATGCCTGAAAAAAAAAATATGCAGCATAGGCTCATCGAAAGTTGTGTAGTGTTTATGGTGATAACTGCTTAAGCAAATGCCAGTACTAGGATTGGTTCACTCATTTTGCTGAATGATAGACCTCACCCAGACCAGCCAAATAATTTTAAAACAACAAGAGAAAATCAAAGCATTTATACTCGAGACGATGATCAGGAACTAAAAATTGATCATAATATAGTTTTATTATAGTT
The DNA here is from genome assembly GCA_000696205.2 of Oncopeltus fasciatus. Taxonomy (NCBI): domain Eukaryota; kingdom Metazoa; phylum Arthropoda; class Insecta; order Hemiptera; family Lygaeidae; genus Oncopeltus; species Oncopeltus fasciatus. The sequence continues at coordinate 107,005 of KZ807812.1, forward strand.
CATAGTTCAGGCCAGCACATGAATTAACTGATTATACTTTTAGAAACACCAAAACTATTACTAATGCATATTAGTAATAAATTACTAATACAATACACAAAAATTTAACAAATTTTAGTTTAATGAAGATAAACAATCGAAGGTACAGAATAACAGCTATTTTTGGGCTTTTTGTTTTTTAATTCTTGTAAAATTACTTATTTTTAAAATGTATTTGTACAATAAGCTGTTACTAAATAATATTTGAAACTTATTTTACTACGAATCATCTTTGCAAAGTAATATGCTTATACTCCTGGGTACTATTAATTGATAAAGAATAAATTAAATCAAGCCCTCTCAATTAAAAAAAAAAAAAAAAAAAAAAAAAAAAAAAAAAAAAAAAAAAAAAAAAAATCTACATAATACATACCAATTATCTGCAAATCTTAGTAACAAAATAATCACAAAAATAATGATAACAAAATAAAAAACCTGAAAAAAAAAATGAAGACTTGGAAGGGCCATGAAGGGCAGGATATAATCTCTGTACTTCTGTAGAAAATTATAACCAATAATTAATCACTGGCTTTAGTAGTATTGCATTCTATAACTAAATGGAGATCATATTCCGATTAATGGAACAAATTTATTACTTCCCATCAAGAGATGGGAGTTGGAAAGTATAACACTCTTCATATACTTCAAACATATGTTTGTTTTTCATTTGTTTTAATTTTAATTTTTCTTAAAAAAAGAAAATGTTTTCAACAACATCTATGCAAAAAAAAGTTAAAAAATCAGCACATCAAAGGTTGAATGATGTGTCAGTCAAAAAGACTGCAATACCTTTGCAAAGTAGAGGCCAACAAGCCTGAAAGGAGAAGCGAGGTAGACCCTGGAGGACGAGTTAATGCCAGCATGAGCTTCGATGAGACCTAGGATAGGTCTCAGAGCATCAATTGGCGGCCGGCTTCTTTCTCCGGTCAATCTATGAAGAACACCATTCAAGTTGTCCGGTACGAAAGAGAGACCAAGGATGTGGGTCGCTAATATAGATGATTCGTCCTTGAGGCTGTAGTTAAGCAATACAAGAATAAAAGATGAAGTTAAATAAAATTATTGTGGATTTTCTTAAAAACACCAAGTCCAAATAAAATCAGAACTTGATTTTGTTTAATAAGAATATAACATTATCAATGCAGAAGCACTGAATCCTATCCTACAATTAAAATGTATACAGCATAAATGTAAAGAACCAAACAATTTCATATTGGCAATGGTCCTTCCACAAAATTAGTTTAAAAAAGTATATAAATAACCTAATTTTTCTTCAGAAATGAAGAATTTATTGCAAACAAAAATAGAAGCTATTTTACTTCCAGAGAAAATGGACATATTTCTAAATTATTTTAAAATCTGAAATTCACAACACAGTTAAATGTGATCCTAAAAAAAACCAAAACTAATATTAATAATATTTCCTCACTTTGTAGGGAATGACATCACAATGTAAACAGAATCCAAGCTGTATTTTTTTCCTTCCTCACTGTAATATTTTTCACACTTCTCTTTAATTTCCTCTGTCTTTTTTTTAATCATTACGGAGTAAGATTCATTCTGATTGGGACTTTCTTCTGATTCAGTGCTCTTTTCAACACCATCTACAAACAATACAAATATGTAAAATTAATGATAAAAAGCAAAGAGTTAACTTTAAAATAAATTAAATGCAGCCATCTTATGACTTGATAAATATTGATTGATGAATTGATAAATTCAATTAAATAACCTATTTCAAAATAGAATAATCATTTTAAGAAGTTTTCGTCCAAAATATTAATAAATAGGAGACTTCAAGCTTCCCTATTATTATATTATTGCATTTATGTGATGAATAAAAGATGAATTGCACTTTACAACCTATGTCTCAAAGATAGAATTTTCCCTGAAATGTGGAAGAAAGCGGAAATTGTGATTGTATTAAAGCCTGGGATGACAAAAGTGACAGAAAAATTTTAAAGACCTATATCACTCCTTAACATTTAAGGCAAAGACTTAGAAAAGTTAATATTGAGGAGAATGGAAGGGGTGATGAGATGACTGTATACGTTTAGGGGAGTGAAGGAAAGACCAACATGCAATGCAATTGAAGTGCTTTTGTTCAGAGCAAAAAATTCTTAACACAAGCATATGGCTGTTATATTCTATGATGTGGTTGGAGCATTCGATAAGTATATAATACTAATATCGGTTCAATATTGTTTACACAGAAAAAGGTCCAGGAAACCTATGACTAATCACACATCAATGTTGCTTCAAGATTTCATTAGAAAGTAATGAAAAATTAATTTTGATAAAAATTGAGTGTATCACTGGTATAGGGTTGCCATAAGAAACAACGGGGATGAAGATCGAGAAAAAGAGAGAGACAGTTTAAGAAACTACAGCCTTAAAGATTGCATTCTCATTTAATTAATAATATTTATTGATAATATTAATATTATCTAAAATGGGCTGCCACAAAAGTTAAAGGTTTTTTTGACAACTCCATTTTAGAATAAATGTTGATAGAACTTTTAAAACTACTTACTATCTATTTTAAGTACCCATTCACACACACACTAAGTGTGCACACATACACAATTCCATATGAATATATTTTTAGTAAACTTTATTTTGTCTAAATCACTTAAAAACTTAGCTTTTTGGTGTTTTTACTATTCATAAAATGTATTAAATACTAACATTTTATTAAATTCTAATTTCAAATAGAACAAAAATTTTGTCAGAGTAAAACAGTAATTAATTAAACAAATGTTCATTGTTTCTAATGAAGAAAGAGGAAAGGAATAAATGATTAATTTGATTCTAGAATTCTATGCTGGAGAAAAATAGATGAAGCAAAGTTGAACATTCAGTAACCTTCATCAATATCTTTTTTTAACTGCATTTTCATAAAAATTTTACAATACATAAATGTCAGAATAATACATTTTCTACCTATAATACTTTATAAATTCACAACACTGATAAGAATGAAGATAGTGAAGATTATTCAGTTAAGTCACCTTCAAAACCCCTCCCTTTCTAATCATCCACAAATTAATGGTTCAAATAATGATATTAATTGTGGTATGTAATCCCACGTTAAATTTTCTACAAGAAATAAAAAAGGAGTCAGGGGGGTTTAGATTTGGAGTAAAGTGCGGGGATTTGGAGAAATTATCTAACCTGCCTTGGTGATGTAGGGGTCAGCATACCTGCCTGGAAAGTAGGAGACCCGGGTTTGATTTCTGGCTGAGGTAGTAAGATTTTTTTCTGGCTCCCTTTGCATTTCTTGTAGGAAATTATTGAAAGGTTTGCAATAGCTTTCTTCTGACATAGAAGTCAAGAACTGTTATTTAGGCTTTCTTATACCTATATTTCATAAAGTATTGATTTTATATTTTAAAAATAATGAGGTCCACCCAAACTTAGGACATATACTTAAAAATAAATTTTTGTGAAAATAATATTAAAGAAAATATTTTTTAATAATACACATGCTCTTTAACCTGTTTCAGGAATAACCAGTCATCAATTGGTAAAAAAAAAAAAAAAAAACCCAAGAGTGTATAGGAAAGAAAGTTTCAAATGGGCTATATTTTTATTCTTCTAAGTGGATTGATCCTCAGGAAAGTCCACTTTATAAATATATATTTCTGAAAGAAAACATAATAACATTGACCAATACTGAGAGTCAATGATATCAATCACTATTATTAATTTTTACTGTTACTAATCTTACTGAAACTCACCAGGGGTTAACTGTTTAAAGCTGACAGCAATTATTTTAGGCATCTTGGGTACAATAATAGTCATAACAAAGCGAGCACAGAGAGTCATCTTAAGAGTAATTCCAAGAAGATCACCATCTTTCTTTGCATAGTTATAAGGTTTCAAACCAATTTCAGGTAGATGGGAAATAAAGCTCTGTAAAATAAAATTAAAATACTCATAAATTACAACTAAAATTAATATCCTCTAAAAACCCAATTACATAATTCTCGAAGGATTGTTCACAATACTCATGAGTGAAAAGTCAACAATATGCAGTAGGATAACCCACCTACTTATTTTAAAATAGTTAGTACACACTAAAATGTAAAGATAACTAAAAAATAAAAGTAAATATTATATCAATTATATAATAAGTTAATCAATTGTTATATAATGGACATGGTCAAGAATAAAATTACCTAATAACAGAATTGAACTTTTAAATAATTATATATTGGATATAATTTTGAAGAAAAAAAAAAAAAAAAAAAAAAAAAAAAAAAAAAATCAGTGATGGGGAAGGGCTCATTGAAATGGTGAATAAAATAACTTTCTTCACTTGTTAATGCAGAATATTTTGACAGAAAATCTTATATAATTAACAATTAAAATCATAATGATAATTGTGGTAAAGTAATCCTACATTTCATTATTTATTTAAATCGCACAGGGAGCTAGAAAAAAAAACTCTACCTTAGCCTGGGATCGAACTCGGGTCTCCCATTATCCGGGCAGGGGCGTTAACCAACTACGCCACTGAGGGAGTGAGAATAATTTCTAGTTCCCGATACTTCACTTCTATTAATTTTTTTCTTTTTGTTCACTACATTTTTTCTATAAATTTTCTACATATATGTGTGTGTTTGTGTGTATTTAAAAAAGAATGATGGCACATACACAAAACTTAGTGAGAGTTATAAAAAATTAGGTATATTAATTAATATTATCATACCTTCTATTGTCCGTCTTCATTGGTTTCTGCAAACTATCTTCTGTTGGCGAGCGCTTTCGGACATTGTCCATCTTCTGGCCGAATACCTGCGTTCATTGTCACTGTCTGTATTCACATGAATGCATGTATTCGGCCAGAAGATGGACAATGTCCGAAAGCGCTCGCCAACAGAAGATGGTTTGTAGAAACCAATGAAGACGGACAATAGAAGGTATGATAGTTCTATATTCATTGGTGGTAGAAATAACCTTTTAGATTATTTAATTAATATTCTTTAAGGATAAAGTACATATCTTATAATTTGTTCATACCTGTACAAGAAGTTTCATTTGAGGAGGAACACTGATGCAAAGATCAAGGGGAACTATTCCAATTGATTCCTTATCTTCAGAAATAGCACGTAGACCATAAATGATTTCACCAGATTCAGAATCTTCTTCTAGAAAATAAAAATAAAAATTTAATAATGCCAAGAAGTATTAGTAAGAACATTAAGGGCAAATATTTAATAAGCTATTATGCTTTAACATTTTATTATTATTTTACTCTTAATATTAAGAAACTAAGGGCACATTTCACGATATCAAAGATTTAAAATTTATCTTTGAGGAGATAATATTATAAAAATATAAGCACATAAATACCTATATAAATGGTAGTAGTGTATTCGTGACCTTCGATTGGAAGCATCGGAACCATATCCTTTACTCGTAAATTAGAGACATATTTTTTAGACTTAGTATACTTCGAGAGAGTTTCTCTAGGAATGACATCATCCACAAGGTCTTTGGCACGAGTTAACTTGTCTCTTAACTAAAAATTAAACAAATGAATATCTTTAAAAATTGGAAAATCAACCAAAATTATGTGTTCAAAACATAAAAATAATGTATTCTTCTCATGAATTATCTGTAAAATACAATTATTTATAAATCTGTTACAATTTAAGCAAAGTTGAAGTATATTTTAGCAATGAAGATGATAATTTCCAATTTCTTTAATTGTCCTGAATTATAGTAGCAGTTATTAAATATTTCTCAACAGAAATATTTCTTTAAAAGCTGCAAAATAAACCCCATAATATTCTGAGCCTTTAAGCATAAATAGACATTTAGTTTTATGTATATTTATGATCAAATGGTCTTTCTTGTATTTGAAAAGTAATAACATGAACTAAATTTACTAACTATGTACAAAGACAATTGTGAAAGAAGAAAAAAAAAAGGAAATAAAACAACACAGCCTTGAAGAAAACTTTTTCTCGTACCCAACCAATAAAGCAGTTACAAGATGTACAGCAGAGTAAAATGCAAGACTCTGTCATTGCAGGACTACATAGGAGCCCTGAGCCAAGGCACTTTACTGAGTGCAAAGAGAACTGGAAAAAACTTTTAAAATACGTGAGGGAGTAGAAAATGTCATCCGATGCCCGCTAGTGTCATGAGGACAGAGAGTACAATAAAAAATTTAAGAACTGGACAACCAAGAGATATTCTTATTAAAGAGACACATAGAGAAATCGTGACAGGCAATGCCTTATTAGGGACCGCCTAGGAGGAGGAGTTTTAGTGGGTAATATGGCTAAGGTTTTAGTTTTATTAGTCACGAGTCCCACAGTATTCCTGACTGGGAGCCCACATAAAAGCGTTTTTTCTCCTCATAAGAGAGTGATATCAAAGAGTCAATTATTTGTCTTGAATTAAAATCTTAAATTTCGTTTTTGCAAACATTTTTAGGAGTAGTAAAATAATTATAAAACTTTTCAAACAATTATTTCCTTTTGACACTTTTATAGAAAGAAAAAAAGACAATATAATTTTTCAGGAACAAATTTTAAAATGCATTTATGTTTCAATTAGTTAAATTGGATTAGAAATACTAATGAAAAAAATCTTACTAATTCCTGCAACCTTATCTCAAGAATACAACAGGTCATAATTATTTTTTGTTTCAGATATGAAGCAGTGCTAATAATAATATTTGTGAAATATTTTAGTAATATTTATTTGCTGATAAGTTCAATCAATCATTACGGAGAAAGCGACTTATATACAAAGAAAATAATTTACACAAATAACACTTAGGGCATTTTATATTTATGAAACTAATACAATAAAACATGAAAGTTAATAGTACACACTTGAGCCTGAAATCAAACATACAGATTAAAAAAAACAACAAATAGGTTCTGCTTTCAAAAGATAACTAATTGTTTAAATGTGCTTTAGGGCAGAAAATACTTTTAAAAAAAAAAACAGTTTCCACTCTATAAGTATGCAATTAAGAATGCAGAAATTTTATTTATTAAAATTTTAACTAATTCATTAGTGTCAAATAAGGTTAATTTAAATTTTGCTTGAGAGAAAAAACTGAATTACCTGCTGTGCATAAGGAACTTCCTGAAGTGGATATAAGACTTTAACTGCTTCTTCTACAGGCATCCTTCGCAGCTCTTTCGCTTCTTCTGGAGCTCGTATTACTACAGACTGTCAAGTAGAAAATAAACAATTAAAGTAATTAATTAAAGTAAAATTTTATTTTTTATTAGTAATTTCTTTTTTATGGATTATCTTTGGATGCAAATTGCAAAACACAAACTTAAAACTTTTATTCAACTAAACTGAATTTGAAAAAAAAACTGGTTACGAAAATTACTTACATTAGCACTTGGTGTGTGTGTGTGTTTATATGTGTATAATTCTGTTATACAGAATTTGCATAACTACTAGATTTCCAATTGATATTAAAGATTGGCATTAAGAAAATATTGTCTAATAAGAATCATAATTATTTAATAAATGACAATTTTTATCTTACAAATAAAAAAAAAAATGATGAGAAAAGAATATGGGGGCCCAGTCATTTTATTTTTCCTAATATGCCATTTATAATTTTAAACAATTGCTATAAGATAAAAAATTAAAGTTATAAAATTATATTTTGTGCCTCTAAAATTCAGAAGTTGTTATGTTAAATAAATTTGTTATAAAAACATTATTAAATTTTTTCTACCTCTAGATTTGCATTATATAGGAAAAAGTCCTTCCTTTACAAGAAAAAGGAAATTGTCTAACATGTAATATTATCAGTAAACACACATCTTAGAAGTTCTGTTTATTAAGTCTATCTAATTTATCATCTTATATAGGTAATAAATTTAGTATTATCAATTTCATATGAATGAGAGATTTTATTTTTAATTAGAAACAAATATCCTCCTCATTATCAGGATTAAAAAAAATGTGAAATAATAGGTGTAAAATGTAATTGCATAGCTCTCTATACAATTTTTATGTAAACATTTATTAAAGATGAATTTATGAGTGATAATTATCAGGAAACTCTTTATAAAACGGAGGAAAAAAAAATTGGTATGTAGGCTTCTTATGAAAAACAATAGCGTTAATAGTTAAAATTATTCCAGGTTGAACAAACTTAAAAAAGTTACTAATTTAATTGTCACTAGTGATTAAAATAATAATAATAAACAAAATGTAGAATATAAAATGTGTGAAATTCAATTTTTAAATATTTTTTTACAACTTTTTTATTATAAAACATTCTTTGAATGAAGCAGACTAAAAAATACATATTTAAGAATGCAACTTGGAGGATGTTCAGCTATTTTCACATTCCCATAACAGTCGGCCTACAGCTACCCTTAACTTTTCTTTGAATTCTATTCTGTTTTTTTAAAATCACTCATATTTTCATCCATATTGGAAGAAATGTATAGGAAATATTTTTTTATTTAGTTTATGCTGCTCCTGTGTGTCATTATGTTATGTTATTAATGAAAATAGCTTGATATTCTTTAGAGAAATTGGCTCAATTTAAACAAGAGAAAAAATTGTAAATAGACTATTTCAAAATTTTCTGATAATATAAGCCTATAAAACATGATAATAATAAATTATTATATTAAAATTATCTAGAATAAATACTTAAATTTACCTTAACTGAAAGTTTATATCCTTCCCATACATGTCCTTTTGACTTCAATTCAGTAAATAATTTTGCTCTGTCATCTAAAGATTGCAACTCAAAATAAACCCATCTATCATCTGGGCCTGGAATTTGAACCTTGGGCGCCCCTACACCCATTGCTTCAGTAAAAAATCTATGATACAGTTTCAGTTCATCTTCCTTAAAATTAAAATGATATTTTAAACAAATAGAAAATAAAAGAATAAAAGACTTTGTTAAGCTATAATAATATCTTACAAGTTTTGGGAGCCTCTTAAAACCAATAATCTTAATAAATAAACTCTTGTGTGAAGGTAATTTGTTTTCTTTTTCTTCATGTTCTTCATCATCACCTTGTTCTTCATCTCCAGAAGCTTCTGTAGCATCATTAGCTTTTTGCTCAGATTCAACTGCCTTTGACTCTTCTAAAAATAAAATTTTAATTTAAATAATAAATGAAAATTAATCTCACAACCTAATAAATAAATACCAAGATGAAAATTCTTTTAACTGAATACAAAAAACCCTACAAAAAGTAAACTTGAAAGAAATTAATTTTTTCTTGATTTTTAAGTAAGAAAATAGTAATTTTTTTTTTTTAATATTCAGATTTTACACATATGTTGTTATATACACAGGGTAATTAAATTTTAAAAGGAAGTCAAATTCTATAATAATTTGCATTTCATTGATTCAACTGATAATAAGTAAAATAAGATTATATACAGGATTTAGTTTTTTATTTTAAAAATTGTGAATGCTAGAGTGAGTAAAGCCAATATTAAATACATAAATAAATACATATATANATATATATAACCCAGACCCACTATAGCTCAGCACACCAATAAGGCCGCCTACATCTAACCCATCCAATGAAGATGCTACTGAATTAGGACTAAGTGTTATCTGGAGCATGCCAGGAATCCACCAGGTCATGGATCACACTGCCCCCACCCCCTGAGTGTGTGCGAGTCAAGTTGGAAAGTTCTTTCCACTAAGTGGTAGCAGCATTTCTGATACTAATTACTTCCTTTAGAATTATATGTTACTCCTCGTGGAAACCGAGCTTTCCCAGGAATAGCAATTATATGAATCTCATATTAGTGACAAATAATGAAAAATGATTGAGTAAATCATAATTACCTGATTACAGTGATTAAAAAGATTAATAATAAAATGAAAAAATTACCTTGAGGTTGATCAACTTTATTATCTTCATCAGTTTCCATAACTTCAGTTTCATCAGGTTTTGGAGGTTCTTGTTCAGTCATATTAATATCACTATCTTCTTCCTTTTCAGGCTCAGCTGTTTTAGTAGGTGTTTCAACTTTTTCTTCAGCTTCCTGCTGCTGAACTACACCATTAGTTTTAGGAGCCGCTACAATAAAAAAATAAAATTAAATAATAAAAAAAGTTAGTCATTGAAACATTTTTAAGCAATGTTATTAAGGCAAATGAGGAATGTTTACTTAGGTAGAAGAGGATTTGTGAATTAATAAACACGAGTCAAACTCAAAATCTGAGTAAATAAAGAAATATTCTTTAAAGTTTATCATTTGAACAAGGTGAGACAAAGATAACTTTCTTTTTTTTTTAAGGTCACCAATAAAAAAAATTTCTTTTTAGTTTATAATTTAATTCTTATTAGTTTATAATGTTAAATATTTTTGGGTAAAAAGTTAGTTTTAAATATTGATTTATGGACACATTACATTTCAAAATGGCAAAAAAGCAACTGTTTCGGAGAATAAAATAGTTCCCATTTAGCAATGATTTAGAATTTTTAGGAGTCTCTCTCACGCACACACACCATATGCTTATACAATCATAACACATCATATGAAAAATCGACCAGGTTATCAGACAGAGTGCGTAGCTTATTGAGGATTTTGGCCTAATAATGTAGTACAACTTTATAGCCCAGGCCAATATTTCGAGAATATATTTTCTTTTCTTCAAGACTGAAAATACACACTATCAATGTTTTTTCTTATAATAGTTTAGTTGATTTTATAATTAGTTTTCATACAAAAATTTGTACATAAAAAAAAATTTGTGAATTTTTCAGCCCTGGAGTTGAGAAAATATCTTCTTGAAATATTGGCATAGACACAAAAATTATACAAAATTATTTCACCAAAATCCTCAATAACCTACAAATTTTGTCTACTAAATAAAATAAAATTTGATATTTGGTCTTAAATATTATACATTATTAATCAACCATGACCGAACCCCAACAAAAAAACATCTACTCATGAATGATATAAGTAATGATATTTGGTATCATTGTCAATAATAATAGAGCACAACATAAGTTGAAGTTAAACAACTACATTATTTCCATAATGTTTGTTTAAAGATATATTAAAAAACTGAAGTATACCAAAGGGCATGATCCAGATTATGTTTTTATTTTTAGAGAATATTTTTGTAAAATATACAAATAAGCATGAATAGTAACCAAATTTTCAAAGGATCTAATAAATTATTAAGACTTTACTTATCATTTGAAATGTTATCAATAATATATAATTCATTTAAATTACTAAATAACTGGGTTCAGCTCTCTTACTTTTTCCCCGAAATTAATAAACTTGATGCTATTTAAAAGGGGAGAAAACACCAGTATGTGTGTGTGTATATATACACACACATACAAGTGACATGTTACATTCCCTAATAGGACCTAGAGGATATATTAGTACTTCCACACTATATTTAGAATGTTGCTTACTTTCCGAAAGAATCAACTAGCATTTAACAACCACTTATAAACCTTTAGTCATAATTTCTTTTGTGCCTATAAAACTGTCGACAACAAAAACAGCCAACCATATCACTAATTTAATAGTATACGCAAAAAATAACCCTTTTACAGATAGAATAATGGTTCAAAATGATACTTTAAAACATAAAATTACATCATACAGACACGTTATTAATATGTCATGTAAGAAATCATGTCATCCTAATGCACAAGAACTTCCTTCTTCAACATTACTTAAAATTCCACTAAATGCTAAGAATTTAGAATGTTTCTGATAACTGAACTGCATCAAAAATATAAATATATTAAACAATGTAAATGAGCTACAGTTCATTGCTATTAATTTCATTTAACTTACAAAAAGTAAAACAAAACAAATATTTAAAATAATTTCTAAAAGTAACTAATATTTTAATTAGAAACAAAATTAAGTAATTCTTTATAAATTAATAGCAGAATAAAATTTAATTTGAGGCAAATCTGCGTTACATTCAGGAGGAAACAATGGCCTCACATCTAACTATTGCGGCAAGGGAAAAATTCTTTTAAAAAATACTAATATACTATCCCTACTCAACATGGTTAAGTATTTAATTAAAATAATGCCTTCAAAATCTTTATGAAAATAGAATAATATAGTGTGAGCAAGTAAAACGAAATCTGTAAGATACAAGCATCTACAAACAATACAGACGCTTTTACTTCCACTCCAACCTATGACTAAAAATACCAAATATGTTTAATATATATAAAGACGCACTATTCGGTATTACAAAAAACTATTAAAATTAGGTATAAAAATAGCTCTTACCTCGTTTTCTACCCATATTCCTAATATTAACCGGCAAGCCAAATACAGGGAACAAACAAAACTGCAGAGAACGCTCGATGCCCAACTTCGCAAATTCAATAATTTCAAGTAAGTAATAAAATAGAACATATTCCTACCTCTTCATAAATGGCGCCATCGAGGTGGATGAAATAATGACGTCATAAAACAAGTAAGTTATCAATAAAATTAGATCAATTTTATTTGCAGATATATTCAGCATAAATATTTAAATAAAACATTTTGAAATATATAATACAAGAATTCATTATATATTCATATCGAACGAAAAACGAAAAAACATTTATAAAAATCCTTATTCGATAGCAGATAGTTAACACGTTGATAGCCAGGGCAATTTTCAGAAATCTTGCTCAAAGTAAAATTTTGGTTTAATCACATTATATTATTAAGAACTCTAAACAATTCTAGAGCAAAGTTATAATCAAAAGCATAAAAAAAATGTTTATACATATGTTACTAAAATTTCCAATGCATGGAAACAGTTGCGAGGGTAAATTGATAGGAAACCTGCTGATAACAAATATATTTTAGTAATAATAGTAATAGAAAAGAATAGTAAAATTCTAAAATACCTCTTGATAAAATCAAATCATTTATTGCTTGATGGAGAGACATAGATGAAGAGAACAGGAGTTTAAATAATTTTACCCAAAAATGGTGCTCTTTCTCCTGTGTGATAGTTGTTCAGAAGACGTTTTGGTTGCTAAGTCGACCACATCTCAATTTCATTAGCATATTCGGAATAAATATACTAATTTTCATAAAACCTCAATAATTTGTGACTATTGCGATAAACGAGGCCACACGGCTCTTGACTGTGTTTTTCTGGAACACAGGTTTTGGCTTGCCGATGGCAAACCATCTAAGCCTAATAATGCTAAATTTTCTAAAAATAGTTCAAGAGAAGGTGCAACTCTGTTATCAGTTACCTCAGAAGCTTTTGTATTGGAGACTAATAGTGGGGCTTGGTAAGTGGACAATGGAGCAACACATCTTACATGTAGCAGAAAGGAATAGCTCACAAGTTTTGAATCACTTACAGATGACCTTGCAATTTGCTCTCAAGTCAAGGGGCTTGGCAAGATATCTATTTTAGTTGAAGCTGCGTCTAGCGGCAATTGGAAGAGATTTTAACTCTAATGTCCAGCCAGCTAGTTTCGGATAATTCTAAGAATCTTTTTTTTATTTTAGCGGCTCAAGATTGTAGAACAGAGTAAATTTTAATCAACTGCGGTTATCTGTATAATATTTGAAGATAAAATAACTCTTATGTCAGGGAATCTTCAAATTGGAGATGGTCTCTATAATCTAGCCAATAGGGTAATACCCACAACGGAGGCCTGTAAGTCAACCCACCATAGTCGAGTCAGGACTACACTCGAGTTACACAACCAACTTAAGATCAACCCAGACAAGATGAGGCACAACCACAACGGCAACCACTTTCCAGGAGGAAGCGAACCGCTATCTCCAACTTCCCGACTCCGCCTTCATCAAATAGATCATTTGATGTAGAGATTCTACACCTTCTCGAAATCCCGTTCCCTCGCCACACCCCATTCCTATTTCTTCTGATCAACTTGGTCATCCTGACGGGCGAACTCATGGTGGAACTGCACTTCTTATCAAGAAATCCCATACCCATCAAATTTTACCCTCAACTCCTACAGAGTCCCTTCAATCCACAAGATTGTCTATTTCTACATCCACTTCTTCTAATGCACTTTTGGCAATATTACGCCAATATTTTTTACTTTCCTCAAAGACCTTGGTTCCCCTCTCCTCAATAGACCCCGGAATTTATCTGAAGACCTCTGACAAACTTGGTAATGCTCTACTATGGTACTTTACGATAAACCTTCAGCTAATCTCAAACCAAATTTACCAAGTACTCATCTGAGTCCCAAAACCACTACAATATTCATTTAAAAAACTCATCATTGTGATAAGCCGCTCAATGATATTGTGTTTAAAGACATAGACACTCCACTGATTTCAAATATTTTAAGCAGTTTTCCCCGACTCGTAAAAATAAATTAGATGTTTCACGAATTAAGGTCTTTAATGTCCATTCGCCTACCCTCAATGCAGGAGACAAATCCCCCCCGGATTGCTACTTGTAGAATTCCTAAGATCCATGAAGCTTCTACCCCTTTCCGCCAAGGAGACAAATCCCTCTGGATTGCTACTCCTAGAATCCTTAAGATCTATGAAGCTTATACCCCCTTACGCCAAGGAGATGGTTTCTGCGCCTCTTCTGACAAACACTAGGCCGAAATGTTTGCTCAGTGCCTTAAGCAACTATTAACTTCTCATTTAGATCACTTAGACCTGTCCTTACCTTAGAAGAGTAATTAAATACAATTCATGAGTCATTCGAGGGATGATGGTATGGACTCCACTTGTAACTTTAAAACCAGTTTACGTTATATACGTCAATGCGTACATAAAATTTTGAATTTGTCTAATTTCTTATTGTTTCAATTTCAAGAAATTATTCTATGAAATACATTAATTTGTACGCAAATAGAACTACTGTATAGATTAACTTGAGGAATAAGCTTAGGACAGTGCATATCAAGTGTGATTTTCGTCCTTACTTCTGAAACAGGAATCGCGTATTGATATCAGCATATAAAAGTCTGACTCTCAGGCGCTTTGTGAAATGAGCAGATTTCCCAACTTTCATAAATGGATGGATATAAATAATAGAAAATGAATCATATGAATGTTCCTAGCCCAAGGGATCATGTTGGAAAAGAAGGGTTTGCGAAGTCTTATGAAGATAAATCCCTGAATCAAAATACAGCGTTTTACTCTAAAGAGTACTTTTAAATTCCTTTTTAATCCTATATTCAAAAGAGAGACAGCATTATTAGCCTTCCATACTCTTATATATGTAGTCTCACTCACACTCAAAAATACTAATTCGTTAGAGTTAGGAATGTCTACTTTAGGCCGAAAAGCTGGAAAATTATTGCATTTAATAGTTAATTCGATACATTCAGAGGATTGGAATCATATAGCATTCATAATTATAAAAAAACTTCTATTGGAGGTAATTTTAAGGAAGAATTCAATATTAGTAGTTAGCACCTCTAGCTAATTCATCATCAGCTAGGTAAACACAAAATATAAAATTAACTTTGTCTAGTAGTCACCAGTGCATGTGTAACTCTTTCATACTTTAGGTTGGATTTAGGCTGAAGATACATTAAAGAGCTATCATGTCAATACATTAGTCTCTATTGTGTCAGCAATACTCACCAAGTTTCTTCAAATTTATAAATTGCACCACTAAAAAATCTTGAATTTTGCTTGAGTTTAAAGAAGTAATATTTTTCATGCAAAATAAATTACAAAAAATATAAGCCAGTTTGAATGAACAATAATCCTTGATTCCTAACCCTAGTGAGTATTAGGAAGTCTAGTGTTTCTTTTATCTATTAATACCTTCTCTTAAAAATCCTGGTGGAGTACATGGTGAGACCCTTAGCTGAGGTCCTGGCTTTGTCACACCTTTGTTAACATGACATATATTTTGAGAGAGTACAAACGTGTTCAAGTGCTTAGTTTTCTTGAAGAGGGTACAGCAGGTGTTGGAGTACTATACCAACATTGGGTGGGCTCTTGAGCACTTCTGGGAGGCGGATCCTATTAGAGGAAAAGAGGACAAGGATGATTTATACCCACAGGTGAACCAGATCATCACTTTCTACTTTTTTAGGCCCAATGAAATTGAGATCTCACCAGAAATGAGTTAAGAACTCTTGTGCAAAATGGGGACTCCAGATTTCCAAAGGAAACTAAGACATTTCAGGGAAAGTGACTTGTGGGCCTAGTTGAAAGCTTACTTCTGACCACAGCTCATGGAAGGATTAAGTTTTCTAAGGACGATTTAATTTCACTGACGAGACATGAGTAAGTCTCAAGCCTTCAGATAGCCGTATTTAATTATGAAGGTGGCCTAAATTGAATTCAATATTGTTTGCGACCAAAGGTAGTTTTTCAGGAGGTTCAGTCATGTTTTGGGGAGGCATATATCGTACAGAGCTTGTAGCTGTTATGAGGAGGAGCTTACTACAAATGTGGGAAACTACATCACAGACATCTTTGCAAATCATGAAATGACATTCTCTCCCTGCATGGGAAATCAATTTCTCCTCATAAAAAATAATGTCTGACCTCACTGGGAAACTATTGTCGTTGCGAACCTTGGCGAATTGAGAATATCATACCTGGATTGTCCTCCGTGCAGCCTTTACCTGTGCTTATTGGTTAGGAGAGGGAGACCTTGAAATGAATAAGTCACCAGCAAGTACCTGAGACCCTACAATGGCAACAGGTGGTATTGGAGGAATGATAGATTATTCCGAGGCTACACGTATACTCTGAACTTTTTTGCCCATGCCTCGGAGGTTAAATACCAAGGGTGGCAATACCAGCTATTAAGAAGTGCACAATATATTTTAATTAAAAGTTTTTATTATTCATAAATACTTCTTCCAGGCTTGACCCTGTCAAAAAATTAATTTTTGTCTACCTTTTGTACATTATTTGATGGCATCTTCAGGGCTCAATGTAAAATGACCTTCACTCTACATTCAGATCCTCATAGAATACTGTGAGAATTCCTTGGAGGTCTACATGAATAAACTTTTTATTGTTTACTTTTACTAAGAGGTTTGCTATTAAATATTTTTTCTCTAAAATACAAGCAAATGTTTTTATAAAAACCTATCATATTATTTAACCATTATATTAAAATAATAAATTTTAAAGGGGTGCTGTAATATTTTCCAGAAGTAGATTATATTGGAATTTTTATAGATTTATTTATTAAATTCTGTGGGTTTAACTCAACTTTATACATTATCATACATAAAAGATATTTTGAAAGCTAAACATAGAAAGTAAAATAATAATTAGTTAAAGGAATGATACTCATCAAGATCATATAAGAGATTTTCAATAGACTCAAGAAGTTGAGGGAGTGGGTTAGAAAAAGAAGGAAACAAAGATGCTGATTACTACAGGCTTACATATTGATGCGTAATCATAAAAGATAATGTAGAATAGAATCAGGAAAATTAAACTATTCTCAATTTTTGACATGATAACCCAAAAAACTTAATAGAACTAATAAACGTTAAAGAAGCTACAATAGAGCACATTACAGGTAATCCCAATTTAGTGAATATAAAAAAATAGATTAATTTTTATCAGTTCAATAACTTCACAAGTTCAAATAAACTAAAAAGTAATAAAACATTCAACAATAGAAAATTGAATAGTTCAATTAAAGTATTATGAAAGAAATTAAGCATTTCTGAACGGATGACGGTTTTTTATGATCACAACAATACTTCCTGAATATAAAATGAAAGTTAAAAGGTAACTTACTTTGAAAATGACAGAATTTTATTTACATATCAAATTAACAGGAAATAAGTAAACAACTGCAAATAATATTAAAAGAAATTTCATTAAAAAATGAGTGACGAGAGTTAAACATAATAGTTATTTCAATAAATAGAGTAGTTCTTCTTCTAAGAAATAAACAAACTTAAATATGCCTTTAAAATAGATAGGGATACAATGTTTTGATGTAATTTTATTGACACCTTTAAAAAAAAAGAATCAAAGCCAAACTAACAGCTATTAGCTGTTGAGAATTAGTAGGCAGTAATAGGTGGATAATTTATAAGCATTCTAAATAATTAGCTAAATAATGTTGCTCTTAATAAGAAAATTTTGAATTTGTGTTTAATTTTTATTAATATATGTAATCTCAGTAAAGAATGTTGAAATGCTAATGAACTATTTGTTTAAAACTCTTCTTATTAGTAGGGTGCACTAGAAAAAAAAAAGTATGTCTTAATTAATCATTTCTTCCCTCTATGCTGCCAATAGATTAAACTAGGCCAAAATCAATATCACTCCTAAGGCTTATTTAAGTTGGATCAATCAGTAAGGATTGATAAAAGATTCAGTTTGTTACTAAGTTCCCAATAAAAATCATTAAAAAAATTCCTTTAAATATAATAATATTAACAAAACACAGACAATTTTATTACTTAATTTTATTAAAATTTTATGGTAGAGGAAATGAGCAGCATACAATTTTATTCACAATATTTCAAAGTTATAAAATGGAATAATAAAAAATATAAATGTAATATATACAGATTATTACTAAGTAGCACCATTCTTTGCAGTATGAATATCAGATTGTATCATTATATCATATAAACTATTATAGAATACAAGAATAATTACAATCACATCATTTTAACTTATTCAATTTTAAAATATTTAAATTACTCTTAGCATCAAAATAACATGAAATAAGAGGAAGAGATATTTTTTAACAAATAATTGTTATTTGATGAGGTTAAAAAAAGATTCTATAGACAATTTTTTGCAATTACGTTTGTTTAACCATTCATGAACAAATTACTTGAGTCATTATGAGGTGTAAAGTTAAGGATGGAGCATAAAATTAGGTAGGAACCTCTGCAGCAAATTAAAAATAATTGAAAAAACAAACATACTTTTAAAGCCTTTAAAAATACAAAAAAAATTAGATTCAAGCTGATGATACTGTACTTCGAAACTAAATTGGTTAACAAAACATTTTTTTCAGCATTCATAAAGCTAAATTTCTGTTAGAAACCCATTTTTAAAAATAACAATGAAATAAATAAGTGAACATCACGATGCAGGGAGAAGGGCCCATTCTCCCCACTCCTATTTAATTCTTAATGCATTTTATTTCTTGCCCGAAGTGTTTCGACATTTTCGAAGGGTTTATTTCAATTCAGTGAGATTATATATTAATTAATTTGTCTACATTTGAGATATATCACATAAAGCTTATTTAANATAAAAATAATAGAATAGAAATAGATAGGAACATGAAAGAAATGTACAAAACCTAATAGGTAATAAAATATAATTTTCTTACATTTCTATTATATAACATTAGAAGAAAAATTCTGTTAAGCAGCAGCTATGTAATTAAAACAGATTTCCCATGTTCCTTTAAAGATAGACATAAATAAATAAAATGATCTTACACGCTGGAGAGGAGAATAAGTGTTTATACCTTATGGTAAAATCACTAAGCTTCGGTTTAGACGGGCCAGAATGGAAGACAATTGTTAAAAGTTGAACAGGTAGTATAGATGATTGAGTGAACTATATAAAGTTAAACTTCTGAGGTATGAAAATAAAAAGTCAGATGCTATTATTTTCATATATAGTCATGAAAAAGCACATTTTTTTATTTATGATCATAGTCACTCTCCAGTTTTAACAAATGATTCATTATGACAATAACTTACGCAATAGTATTTCTTTGAGAGTTGTAAAACAGAAACTTCAATGACTTTTTTTTTCAGTGAACTCTTGAGTTTTATTGGCACAAAACTATTTTTGTAAGAACTTAAAAAGTAACTCCATTTTTACAAATGATCTATGGTCAAGTAAGTGATTGTTTTCTTTTTTATTCAGAAATTACAACAATATTTAAGATATTTGTTCTATCTTTTCATCTCAAAAGATAGTAGAACTCTATTATTACATTACTTTAAGAAATATTATCACAAATAATTTTATATCTGAATAATTCTATAATAATAATAATTGACTTCACGCTTCACATAATCTTAAAATATAAAAAGGGAAGACGAAGAACAATCTGCCATCTCACACAGAATGGGTGTTCCATTTTACCATTATTTATTTTATTTTTCGCCTAAAACTTACATTACATTAACGAGCTTCCTTTTAAGTTGAGGAGAATAAGGCACATCAATGTTTCTTAACTTCAAGGAGCCTCTGTTTCTTCTATATTACCGATCTACTCCTCAAAAGGACATGACTGTGGTAGAAAAGAACTACCCAATCTTACTTAACATTAATTATAAATATAGAAAAATAACTAGAAGATAGAAAATATTAAGCTGTGTCCATAACTATACAAATTAGTGTAATATATTTCAATTTAAAATTTGTTTAACCATAAACTGAACTTTTCCCCAAAACATTCCATCCCACATAACACATATATATGCACAAATCAAAAGTAAAGTATACAATAGTCAACTCTAATAGCTAAGGGATTAAAAAATAAAATAACATAAATCACTTGAAAATAAATAAGACCAATATATTCTACATATTCATTAATATATTTCTTAAGCAAATTAATAAATAGCTGAATTCTTACAAGTAAATTAAGATGACCATGCTGAAAGATAATACAAGATTTAAAATATTTTAAGAGTAAAATTGCTATCACTTAAAAGGTAAAAGCTAATAGTATTGTTGATGCTTTTCTTTCTCAATAACAATCTTAGATTTATAATGATATCCCAAGAAATTAGAAAAAAAAAGTAAGATTTAACTAACTGAATTTTAATCAGACACACTTACTAAAGAAGAATTTAAGTTTTAAATTCTGGAATTAATTATTAAATTTAATTATAAGAAAAAGGTTTCTGCCCAAATATATCAGCCAACTGTAACTCAAGTCAATGCTCTGAAGTATGATAGATTGTGTTACTTTATCACACAACACTTACACTTTACACTATGTCAAGCCTTTTCTCATGAAATATCACTGACATCCACAGTGTAATCTAAATATAAGAGAGGGAGAACTGAATACCATCACTTAAGAGTCTAAAACAGTTTGTACTATAAATTATCAATTCATTACTATAAACATCATGAATAGAATGTCGAACTATCATACCTTCTATTGTCCGTCTTCATTGGTTTCTGCAAACCATCTTCTGTTGGCTATTTTTTGGTTTGCAGAAACCAATGAAGACGGAAAATAGAAGGTATGATAGTTCTATATTCATTGGTGGTGGAAATAACCTTTTAGATTATTTACCTAATAGAATGTCGGTTGAAAGCCCAGATTAGGAAGAAACCAACAAAAACTAGGAACAAGTAGCAATTACCTAATCATTACCATATTGAAAACGCTGGTTTTCATCCGATTGTCCTAATCATTAGCCAATAAATAAATAAAATTTGAAGAAAAAAATATTTATAAACTCGTAAAAAGTTCAAATGAAATCAAAGAACAAAATAAACTAAAATTTAAGTAAAGCAATTACGTTAATTTGTGCTCTAAGGGGAATTGTCAGATAAAACATGTACCAATATTGTAGAAATGAGTCTCCTATCCTAAGTTCGTGGCATTAGGAATAAAAAAATATCAACTGTAGGTTGTAAATAACAGTTCTTTAAAAAAAAAAAGGATAAAGCATAATACACGCTTAAAATTGTTTTTATTAGGATTGAAAAAAGGCATTCCTAAACATGCAAAGATAACACCCACCTTTTAATACTCCAATTTTAATAAACAACAAAGCAAATCATTGAATATTTCATGATTAGACATTAATTTTAATGAAATGACACCAAAACTCTTTGGACTTAACAATAGTAACTGAAATTTTATTTAGAATGATTCTAATAAAATTCGGATTTTAGGTTATGTTCACTCCTAATCACCTCATCTTATTGGAGCATTAAACGTTATTTACATAGTAACTTTAATCTTTACTACAAATTATAATTACGAAATAATTATAAATTATTATTAATTAATAATAATAAAAAAATGATTAATANTCCGAAAGAAGAAATTCTCTTCCCTAAAAAAGGCAATTTTAGTAACACTCAGTTCCTCAAAGAGAGGTTAAATCCGTCAGTCTTTAGGGGACACCTCGTCGAAGGGTGCTCATATTCCTCTTATCCATATTCTGCTTTTCAGAAGATTATATGTATCCAAGGTTAAATGAAGTTGGAAATAATACTTATCAACCCTCCCTTTTATTTGCTGTATAATAGTATTAATAATAACTTATAGTAACTCAGATTCCGAATTTAAATCTCTGTTAGTTAAAGGGCATTAGCAAACAATCTAAAACATTAGATTAAAACTAAGTAGCAAACAGACAAAAATTTCTAAAGTCTAGACCAACTCATGAGGAAATATATACATAAAGCGGCGAGAATAATTCAGGGCGTATAACTTAAAATGGATGTGAGAGGGAGTAAGAGAAAGATAGAGAGAGAGAGAGAGAGAGAGAGAGAGAGAGAGAGAGAGAGAGAGAATAGTGATGCAGAGGACACTTATAATACAAGTAGTACTAATACAAGAGGGAAGCCGCATCAGGTCAGAGCTGAGCTAGACACAGCTCTACCAGCCCAGATTCCCTCCTGCAGATTGGGCAGTCATCTTTTTTCAGAAATTTTCTAAATAAGTGGTTCAGGGTCTTCCTTTCTCTTACTTTCAGTGTGGCTACTCATGTGACAACCCATAGTTACTCCAGCATTCTCTGCAGTGTCCTTACCACCTCTACCACTGCTGTCCTATATGTTTAGAAACTGTCTATGCCACATCCGTATTATGTCTAACCATTTCATCCATGTTGTTTGAAGACATTTATCTTTTAATAATTCAACAATCTATTATTGTACATTTTAGTACCATAATATGCTATGTATCATTCTTCTTTTCTTTGCACATATTTCTCTCTCCCTCCCTCTCTCTCTCTAAGTATGTATGTATTTATGAATGTGTGTGAGAGCTCTGATAATGGCTTACAATATTACCCAATACATTGAAATTTAAAAACAAAATAATGCCCACTTTGATTTGGAGTTTATATTTAAATCCAGTGCAAACCACAATGATGTGTGAATAGCTAATTCCTTTACCTAAAAGCCAAAATTATGACTGCTAGAGTACTAACAGACACACATGTAGACTCATTGAACTCTTAACTACTTACATAGCTCATTATGCTGAAATCAAAATTATTATAAAATAAAATAATCATAATTAAACATAAAAGTAAAAAAATAAATTTTTGATAGGCTTTAATTTGCAGACATATGTGTGTAAATGTATGCAAATAAGAGGTATGTTCATATGTTAAGGAAATATGAGTGGTATAAATGCACTGCAAATTACTTTACTTTCTTGTACTTTTAAAATATATTTTTATTTGTTTCTTTCTATTTCTTTATGAAAATTACTCAGCACCCTTTATTTTCATTAAATTATTTCTTAATGATTATAATTATGACACGTATTATAATTTAAAACTATATATTCACCAAAATCCCATCACTTTTATTCTATTTCTAAGAATTATGATTTAAACTTAAATAGTAAAATGAACAACAACAGCAAGTTAGAGATAATGGAGTTTTCTTGAGACAAATAAAATATTTTGCCTAAAATCTAAAGTGTTTGAACAGACTAAAATGTATATAAAACATTTCAATTTAATTTTATTATAAACCAAATACCAGTACACATTAAAGGATGTGCAATGCAAATTGTAATGTAAATGTAGGTTTCAATAATTTGTCATAGGT
Source organism: Oncopeltus fasciatus (assembly GCA_000696205.2). Classification (NCBI taxonomy): domain Eukaryota; kingdom Metazoa; phylum Arthropoda; class Insecta; order Hemiptera; family Lygaeidae; genus Oncopeltus; species Oncopeltus fasciatus. The sequence continues at coordinate 130,762 of KZ807812.1, forward strand.
AGGAAAACTCAAACACAAATACATCACAAGGTATAATCATCTCAATGTTTTAAAATTATATTCTTAAATTTAAACCCCCTTAGAAGGTCAAGCCCATATGAAAGCAAGTATCTAACTGGGATAGGTGCATCCTAAATATAAAATTTTATCATACTTAGTTCAGCAGTTAACAGAATATAATTATACTACAGTAGGTTAGTTATGAAATAATAATTAGAGAATGAAACCTATCTGATGAAAACAGAATGAAAAATATGAAGTTCCATAGGTTAACTTTATTAGTGCAAACCCCAGATCGATAGGTGTAACTGTTTGGTTGTTACAACAATTTTATAATGGTACTTTCATAAAAGAAACTCTAGTCTACTTTTATATATTTGAGAAAAATCAACCATGATAGGAGGGGTCTAGCCTAAATTTCTCATTTGGTTTGTAAAGAGGTTTATTTTTCCCTCTTTTTTTTTTTTTTTTTTTTTTTTTAATTTTTTTTTTTTTTTTTTTTNGTACAAAATAACCCCATATTCAAATAAATAATGTTGCCATATATTTAATATATATATTTTTTAATGATAAAAAAAACCAAAGAACAAAAATACTAGATTTAGAACTTACTAAAAATGCAGATTCTATCAATCATAAAATAGGTATCTTCTAGAAGTTTTTTTCAATTTATTTTTTTAAATTATCTGTCTACAATTTTTCGAAATAAATTTTAAACAAACATTTTTTGTTATTTTATGTATTTCAAAATACATTTAAAACAATAATTACAATAACTAAAAAAATTAATTAATTAATGTCTTTATTTAAAAGAAAATGTAGCTATATTACACCAAATTAGAAGATTAAATTATAAAGCTTTAAATTATTATTTTATAAAGTTACATGTTTTAAGGGTAATCTGACCTTTCTCTTCAGCCTTTAATTAATTCATTCAAAATAAGAAACAAGAAAGTTGAAAATGAAATAAGTACCTATCTGTTTTTTAATAAAATATTCTTAACTTTTCTATTTTTGGGATTAATTTGAACATTTAAAGAACTGACTATACTTTAAGTTCCCAATCTAGAAAAGTTAAAACTTAAATGATAAGTTTTTGTTAATCCAGGCCAAGTAAAACACACTCTGCAAAAAATTATGTAGAATAAATTGGTTGTAACTCTCAAGATTCAATTTAAAAAAAAAAGTATAGTGATAAGATAAGAAAATTTTTCTATAAACTAAAAATAAATTGTAAGCAAAATTATAATAATTGTAAGAATCAGCCATTGAAAAAACAACAACAAATAAATAATAAAAATAACAAAAACTATAGCAAGTTATGGTAAGCAGATTAACTTATATTAATTAGAAATTCACAATTGATGCTCTTTAATATAAAACATTAAATTTTACTGAGGAGAAGGAATTTTTTTTATCACAGCATGAGTACATAAGTTATTATATAAAACAACTCTTAATTTTTGCTATTTTAAAAGTGTCCATTTTTGTGCACTACAATTCATATTTAATTAACTCTGATTAAATTGATTCAGTAAATTGTTTTACTCTCTTGACAAGCTGAAATTACTTTAAAATGATAGATTTTTAAAAATGCACAATGGTTCTAAATAATAATGAGTACTTTTTAAATCAAGTGGTTTTTTTTAATAAATAACTATAAGGTCAACTATTTAATCATAATTGTTTTGAAGGAACAAAAAAAAAAAAAAAAAAAAAATCAGCATGAGTAGTTTAAAATAGTGGATATATTTTTATAAGGAATCCTAAAGTAACATTCCTACAAAATTTAAGGTTTTTTTTGCTTTACTAATGCCAGTTACTTTGAAAGTAATTGATAGTTAAAAAAGTAAAGAATAAGTATCTAATTAATTTAGAACTGGCACATTTGTCAGGATTATCCCTTGATCCACCCTCCCCTCTGCTAAAAACATATTTAACCATCTATTTTTCTTCAAAAACAATTTAGCATTAAGTTTAAACATAGAAAAGAATAATAAATAAAGTTAAAATTAAAGTAATTAATAAATAAGAGGACACATATATTATCTTAATTGATTCATTAGCAACAATAAATACATAATTTACAAGTATATAGAATAATCAACATGTATAAATAAGGAAAATATTTCTATATTAAAAATATATATTTACAAAAACAAGAAAAATATAATTTCTTGTTTCTATATGATCACATGACACTTCTTTTATATACATTACAGTAGTGAATGTACGTAAAATCCAACTATTTTTTTGATGAGGTTGAAGCACTATTAAAAGTAAGCACCTTACGAACAGCCTCAGTCCATTCTGGAGGCTCAGCAAGAAATTTGGCTCGTTCTTCTAAAGTCATGGTTGTATTGTGAGCTCCCCAAACCATTGCAGGAAGATCTTTCATTCCTGACCAAATCTCACTTGATGTTTTTCCTCTAAAAATTATTAAATTTAATTGCTTAGGATAAATATTTAGAACAGAGATCTTAAAACTAACATTAGTTCTAAAAGAAGCAATCTTATAACTTCACAAGAGACAATTTATATTTTAGAGTACGAATAAATACATCAAAAAGTCATATCAAGTGAATGCATAAAGAAATCTGAGAAAAATTTTCACTATTCAGAAGTTATTTAAACTAAACAAATTTCTCATATACTGTTTTTTTTTTCACTAAGCATAAGATACTGGTTTGTTTGACTAGAAAAAGTAGTCATCCTCAATGCCACCTTTAAGAAATAATTCAAAATGAGTAAAAGATCAATTGAATTAAGGTTTAGTCTTTCTCCGTATCGACTCCCAGCCATAATCATTAGTTTTGAAGCAACTGTGGAATATATTATGGTTCTTTTTTATACAAAAATTTTTTTCTCAGTATGCTGATGCATCAAATGGTCAACTATCTCATACTAGCTCTAACCAATCACAGAAGATAAATAAGGTGACACTCCTCCAATAGGGCCCTGATATGTCCTGATAGCAAACAAGAGTATACTGCCCAGCTGACTGGAAAGTTTATTTAGATGATTCCAAGGCATTCACAATGGTTAGGAATAGACAGTAGTAGTTTGAAGTAAACAATAGCAATGATCAAACAAGTTGCACTACTTTTACTGATAAATCTAATGTAAGTATTGAAATGCAAAATGCACTATTATTTCTGTTTAATTTTATAAAATACAAAAAAAAAAAAAAATGTTATTTATTATTATGTTGATAAAAACTTAGAATTCATTAATGACAATAAAAAATGTTTACATGGTTGTTAATAATTGACATTTCTGCTTGTTAAACAAAATATATTTTTACCTGTTAATGTTGTAGATTAGTACATATTGATTTACTTCATGTGATGTACTTTACATTATTATTTAATTTATTTTATATATAGCTGCTTGAGAGTGGTTTATCTTTCTTCGAGAAAGATGAGTTCTGGATTCAAGTCTGAGACAGCAAGCAGTGAACATATAATGCATGTTTATTGCATTTTTTTAACAAATTAAAGTTCAGCATTGTTTCCTAATTGTTTAATCATGAGGAGAAAATTAAAGAGTGCTATTGGTTTGTTGCATTAGTTTTCATATTTCAGTTTATGGTTCTGTAAGTTCATAAGCAAGTGAAGAGACACAATAAACAGTACTCCCTAATCCTACCAGGTATTAGGTTCATTCTACAATGGAATCTCAATCATTCCATACTACTTCAGAAAATGGTCAGAATTAGAGCTGCTTTTTGTACATTAATAATATCTTACTCAAAAATTATATTACTCTTACTGATAGTCCTGTCTGAAAGTCCTCCAATCTCGATTTTGCCCTGGCTATTCCACTCCGTCCACACTCATGATAGACAGCTATCGACAAACAGAAAAGTTTTCTTTATAATTTTACTGTAATTCAGCACTCAGACCAGTCCATCCTTCTTTAAACGCTAATATTTCTTTCTTTCAATTCTTCCCTTTGTTGATTTCAATAATTTATTTCTACTAAAGAAATCTCTCTACCTAGCAAAACTCGCTTTAGTTTCTCCTTTTGAGTAGTAGTGGGATTCAGAGCTCCTATCATTTTAATAATTACAACCTTCAATCTGCAGCACATCAATTTTATTTCTACCTACATGTCAATGACTTTCCATTCTATTCCTGTGATAAATGAAGTTTTAATGAACCAGAGTGATTTGGATTGGATTTCAGAAAGGGCCATCAAACTGTCTGCAATTGAATATTGATGAAACAAGGCAATAGTTATAGGCCCAGCTTCTCGACTCAAGTCTTCCTATTCTTCCCAACTTCCATTTTACTCCTATCTAGTTTTTTTTATACTGCTAAGAACCTGGGCTTTGTCTCTGACCAAACCATATCTTAAAAATTACATGTCTCTTTAATTACTTTTCCATTCCAACTTCTCATCCAAATGTTTCTCTTATCTTCTCCTTCCTTTATTCTATCAGCTTTTGTTTTCTTACCTTGTCTTTCCTCACTTTAGAAAGAACTAGCTAACTTGGTGTTTGAGAACTGGGGAGCTTGAGGATCATCTTAGCAGGCTTATGAAAAATGTCTTTAGATTTTTCCTCAATATTCCGAGATATGCCCATATTTGCTGGTTTATGGTGGCTCTCCCCTTCCTACTGACATCAGTAATTTCATGATTACTTTCTTTAACAGACTATTTATACTTTCTCCCCATCTTTGGTTTCTAACCTACAACTTAAATTCTCCTACTGATCTTTGTCTCCCAATATGAATACCTCATCATTCGAATGCTCTTTTATAGTCCATGCCTCATACTTTTGGAACTCCATACCCCATAGCATCTGTCACTTTTATTTCTTTAGTCAAATCTTGATGCTTTTCTTTTCTCCTTCAAGAAGATATTTATGACAGCTCATTCCTACAAACAATGATATTACTTTATAATTAATTTTGTTCTACGGAGCCTCTAGTGATATCAGATTTATAATATTTATAAAATTGTTAAGGAGCATCTTTATTTTGGATTTTTTCCCTGCTTAAATTTACCTGCCAAAATTTGGCAATAAGCATGTGTAATTTCTCTTGTATTTGAATATTCTTAAGAGGAAATTAAAGCAATTAGCATCTAAATAGAGTTTTTTTTCTTCAGTATGCCGAACCGTCCTCAACTTAAGACTGCTCACAATTAAGTTTGCCTTGAGTATTCAGACAATTGCATGGATATCTTACAGGGAATAGAAGGCAATGCAATTTCAAATTATTGTAGACTTACCAATACAAAAAGGAAAATACATTTAAACACACTGGTTTTAAGCAATGGAGGGTGGAACTTCACTAAGCTCAAAACGTGAAGAATTAATGATTAATAAGGAAAAACTAAATTCACTAATAGAATTGAAATCTTTACTAACAGCAATTGAAGGTCTTTTTAACAGAAACTTAACACTAAACTAAGCACATGAGCTACCAAAAGTGATCTAGTAAGCTATGAAAACATAGTTAAACAATATTCATAAATATTCATTTTGCTTTTAGCTCTGAAGGAGCCATCACATGATGTGCAAAAGCTCGAAAAAAGTAACTTTTCTATAGGGTCAAGCCTGGAAGAAGTATTTATGAATATTTATAGAGACCGTGAAGGCCTACATGAATATAGTTAAAGAATTTAAAAGGCAATTATAAAATATAATTTAATTAAAAGAAGATTATTTGTGAATTCAAGCTCATTGTCTATATTCTATATACTGGATGTAAGATGAGTACTGAAAATAAAATTTACTCGATAGGGCTGCTGCCATAAGTAAAACTAGAACCTGAAAATAACAAAAATAGACATTATTATGAACAAAATATCTAATATAATATAATTACTCAAGTGTGCCTTCTTTTAATCTCTCATTGGAAGGTCCTGGATATATTTTTAAATCAATGTTTTTGTTTTCTTTTGTCTGATTAGATTTACTTAATAATATATTTTCAAGGTCATATACTTGTCTTGAGTTTTCCCTGAAAAACAAAAATATAGTAACATATCAATATCATACCAAAATAGTTTCATTAACTAATAAAACTAATTGAATTATTTTAACCTAAAACAGACCTAAAAAGATGCCACAAGTTGTACAATAATGGGTTACAAATAATAATTGTACAAAAAAAAAATTAAGGTATATTGATTATTATTTTCTAAAACCAGTTAAATCGTGAAATACTTAACAAAGTCAGTGGGAAGTCAAACCTTCCCTCCCGACTTTTCCAGCACGTTTCCTTTTCCTTTATGTATCTCCTGCAAAAGCCATTTTATAATGGAGACTTATTCATTTTCTGACTGTGCTCACTTACAGTTTTATTTATATCATACTTTCATTCAATAGTTTCTTATTTTAATAAGACATCAAAATCAACAGATATCTTTGTAATATTTTTTTTAATATAAAATATAAATGTAAAGAACTTAATCCAAGAACTTTGACACTACAAGTAGTGCATGAAGCATAATTTCCAATCAACCGTATTTTACCAATAAGGCCAATAGGCTACCTGTAAGGCTTCTTCTTTTTTTTTTTTTTTTTTTTTTTTTTTTTTTTTTTTTTTTTCAAAAAAAGATTTTTCACTATAAAACTTAAATACATGTTTCTCTTTCGATGAAAAATTTGTTGATTGTGGATACATGCGATTGAAGAGGTAATTGGGAACAAAATGTTTATAGAAACTTTTTTTTTTTCTATCAAAATTTTGATCAAACCACAATTACCTCTTCAATTATGATTCTCTTTTGTATAAAATAAAATATAAAAAAACAATTTGTTTTGAACTCATCTGATAACTAATTTTAACAGAAAAAAAAAAACTCATACTATTTTAAAGAGAACCCCNGAGCGGGTGTGTATCATCATTTTCGTAGATGTTGATTTTTCTCAAAGGAATTAGAAAATTTCTTCGAACCTATTCTTAGAAGACCAATATTAATTAAGACAGGTAAGAATGTAATTAAGGTCAAGGTAGATCCAAAAAAATACATATTTTAAAAATGTGTATTTTTTAAATTATCTGCCATCAAAACATTACATTTTAAGCCATCTTCAGGGCTGTTGGAATACAATGTCATAAGAATAAAAATTAAAGTAAAAATAAAAAATTAAATGATTTACAATATTATAATACAGAATTGCCATAACTAAATGTAATGTGATATCAAAAGTATGGATGTAGTAAACTATGTAGAAAAATATGTTCAAAATACAAAAAACAAACTACTAAAAAAATAATAAACCACACCTGCCTATCATGAAGGCGAGAGGGGAGTTGTGTCCCTAAGGATGAGGGTGAGTTGAGTTAAAGTGGAGGAGATGACCTGAGTAAGTGTGCTTGGAGTATCAATCAGTGAAGATAGAGCCATTGGTGTTACGGATAATAAGGATGTCAAGGAAGGGGTGTTGATAGTGAGACTAAATTTCAATGGTAAATTTGAGACGAGGGTGGTAAGAGTTTAATGCTGTAAGGATCTGGGGGATTTTTTCAGGATTGAGAATGAGAAACAGGTCGTCAACATATATTTTAAGGAAGAAAATGTCATAATGAAAGGTCATTAAGGGTGATGTTTGAAATGTCGGGAGCAAGGTTATTTCCCATAGCCAGACTGTTAATCTGGTTATAGTAATTATCTTGGTAAAGGAGATAGCTGGATAGCCAATGATTATCAATAATTTGAAGGGCTTTTTCAATAGGTATATTAGTGAAGAGAGATTCGGCATCTAAGAAGCAAAAAACCTCTAGGGATAAGTAGAGATTCAAGCTATGTTTTTTGGTCAAATGAGTGAGGTAATTACTATAACCAGATTAACGGTCTGACTGTGGGAAATAACCTTGCTTTGATAAACTTTCTGAAAATATTAAGAAATCACTCAGAAAAACTTTCCTTTACTTTAAGCTTGCTTTTTCTAAAACAACAAACATGCTTTTTTTTTTTTTACTAATAACAAACTAAAATCCATTTACACCATCCTCAAAGACCCCATCCCCCTTCCTAACAGAACTAATGTTGTTTAGAAAATTCCTTGTTCCACTCCTAATTGCCATGGTTCTTACATTTGGCAAACTAAAAACCCTATTTCCTGTAGAATTAACAATCATAAAAATGACAAAGAAAAAACTAATAAAAACTGCCCTCACAAAACTTGTTTTTCACGAAAAACACACATTTGACTTCAAGAACATTACCACTCTTTCCACTGAACCCTACAAACACAAACGCATTTTATCTGAAACCGTTCACTCTAACTTACAGCTCAGTCCAGTTAACGACAGAACTGACATAGAACAAATTTCTTTAACTTATTCAAACATTTTCAACATTCTGAAAAACCATTAACCCTCTTTCAAAATAAACCTGTCAAACATTTCTCCTAGTTCCAAAAGTTACTTATCTGCAATAGTACCTTACCTTTTTTCTTGGTATTACCCCTTTTGAAGCAGACCACTCTGCCTTGTACTTACCGCCTCTTATCCCCCCACCCTTTTACCACCCATGGTGTCCATCTCAAAAAAAAAAAAAAAAATTATTACATTTAAAAAAAAATGTTTTGAACATTTTGAACCTTTCCTCTCAGTCATGAAAATGTGATCTTAGGGACACAACGCCCTCTCTCGCCTTCATGAAAGTTAGGTTTGGTTAATTATTTTTTTTAGTAGTTTGTTTTTTGTATTTTGAATTTTTCTACATAGTTTACTACATTCATACTTTTGATATAACATTACATTTAGTTAGGACAAATCTATATTATAACATTGTAAATCATTTAATTTTTTATTTTTATTTTTATTTTTACTTCAATTTTTATTTATAAAAAGAGTAATACTTTGCAATTCAGCTTTATTTATTTTATTTTACCAGAGTAATTTCCATCAAAATTAATAAACTTCTCCATTGGCAAGGACCAGTCCTTAAACAAGCTCAGTAAAGTTCCATCCAGGATACATGGATCCATTGTCACATATTCTCAGAAGAATCTTGAAGAACTAAAAGAAATATTCTACTTTCAGCTTCATTTTCACTTGTGCATTCACAGTAAGGGAGCAAGGTCCAGGATTATAAGAAGGATGCATATTTTTTTTCTCTCTACAGATCAAGGTTTTCTGAGAGTAAACAGGTGTATCCTAATCACCATAGAACAAAATTTTGTTTTGAGCCTTGATCGTAACATCATAATATTAAAGCCAAGTTGCATCACCTGTCACAATGCTATTCAAATATCCCTTATCAAATAGTTTTAGAATAAAGCCTGAATCATTTGCTCTTTCTTCAGTTTTTGGGTAAAAAAATAATTCTTTATCTTTAAATGGTCTCAGACTAATAAACTAATGGAAGTTTAAGATCTCCTCTATCTGTTAATATGTCACTAGTCAGTTTTGATAATTCCTACAGCAGAAATGATTTCCACTCTTACAGACAACCAACCATGATCTTCCTCCTCTCTCGGCGTCCTCTAGAGTGGAAAACCTATTTCAAATTCCCTGTATCACCTGAATATAGTCATACAACGAGGAAACTCTTTATTGTGTAAGTTTAATTTTTTCTATGCATTGATCTATGCTTAAAAATTATATCCCAAAAGCAACATTACTTAACTATGTGATCACAATTCTATAGTATGTACTGTAATCTGTCACTGCTAATGAACAACTGAACCCAGAGACATGTTGTTGGCAACTTCTACACAGACATGGATATGTCTGAAAACATTCAGAAACTTCCTTCCCCCTGGGTCTTTTTCCCAAATCATATTGCACAACTTTTGTAATATTCTTTGGATATTTTTTAAATAACACATACTTGGATAAAATTAGTTTAAGAAATTTCAATTGCTAAACCATCTAAATGTTTATAATAAAAAAATTTTGGGTAGCAGATAAATCCTGAATAACTAATATAAAGTTTATTGTATACATATATAATAATTATTTAAAAGTTGAGTACCATGTTATGTTGTGATTTATTGAAAATTATGTTCAATGTATTTTTTTAGTTCTGTTGCTGGCCATTTTATATTTTAGGCAATACATACTTCAATAGTAGTTACAAGTATCTGAAAAAAGAAAACCTGCAGCATATGAAGCTGTGCATAAGACTTGTATTTTCCTTTTATTTCTACTCTATAAAGTAGTAAGTCTATATTTTAACTATGGTTAAAACATTAACTATACTAAGTATTAGAACTATATTTCTAATACTATTTATATTTTTCTTAAACACTCCCTCTAACTTTTGTAATACTTCTAATGTTCCTCCTATTCTCGAACATTTATTTACAAAACATTTATAAGTCATTTTTTTCTAACATGTGTGCAGTTAGATAAAGAAACAAAGATGAATACTGATGAAAGCATACAGATTTTTCAATGGTAAAGATTATTTTAGTAAATTATAATAAATTTCATATATTTATAATAACAAAGTTGCTAATTTGAGATTTTAATAAGACATCAAAATCAACAGATATCTTTGTAATATTTTTTTTAATATAAAATATAAATGTAAAGAACTTAATCCAAGAACTTTGACACTACAAGTAGTGCATGAAGCATAATTTCCAATCAACCGTATTTTACCAATAAGGCCAATAGGCTACCTGTAAGGCTTCTTCTTTTTTTTTTTTTTTTTTTTTTTTTTTTTTTTTTTTTTTTTTTTTTTTTTTTTTTTTTTTT
>KZ807812.1:142553-153168 GCA_000696205.2 Oncopeltus fasciatus
ATATATATAAAAGAAAAATTAGTTTTTCAAAATATGCATTTTTCACTAGCCATTTCTACTTACTTCCCATGCTATCCTCATGGCTATCATGAAGGCGAAAGAGGGGTTGTTATCAATTAGAAGAAATCAGCATCACCAATGTTATGCTCAACAATTTTCTTGTTATTTTTTTCTCTTTCTAGTTTTTTTTTTTTTTTTTTTCCCATTTGACCAAACCATATTCCAGGAGATACTGGGATGTATTAATTTCAGTATTATTTTCCAGAAAATTTTTAAAAATGCCAAAATCCAGTGAAACTCAGTTCTTCCAATTTCAGTCTTACTTCCATCCACCTCCTACTACAATTTTTCTAAATTTAACATAAGTTGAATTGTTTAATTATTTTTATTCTTTCCAGACAGGAATTATGTTTTGCTGCTGATTTGAATAATGTGGGAAGATTTCTGACTCTTGGACGAACGATTAATGCAGGGAAAGCCACTTATATAGAACAAAAGAGATTAGCACATATTGTAGGCCCTTATAGATTGAAAAAGTTCATATACCTTGAATCCCAGTTGGCTATGGAATCTATTGATTTCAGTAAAAAAAAAAGAAGATAGAGGCAGCAAAGAAGGAGTATTTTGGTTCACCAAGGACTTTCTTCAGTAAATTATAACTGAGGGCCTAATCAAATCTTCAATTAGACTAATATGTTTATGTCTTACTCATGCATACCAATCCTGAACCATCTTCAGGATGAAGCAATGAAAATAATCTAATTTTTAAAAGGTAGATTCTTTTTACAATAAAAGTTGGTCAAGTGAGTGTTGAAGATCAGTGGAAGGCAAGGTAACTTAAAGTTTAATCTATTTAGATAAGTAGATGTGGTCAGGTTTATCAAGCTTGAAAAATTAAATTAGATTTGTAGGGGTGGGGTCATTTAGCAATAAAAAGGAAGGATCATATACCCAGGGAAGCAGTGATATCAACCTCCACATCATTTGGTAAGCTACTAGGTCAGAAATGATGAGGTGGCAGGCAATACACGAGTCCTGAAAAAGATCAAGATCAGAAGGGCGTCAGGACAAAGCCAGGTTAATGTCCGCAATGGCTTTCAGTCATCTAGAAGAGGTAGAGCTCTAAAGATAAATACATTTTTTTTTTTGGCTTTTATTTTGAATTTTCAGAATACATGGCTCAGAAGATATAATATTGCACTTAGTACAATAATGACACAAATTTATAATTTTCCTGATCTAATTTTTTGCAAAGATAAAGGCGATGTTTCAAATATCTGCCTCTAATATGACTTTGAAAATATAGAGTTGAAAGAGCTTAAAATTTAGGAACTAAAAATTTGTTTGTTCAACCAGTTTCATGAAACTTGAGCATGCCAGACCTCCACCAAATTTGAATTTATATAATTCTACAAGATATTTCTTCTTCTACTAGTACTAGTTATCAGAATTAAATAACTAAAAGTACTAATAGTTATTAGCTTATATCTATTAAAATATTAATTTAAATATCTTTCTTCTTTGAGGAGTAATATACTGCTTTAACATTTTAATTCTTAAACATTTTTCACTGATCTGTTTATACTAATCTCATAATGATTTTCCATTTATTGTAATAATAATATTATTATTCAATTATATTATTGAATATTAAAAATTGCTATACTAATAGCTGGAATTCTGATAGTCAAACTTCATTCAGGTTCTTTAGTACATCACTATTTTTGTAATTTTAATTTTAATATCAATTTATATGATGTGTATATAATTAATTTTGAAAATACAGTATCATTAGTTTTATAACATATTTAAAAAAAATTTATTGAATAAGGTAATGAAATAAAAAGGCCTAGTCAGTGCAATGGGACTGATAGGGGCCTACTCAGAACAAAGTGACTACCTACAGATAGTCCCTTCCTCAATGGACCAAGTAGTTGAAAGAGAGGTAAAAAGAAAAAAATATAGTAACCAGAGTAGACAAATGCAATGGATAAGACTGACGACACCAAAAAAATGTACACTCTACTTTCTACACTAGTGGACTAGAACCACATAAATTCTTACCCATAGCAACAAAGACACCAGCATATATCACAAAATTTAACACCAATATTAAAAAGTTACACAACAAACACACATAGATAAATACTCGTACTACAAACTTATATCATACAAATCTTAATCACCTATATGTTACGACCTCCCAAAAATCCACCCCGCCCAACTTATCCAATAATAATTCTTTAAAAAAAAATCAGCAAATTTCTCCTTTCATCCCTTCAGATTCTCAGCCAACAAAACCCTAATGATATAAAAAAAAAAAACTCTTTTGACCTTAAAACACAACTTGAAACCCTATTTATCCCAAAAGATTACATTCTTCACTCCCTAGACTCTGTACCTCTCTATACTAACATACCCAAAGACAAAGCCCTCCAAAATGTTGACTCCAAGACCACTTACCTCGAGTCCCTTTCCCTTTGCTATAATTCTGGTTATTTCCTTTGTCAAGGTACTTACTACAATCAGCTTAATGGTCTGCCTCTGGGAAACAACCTTCCTCCTGATATTTTCAATATTACCCACAATGACCTCCTAGACTCAAAATATGTTGATGAAAAAGAAAAATCCACACATTCTTAAAGCATCAACATTACCCCTACCTAAAATTCAACATTGAAATTGAGACTGACTAACAACTTCCCTTTCCACCCTTATTACCTGCAACACCAATGTCATCCATGACAGACACACATTTTACTCTGATAACATTACTATTCTTTCCACTGTACCCTATGAATGCAAATGCCTATAATCTGAAAGTTTACACATAAACTTACAGCACAATCCAGTCAATGGCAGAACCTACTAAAAAAAAAAAAAAATTAGTTAAACATTTCCAACATTCTGAAAAACTATCAACCCTCCTCCTAAATCAACCCATCCAACTCTCTTCTACCACAGGATACTACTCTGGAATAATTTCTACATTTTTTTCCCGGTATTGCCCCTTTGATGCAGGCTGCTCTCCCTTTATGCCTGGCTCATATCTCCCCCACGCTTCACCAGTCCCATCTTTAGTTTTCCAATATCTTATCCTCATGATTCAGTCATGCAGATTTGTTCTTTAGTTTCTCAGATTTTTATTGTTTGCTCATACATTTAATATTATATTAATTGTAGTTATGTTAAATTTATGTAATTAAATTTTTTTTGTTACAATAATATAAATCATGTTTTTTTCTCTGTTTTTTATGACATTGTATTTCAACAGCCCTAAAGGTGGCTTACAATGTAAATGGAAATGTCTGCAGATAATACAATTTTATAAAAATTCATGATGATAATTGTGGTAAAGTAATCCCACATTTCATTATTAATTTGAATCGTACAGTGAGCTAGAAAAAAAAACTACCTCTGCCAGGAATCGAACCCAGGTCTCCCACTATCCGGGCAGATGCACTAACAAACTGCACCACCGAGGGAGCTGAGAATAATTTCTAGTTCTCCACACTTCACTTTACTCTGAGTCTGACTGCTAAGTATGACGAACATCTTGTACTCGACGGAGCTAAAATTGCTAGCTATTTATTAGAATCTCATTTGGCAAAGGCCACTACCTAACTTTCAAATCATAATGATAATTGTGGTAGAGTAATCTCACATTTCATTATTAATTTGAATCGTACATGCAGCTAAAAAAAAAAACTCTCTACCTCAGCCGGGGATCAAACCCGGGTCCTCCACTATCCTGGCAGTTGCACTAACCACTTTTTTCTAGCTCCCTGTACGATTCAAATAAGAAAAAAATTGTTTTAACTGTATTTTTTTGGATCAATCTTGATGGAACCCCAAAAAATTATCTACTAAAAATAAGTAGTATATCAATGTAATTTTCTTCAGTGGTATTGCTACCTGCATATATGTAATTTCTGAACACACATAACTCCTAACATCACCAACACAAACCTCATTATACATAATATATTTCAATTTATATTTATTTAAATTACCTTTTACAAGCCAAGTTCTTTACTGTACTATCACCACGAGAAACACAAATAACTTCAAGCATTCCTTCTGATACTATTTCAAGCGAGTTCTGCATTCCACTCAACTCAGACTAATGAATCTTCAGGTATACTAAGTGATTATTAATTACTAATCAATATATTTCTTCCTTTTAAATGATGTTTGTCAATTTGATTTAATATAAAATTGAGTTCTCTCAATTAGAAACTGAACAGAAAAGTAAAATTATTAAAACAATAATTTTTAATGGTGAGTATCAATAAATTTAACTCGGAAACATTATTTAAAAATTATATAATAAAGCTAATAGAAGAGCAAATTAACAAAAGACTGCCCTAATAGTTAAGGACAATCAAACAGTATGTAGATGCATTAAGGACTATAAATTCTTTTAAATATTCAACTGAATGTTATTTATTTTTTATTAGAATAATTAATAAAAAATCTTCTACAATTTTGTGGTCAGTGATTTTGTAACTAATACATGAAATTAAGTGCTTCTAACAAAGAATCTAATTCTCTTATCAAATAAAAAATAATATATTAAACAAATTATTCTAGAGATAATGAGTAGGACATCATAAAGTCTTTCATGTATGGTAGATGGATAAGTAGATATAATATCATTGCAGTCTTTCTTCTAAATTATTTTTATTTTGGGAGTATTTTAATTATTTAAAAAATAATTTACTATTATTTAAAATACACAGTATTTAATTATAATGAAGATCGTGGATGCAAGAATCACACAAGGAATGGAATTAGGGAACTGATCATGGACATAAAATTAGACCAAATTTAGTAAGCAGCTAAAACCCAAAATAAAAGGTAGTCATTATTAGATGATTTTAGTTGGGGTTCTGTCATGGTAGATCCAAAAAAATACAAATTAAAAAAAAAGTATATCTAAAAAAAAAAATTATCTGGAAGGGTGGGGGAGAAGGTAAGAGGCGGAAGGTACAAAGGGAAAGCAGCCTGTTTCAAAAGGTGGCACTAAAAAAGACAAAGGAAAAAAGGAAGGGTATTATTGGAAATAAGTAACTTTGGAACTGGGAAAAATGTTTGACAGGTTTATTGAGACGGAGGGCTAATGGTTTTTAGAATGTTGAAAGAAAATGTTTGAATAAGTTGAAGAAATTTGTTCTATGTCCGTTCTGTCGTTAACTTGATAGTGTTGAAAGTTAATGTGAACAGTATCAGACAAAAGGCGTTTGTATACTTAGGGTTCAGAAAAAAGAATGGTTATGCTCTCGAAGTCAAATGTGTGTTCTTCATGAAAAACATGTTTAATGAGGGCAGTTTTTATTAGCTTATTCTTTATGTCATTTTTATGGTTATTGATTCTACGGGAAATAGGGTTTTTTGTTTGTTCAATGTAATATAATATTGGACGTGTTATAATATTGCCAATTATTATTGTATTCTCATGACATTGAATTTCTACAGCCCTGAAGATGGCTTACAATGTAAGCCAAATGTTGGCAGATAATTTTTAAAAATACATTTTTTTTAAATTTGTATTTTTTTGGATCTACCTTGACCGAACCCCAACTAAAATCATTTAATAATAATATCTACGGCCAAAAAACTCTCCTTTTTCACTTTCCTGTGAAATTTGTGTCCTTCGAAATAATTAGAAAATTATTATAATTTCAAAACTCTTGGTTTTTAAGTGATCTGAATCTCAATTCGGTCAAATTTTTTTCTCACTTAGTTCCTGCTTTTAAGATATAGCATATGTAACCATGCTACAAATTATTAAAAAAACACTATTTCCAACAATCAATTATTTACAGAAATAAAAAAAAGCAAATAATACTGGATAATCAAAGATTTCATTTTGGCGAATATTTCTCCATAAATTTCAGGTCTTCTTCTGGGCAAAATGGATAATATAAAAAAAATTCACAAACAGCTTCTGAGCTAACTAGTAATTAATTTTTTTTTACTAAATAAACAAGAAACAAAATGAGATATTTAATATTAAGTCTTTACTATCTTCAAATTTTATACTTATTCTTAACTATTAATAATATTTACAAGGAATGTGGTGCATTACAGTTCTTGAAGTTAAAGAGCAAATTAATTAAATAAATTCATGAATACTCAAAATAAATGGAATTGTGCTTAAATAAAACATAATTTATAAAAATATTCCATAATTCAGAATATTCACCAATGTCTTCTATGTACCAGAAGACATTAAAATTTTGATACAGAACCATTTTATAAAAACTAACATAAAAACTCATCAATCAAAAGAATTCATCACTTTTAGGATTTAAATTATTAGAAACATTAAAAAGAAAACTTCTCATTATATTGCTCATCAAATTGTAATACATGGAGAAAAATATAATCAAAAATTTATTGAACATAGTATTGAAAGTAATTAAAATTAGAATCTTCTTTTTTTAATAACATAGAATCACTAAAAATAATTCCCATGGTTTCTGGTGACAAACTACTCCTTATTTTGAGCATTATGACCAAAGCACCTTCATGTATTTACTATAATTACTTACTTATTTAACTTAGTTAATATATTTTTCAAAATAATTGAGACACTTAAAAAAGGACTATAATTGAAAAAATAATGGGAGTCCTACAGATAAGTGAACTTTGTATGATTTTTTGCTGAACCAAATTTTTAAAGGGAAAGATATAATATATATNTAACTATATATATATAATAGCAATAATGTAATATTATATTAAATGTTACCATAACCCTCTTCTTGCTTGTATCTGGACATATACACACTCACTCAAGTGCAGAAACACACACATTCACCCAAGTGAGGACACACACACATACAAATAAATATATAGAGCTCCAGAAGAAAAAGAAAGAAGTGTTTTTGTTTATTTAAGGAAATAAAAATCACTCAACTAACTTGGTCTCAATTTTAAAATGCAAAGCACCAATTTTTAATAATATACTTTACTATAAATGGAGAAATGAGGCTGGTAACCTTTAAAACGCTATGCAAGTATAATAATTGAAAAATAAAGGTGATCTTCATTGAATAGAGTCTAAATAAATAATTTGATACAATTTAAAATGAAATTGAGACAATTTAAGCTCATAGTAAAGCATTTAGCTTTCCTGTGTTTTCGTACATATTCTGTATTTTCCAACTGTTAAAATTTACATCACTTGTCTATATGAAACTCAAAAATAAATTCTATTAATCTAAATCTAATTAAAATCCCAAATTAATTTATTACAAAATTGTAAACAGGGAGATATATAGAAAACTAAAATGAAATAGCTAGCCTAAGTTATGCTGCTATTTTATTTATTTATAAACTGCCACTATATAGAGATCCTTCCTAGAAATATTATTTTATGGATCTCTTAACTTAGATAAATTGAAATTTCTCAAGAACATGAATAAAAATCAAAGAAAATATAACATTTTGTAATTAGCTCATAGCAAAGGAAAAAAAAAACAAGCTAAATAATGTTCCAATTAAGGAACTCATGAAGATGCATCTAAGCAGCTTAGGCCTCTAATCAGACCAGGACTACCTGCCAAGGTTTAAGATGCCACATGCTGGGCTTGTATACAAGCAAGGCTTTGCTTTAATTAGAACCAAGGAACCTTTCTGTGTCCATTCAATACAAAGCAATAATGAGAGCAAATAACAAAGCAGTATAATATTTCTTCAAAACCAGCACAACAAAAATAAATATAATTTGATCCTTTATATCAGGCTTTTATATAAACCACTTAAGTAAAATAATTTTATAAAAGAAAGGCTTTAAATGCTCCTCTTTAGTAAATATTAAATTGTTTACTTGTAAGAAATATGAGACTTTATGTCAATAAATTATATGATTTTATACCAAATATGCAACATGTTTGTATACTTTTGAATAGGTTATTAACTCTTCTCTTATAAAACCAGCGCATAATATCTCTTTCTTACAAAACCACCTATTTAAATACTTCAACCTATGGACACTCCATCTGAAAAAAACTGTGGTAAAAAAAAAACCCTAGCCAGCAGACCTAGAGAATAGGTGATATAGGAGTGGATTAGGTGGTGTGTAATCTAAAAAGATTTTTCCTGTTTCATTAAAAATTTATAGAAGTAAGAGTAAATGACAAATTAATTTCAAGCCAGAGAGTATAATGAACCAAAAATGTAAGCCCATTAAGTTTTGCTTCATGGTTATAATTGTAAATTTTGCCATCACAAGCACTTTTTTTTTTTTTTAAATTGTTACAAAACATAAGCATTAGAAAGTTACATTCCACATGATATGTTCTACATAATTTTTTATACCTCAAATAACAACAAAGATATTGTGATTATTAATTTTGGTCTGCACCTAAACCCCTCCACCCTTCCTCTCATCCGAACTCAACCAAAAATGAATTCTTTTAATGGTTTGCAATGAAAAGTGTAATATTAGTTTTATACTTTAAGAATAATAGAAAAAAAACTTCTCAATAATTTTTTTTTTTTTTTTTAAATTGCCATATCTATTTTCTTCATAAGCCTAAAAATAACAAATATATTAAGATTATAAATTAGGGTCTTCTACAAAAACCCTCCCTTCCTCTCAAAAGATTTTTGATATTAAGAAACTCATTCAACTGTTAGCAAAAAGGACTAAATTTTTTAAAGCCAAATTTGGTTTCAAGTATACAAATACACACACACACGTTTTATATATATATATATATACTTCCATCATGGTAGTACGCCTTCCTCACAGGAAATACGCTAAAATTGCTCAAGGTTGTAAACATGACCCAATGAAACTTCATGAATTCCAATTTTTTTTTTTTTTAAATTCTATGTAGTTGCTGTGAGGATTGATAGGAGTGGTAGTGTTTTAAATTAGTTTTAAATTTTAAAAGCACAGGAAGAGCTTTTTGTTGATACTCATTAAACTATTAACACCTCCTAACAGTTGTCATGCATTTTATTTTATATTGGTGTTCATTGGTTTTTCTTTTTTGCAGCCACTAGTGAAGATGATACAACAGTAGTGCGTAAAGAGAAGAAAATTAATGGGAATAATCCGCTTATTCAATCGGTGAGTTATTTTTTGTATAATTCAAGGTAATGTGACTCATTGTAGTGTCAGTCTATCTGCTTGTTTATGTTGCCTTTATTGTCATTGAGAACTAAATTAAATTCATATTGAATTTTTAATATCTGAAGCATTAAAATTCTGAATATTTACTTATAGGTATATATATCTAGTAGTATCAGCCTGGAGTAAAGTAAGCTGTCACCCCATTATTGTAACACTGATTTTGAAATATATGCTTATTTATTTTATTTTAGAAAATAAACTATTATAATCGCCTTGAAAAATACAAATCATAATCCTCCCTCTTAATTTGTTTTTATTTATAAGTCATATAGAAACTGAAGTTGAATAAAAGTAACTTTCAAGTTNTAGTGTATGTGTGTGTGTGTGAATTTTCCATTATAATAAAAAATAAGGCTCTTAAAAAAGAAAAAGAAAAACTAAAACATTGATTTTTTCTTACAAATTAAGAACTCATATAAACAAATAGTTTTAATATCAATTGTTCGCTAAGGAACTGAAGTAATATAAAATTTGTCTTTTTAATGGAATATTTTCATTGAACAATTATATAAGCCAAGATAACAAAAAACTAAAAGAAAATAAATTACTAACCGAGCACAAAAAGCATTGCTGGAGTTTATAAAAGCAAATCCCATAAAATAATAAAGAAAACTAAATACCGGCAAACCAGTCACTTTAACCTATATAATAACCTCATTTAACCTTTACGTCAAACTGCCTGTGCTTTCATAATTTGAAATTGGAAATCACTGATTTCGTAAAGCTGAAATAATAAAAAAAAAAATAATAATAATAAAATTAATGACCAAGAGTCTCAGCAATGAGCTAAAACCTTCTGAGTTACAATACTAGTATGCTAATATATCTAATAAATGACTAATTAATAAAAATATCTTTATAATGAATGAAACCTTCTCTTTGTTTACTAACATTGCATGAATGTTATATGTTTATCTTTTTTAAATAAGGATTATTATAATTATTTCCACTTATTAATGTTATATTGGCATTATTATGTCAGAAAATAGCGCTGGTAGTGGTGAATCTCTTTTTAAAAGAAGGAAGTTTAATGCTAAAGTGAGAAGGAGGAACAGTGAAAGTGATAAGTGTAAGCAGATTTCTTTTTGTAGACATTTATAGTCTATGCACATTCTTTTAAAAATCATAATAAAATATGTTTTAGAATAATAAGAGACATTTTAAAATCGATGATTTTGATCACTTTCTTGCTATAGTTTAAGAATGAATACCATAATTTTTCATTTTTGAACAAATTATTTTTATTTTGTTTTGTCACCCATAGAAGTAATTTAATGTATTTCTATCTTTTTAGATACTTGTGTCATGTTTCTGATATTATTTAGCTATATCTAGACTAAAAATTGTATTACCAATTACTCATAATTCTGATAAAACCGAATTTCATTACAAATAATCTAATTATTTTAAAAATCACAGTAGAAGTTATTGATCTTATATAATCCATAGATTTTAATATATATA
>KZ807812.1:153192-180134 GCA_000696205.2 Oncopeltus fasciatus
AAATTAGTTTATATATAATATAAATGTATATATTGGAAGGGGGATTGTGGAGTGGTTTCTCTGTCATGTATAAATCTCTTGTAGACAGTTTTTTTTTGTTGCTTTTTCTTCTTTTTTTGTATTACCTATGTAATCATTCAGTGACACAGAGAGATTGGCTATCTGTAGTCACCCTATCCTAAACTAACATGGCAAATTGCAGGATTTCATCTGGTAAGACCCAAACTTATCCTCTTTTCTAATGCCTCAGTAGTAACTCTCCCCAAGAATTGATTCTTAAAACTTGATATATTATTATCTTAAAACTTACTGCATTATTATGATAATCTGATTATAAAATATCATGAGTTTATGTCTAAAAGAAAAGTATATATATATATTTTATTTATGCCTATCCTACTCTGATTTTCCAGAAATTATGCAGCTATATATCTTACCATATGCTTCTTACATTTAGGTTATCATTGTAGTATACCCATAATGGTGTTACACCCACAGTTTTCATGACATGCAAATATCTGTTTAAGAGATCTTAAAAGTTTAGATTTGATGATAACCTGGATTCTAATTCTCTGCCAACCCTAGGTTTACTATACTTTACTGAGATGAAAAGAGCGTTAGGATTGCCCAAAAAAGGGCCTTAATAAGGGCTGAGCATCAAAAGAAAACGTAACAAATAATATTGAAACATGTCTGTACGTAACAATACTACACATAATAAAAATTTGTGCAGTCAACTATGTAAAATGCATGAAAATTGAACACTGAACATATGTAAGAGAAAAATACAGAATATTATGAAAGTAACATACCAAAAAGTTAGGGTGATGGAGATAGTGAGAGAGACTCCTGCTCTACTGTAACTATATCATGACTGATTTATTTTTCTTATGGGAAATCGCGGAAGAGAAGTGTTGGAGGGGCGTCCAGATAGGAGTAAGGCAAGCCGCCTTTGAGGGGTTAGTTGGCCTGAGTTTCGCAGAAATAACAATTATGGGGAAAATGAAGGGTCTGGTGTGGAATACTGAAATGTTATGAGGTGGTCTTATGGTGGTTTTTGTTTTAAGATATTAAAAATATTACTGTATGTGGAGGAAATATAGCCTTTGACTGTTTTTTCATTAATTAGGTTTTGTTCTTAATGTATGTGAATAGACGCAGCTGAAAGTAATTTTCATTCTCAAGGTTGGGTTCAGTCGCCCTAGGTGTGAATTTGTCAAAGTTGAATTCATGTTTGTCAATATTAGAGTATTTTAAAAGAGCAGTAGTGGTTTAAAAAAAAAAAAAAAAATGTCATACTGATGATTGGTGATTCTTCTTTTGATGTGGTTCTTTGTTTGTCCTATATATGCTGCTGTACAGTTTTGAGTGGTGCAGGGGATTTTTTAGATGACATTACATCTATCAGTGTGGGTAATGGGACCTTTTAGTTTTGTGTATAAGTTTTTTAGTGTAAATCTAAATGTTTTAGATTTTTGCAGATATATTTAAAAAAAAAATAAATAAATTATCAGCTATAAAACCATAGGAAATTGAGTCTATATTAATGAAACAGGAGGAATTATAAGATATGATTAATAATTGTTGCTTAATAAGGTGTTTCAACTAAAAAAGTTTGCTTAATTTTTTTTTACATCTCTGTTGCAAAACTCTTTTTGTAATCTAGTAGAGACATAAGCTTTAAGACATAAATGAAGTAGGAAAGGGTTTAAGTGAGATAACTGCACTTATAATAGAGAAAGAGTGAGGGTCTGTTGAACTAAGAAAGTACCCGTTTAATCAGAATTATATTAATATGGGTTTAGGTATGTTCAATTTTGAAAAAAAGTGTGGCATTGCAGATGGAACTCCTATCACCTGATTTGCCAGAAAGAGGTTATATTTGTTGGGACAAAGAGAGTCACTAATTCTAAGAAATTTAATGAACAAATGCTCCTCTTAAATACCAGAAAACTTTCTGGGACCTTGATCTATACTGAGTACAGATAATTGGCCTTGATTATAGTCAGGTCAACCACAGTAAGATCCTTAAAAGAAAATTGTCAGGTGGGATTAGTTCAATAGTGTTTTATACAACATATAGTATCTAATCCATTCCCCGGGTGACACAATAATTCTGAACCTCCTGAGGTCCAGACTGTAACTGATTTTTAACAAATAGGTTCTTGGATTAGAGATATATACTAAATCTATTACATTTACATTCATACTTCTTTAGTATGTCAGCCCTAGAATCAGAGTGGTGAAGGTTGCTCTTCATATCTTGGAAGATAGCTCTGACAACAACAGTCACGCCACCTTCTACCCTGGATGGTTGTCCAAGAGCTCTGATTTTGCCACCATTTCATTGTTCTGTAAACAAATGTCTGATTTTTTTTGTTTTTAAGGCCATTGTGTGGGTCTCTAAATTTCAAAAACTCACTTGGAATATGATTCTCCTATGGCCCATAACAATCCAGTTTCTTAGCTTGTAGCCTAATTTCTAATTATTTTTTAGACCATCTGCTTAACGGGTTTATCTGGTAAAAAATATGGTACAGTGAAGAAACCTTCCACTTTAATAGTTTTGGTAAGTTTTTCTGGTTTGACTTATTTTTGCTTCTCCTCCTGTAATGAATATGATTGAGCTCTTTATCTAGACAAAGTATACCATCTGAAGCCAATGCATCTATACTCAAAAGGTGTTCTGCCAACTCTGCTGCTATATATATCTTATCTTGCCCCTACTATTTGAAATTAGCTGGGGTTGCTCGCCCACACAAAATATGTCATTCATGAAGCACACACATTTGACTTTGATAACATAACCATTCTCCCCACAGACCTCTATAAACACAAATGTTTATTATCTGAAACCGTTCACATTGACACATTTTTTTATTTCATTGATATGGCCTCTATACCATTCGCGATCTCTCATTCTAAATGCCTAATAACTTTGTTTTTTAACTTCTATGATCTTCCATCACTAATGCTGTTAGCATAAGAAGTTGAGTTATATTAAGTTTTCAAAGGCATCATTCTTCTCTTAGTATTATTTTATTCTGACAGGCTACCTGTAATAATTTTTTGTACATATCTCCTCAGAACATTTTTATTTATTTATTAAAAACAGAATTAATCTTATATTATTGATTAGTGACACACACACTTTTTCTTTTTATATTATATTATATTATATTATATTATATTCATAATATTGGTAATATAACCAATATCAACAAACTTTAAATCAATAACATAAAATCAACTATATAATTAATAATTTTTCAAATAAAATTGCAAAACTTTTGTTTTTTATAGAGAAAATACCCAAAATGATTTTTTTTAAATTCTATGTAGTTGCTGTGAGGATTGATAGGAGTGGTAGTGTTTTAAATTAGTTTTAAATTTTAAAAGCACAGGAAGAGCTTTTTGTTGATACTCATTAAACTATTAACACCTCCTAACAGTTGTCATGCATTTTATTTTATATTGGTGTTCATTGGTTTTTCTTTTTTGCAGCCACTAGTGAAGATGATACAACAGTAGTGCGTAAAGAGAAGAAAATTAATGGGAATAATCCGCTTATTCAATCGGTGAGTTATTTTTTGTATAATTCAAGGTAATGTGACTCATTGTAGTGTCAGTCTATCTGCTTGTTTATGTTGCCTTTATTGTCATTGAGAACTAAATTAAATTCATATTGAATTTTTAATATCTGAAGCATTAAAATTCTGAATATTTACTTATAGGTATATATATCTAGTAGTATCAGCCTGGAGTAAAGTAAGCTGTCACCCCATTATTGTAACACTGATTTTGAAATATATGCTTATTTATTTTATTTTAGAAAATAAACTATTATAATCGCCTTGAAAAATACAAATCATAATCCTCCCTCTTAATTTGTTTTTATTTATAAGTCATATAGAAACTGAAGTTGAATAAAAGTAACTTTCAAGTTTTTTTTTTTTTTTTTTTTTTTTTTTTTTTTTTTTTTTTTTACAATGTTTAAACTGATTTTGATGAAATTTTGGATTTAAATTCTGTCCATAGCATTCTGGAATCTTATTTCCTTTAAGATTCATGCATAAATGGTAAGAAAGTTGAATTATGTGCTAAAACTAACCATCCCTTAAGTAGTAATAATTCTAAATATTTTAAGTCTAATCTAGCTAATATATGGTGTTTCTCCATCTTAAATTCACTGCAGTGAGAAGATATAGTCATTTGTAGATTTGCTTCTGTAGAATCCACTATGGTATCTTCCGATTTCTCCCTCCCACCCATATATATATNAAGTTATTATAATATTATAGGATATATTCGTCGGCCTCGGAGGTTAGACTCTCGACACTGGTCCCGGTAGCATAATTGGTAAATGCACCGGCCCGGATAGCAGGAGATCCAGGTCCTGGCTGGGACAGTTATATTTTTTATTCTGTTCCCTTGCACTAAAATTAATAAAAGTTTCTTGTTATATATATATATGGAGAGAGAGAGTGGATGGAGGGTGGAGGAGAAATCGGTAGATACCACAGTGAATTCCATAGAAGCAAATCTACTAATGACTATATCTCATCTTACTGCTGTGAATTTAAGAGGGAGAAAAAACATATATTAGTTAGATTGTACTTACAATTTTTATAATTAGTACTTCTTATTAATAAAAGTTGGCAAAAAAAATAAATGGGTTTACAAATTAGTTTTTAATTCTTCAACTCCCAAAACCGAATCCCCGACTAAACTCTCCTTATGAAAGAAATTATTTACAAAAAAAAAAAAAAAATAAAATAATTTAAGGGTACTGGGCTTTCAAATTGAGCAAGTCTGTCTATTAATTATTTTTTTGTTTCCCAGAATATAAGAATTATATATTGGACCTCACCATATTATAAGCTGTCAGAATAGCTACTAAACTTGAAAATTTTTATTTTTTTTATATTAGTTGAAAATTTCTTGACTCAAAAGATTTTTAAGAAATAGAACTTATACTTTAGATCATACAAAATTTGAAGCCAAACATGAATGAAATAAAAATGATTTTGCCTTTAAAACAAAAAAAACTTCAGCAAATGTTTTGCTTTTTTTTTTTTTGCATGATTTGGTTCTGTATATAATTTAATTGGAAATAGATATTTAAATTAAAAGATTAATAATTAAACTATTATGGAATAATTTGCAGCATTTATTTCAATAATGTAATCTTTCAGACAGTTCGAGTAAAAAATAAAGTGGAAGTTGGTGAAGATGACAGCAGCAGTTCAGGAGATGAACTTACAGTTAGATATAAGTCAAAAAAGAATTCTGTACCTGACACACCTTCTGATCAAGGAGCAACTGCTACAGTAGAAATTGATACCCCTGTTGACAGAGATGCTCAAGCTATTTATGAAAAATCACTTCAGATCAATAAGGTATTATTTTTCTTCCAGATAAATATTTTATTTAAATAGGTACAATTCTTTTATTATACTAAGTTCAACTTCTTACCTTAACCTATTTCATTTACTTTCTTTCAGCATTGCTAAAAATACATTTAAAAAAAAAAAAGGTTTTTTTTCTTGGTTATAGACAGATTTATATGTTATCAACCTCTTGCGTCTATTATTCATATTTTTAATAATACTTATGAGAAAATGTACATCTAGATAACTCTGCAAGTTATATTTTTTTAAAGATCTAAATTAAATTGATTGGCTTGATAATGAATGGGAAAAGGAAGGGATATTTATTTTGGAGTGAAGTTTAATTTATTGTAAAAATAATAAAAAATTCTTTGATTGCTTTTTAAATTTGAAATGTATTTTTATATGTATTTCTAATTATAGAAATCTGATTTTTCAAAATAATTATTACAACTAATAAAATAAATTCTAAAATCATGAATCTAAATATGCAGCTTACGGGTATTCTTCATTAATTTTTTTTTTTCCCAATTGTGAAATTTATCATTAAGTATTTTTAAATAATTCGAATGACATACTCCTCCCCCTCCAATAAAGGAATCATTTGGCAATAGCAGTTTACAAATCACAGTAATAATGAGGTTTTCCATATGTGTGTAGAAGATTTCTTCATACAAATTCTGTTTTTTTAAGGCAATACTCATAAATATCTATGCTCCTATAATATATTTTTCTCATCAAAGTCATTCTATCACAGTAGTTTGTAATGATAGAAACTGTATTAGATAGTGTTCTGATGAATCCTGCTTTCTTCGATGGATAAAAATCCTTACTGATATATTATTGTTATTGTAAAAATCCTTATTGATATAGTAAGTGAATTAGTACAAAGGTATTATCTAAGTAATTTAGCTTCCTATATACTGAATAGCCTATTTTCCTCTCACTAAGGCACCTGAGAATGTTAAAGGGTTGCAGTTTTCAAGTTTCATGGTAAATTCTATGTTCTAGCAAATGGTTTACAAAAATTATGTAAAACTCTTTGATCGATCTCCTCTATGTTGGGGATTCAAATAATTAATGCTTAATTGATTTATCTGTACCAATCTGATGAATTCAATTAGTTTTTTTGGCTTTCTGCTCTGTCATCTATATACAGATTTTCTAAGGATGCCTTAGAACAGTAATTACTATTAATTAATTGTTATACTAAATTTATCATGCAGGTATTCATAAGTCAAAGCACATTTATTCATTATCTGTCAATAACAACATTTTATTCAGTTAAATATGAAACAGTTATCTTATTAGGTAAATAATCTAAAAGGTTATTTCCACCACAAATGAATATAGAACTGTCATACCTTCCATTGTCCGTCTTCATTGGTTTCTGTGGATAAGAAACCAATGAAGACGGACAATGGAAGGTATGACAGTTATCTTATTGGTGCAGTATTTTATAACTAAAAGTAGACTGTAATTTCCTTGTTTAGGGATCCTTATTGAACTCTTATCTTTAGGATGACAGACTCTGGTTAAGAGTTCACCACACACATAGACATATACACGCATGCACCCCCTTCCTTTTTCCATAACACTAACCTGTGTAAAAACTCATTTTGCATACAATCTACAAAAGCTTTAATACTTAAAAGAAGAATTAATTTCTTTAAATATATTACTGTAAAAATTCTTTGGGAAAATGTTCAAAGTTTATTATTAAATTTATAATTATTAATCATATTTTGATAAACCTCCATTTAATATTTTATCACAATGCTGCATTTGAAATGAACTGCTTCAACCGTTTGTTCACAAAATTAGTGTGTGGGAAGATAATTCCTGAGTGCTGTATGTTTCTATTAGAAAATAATTACAATTGCGCTAAAGAGACCAAAAAAAAAAGTAATAATAATAATTTTCTAGTACAATTTTTGAAGAAATGGAGCGTTCTTCATTCAAATATGTCCTAAATTCATGCAAATACATATTACACATATGACTAATTATGAATAATTGTGCAGCTCTAATACCTTTCAATTTTTAATAATTGAAAAATATTTATTTTTAAGAATTCTTATGAATTACAAAGTTATGCTCACTTAATGAACAGTGTTATTTAATCATTATAAGCTTAATTTAATTTTCATTTAAAATGATATAATAACATACATGTNTATCATCTGTAACCACCATAGATCCACTGCTTTCTACATTTCTTTGTGCCTATTTTATAAATAAAGACAAATTATAATATCAGAATACCTTAACAAGTGCAATGAGTGTGTGTGCTTGTTTGTATGTATGTATATGGTATATATATGTGTGTGTGTGTGTTTGCATATCATGTGTATATCACGAGCTTGAAATAATTGGTAGAAATGATAGTGAGCCTAGTTGAGGCTGGACCTATGACTATGGAGAGGTTCATCCTTCTCTCTCAGTTCCTTAATAAATGTCTTTCTAAATGCATATTTTCTTTCAAAAGAATTATAAAATAAAAATTATGTTAATTAACCGATTAGATCCATCACAATATTAACTTTAAATTAATGATTGTTTAGAATTTAATTTATTTACATTAATATGCAGGATAGGCTTAAATTTAAATTTGTTTTTTAATAATGAGGAAGAAAAAAAGCTAACTTTGTACTTTATTAATTATTTTATTTTCTTAGCAGCTTTCAGAATAATTGATTCCATATTCAGAGCTCAAACCCTGTTATTACCAGGAACATAGTTTAAGAGTGTGTATCTTGCATTTTGTGATACGTATAAGCCCTCCTGAGTAGTGCTACTCATTAGGCCTGGTCCTCTTAGGTCCTGGGTCTATTGTGGTGATAGGATCATTGATCCCAAAAGTTGCTTATCAAATAAAAGACTTGGTTTGAAGAGTTGTCGTCTTCTCTCCACCATAGTTGAAGGTAACTTTGAACGCTGTTCATAAGATTTCTTAATGTTATGCAATGTGATATAAAATAGAATAATTTATGTGACTCATACTAATTATTTTGTTGTATAATTTTTTTTGTTAGACAAATAATACTGTCTTTACAAAAGCTTGTAAACAAAAAATGTTACCTCCATTCAAATTAATTCTCCCAGGTTGTTGTAACACATTTCTTTTGAACTAAATGAATTGGCCTCTATGCTAATAGTGAAAGAAAGAAGGCTAAAGTCTAAAGAACCTAATGATAATGTTGCCTTATTCTCCTATACCTCCAATTTACTCGTACAACAAACATCGAAATGCTTGATTTGTCAAAAAACCAATCATACTACTGTTAAAGTTTTTAAAAAACCAGAAATAAACAAACTTATAATACACCAAACGTAATCTTTCGTTTTTACTCAAAGCCTGGATATATTAAGAAAAATTAAAATTTTTTAAATTTTAATAAAGATAGAAAAATACTTTTATAAGTATTTATATACGTATATATAGTATAAGGCATTTTGGGGCGATTTTCAAAATAAAAAATTCATTTAGACAGTGGCACAACTATATGTGTCCTCTGAAAGAATATATATAGCATTGTATATTTGCTATCATGCAAAAGGTTTGTGAAAATTGGTGATGATAGTTTGTTAAAGGCTATAGGTATGGGCAATTATTTATATTTCTTATAACTGTAGTATTTTAAGGGATGTTCTACTTGTACTTGGCTTAAAAATCAACTTATTTTCTTTGATAAAGGCCATGTCAAAGGGCTATTCGATGATAGGCAAAGATGACACTTGCTAGCTGGTTTAAAATGGTATAATAATTGGTAGTGGTATCGCTTTATCCTTAGAAACTTAAGTCATATTTATGTTGTGTATATTATTTCTAAATTGTTTGTAATATATTAAATATATTATTAAGGGAGGGTATTGGATTGCAATAAAATTGTAATTATCATCGCAACACTCTCTTTACAAAAGCTTGTAAACAAAAACCTCCAGTCAAGTGAATTCCCCTGTCTTGTTTTAAGATATTTCCACTCTATTTGTTAGTGTAATAAAGTGTATTTATTAAGAACTGAAATGGTTCTCTGTTGCTTTCATTTCACTGAACACTGATGTTATTAATTTCATTATTTAGGAATTAAAAGGAAAAGCAGATGATAAAGTATACAGAGGATTAGCTAATTATACACAATTCTATGAAAAAAAGGACACAGCTCAGGGGAATGCTGCAAGTGGTATGGTAAGTTAACTCATTTATTGCTTTTGTATATTTTAGACATGAGGAAACTACTTTTTTTTTTGGGGGGGGGGGGGAATTAAACATTATTTTTTACAGAGAATAAATTTCCTATAAGCGTTTAACACTCAAGAATAAATATGAATGAAATGTATTGTGTGAATTACTCTCATGTATCTTTCTTACCACACTTTTCCCAAGCCATTGTTAGATTACTGACCACCCTGCTTCTGAAAAAACTACCTGAAGGCATATCTGAATGTGTGTATGGGTGTGCTTAATGCATTTATAGATCTCTGAGTACTGAAGGTTTGTTCTATTTTGTATGATTTTGCACACAACTCGTATGAAGTCAAGAAAATAATACAATCAACTGCATGGACCATTCTTTTTTTTCCAGCATTCTGTCACAACAATGTTTTTTTTTTTTTTTTTTTATGTGTTTATTTAACCTCTATGTCAATCACTTAACCCATAGAGAGAGGAGCTATCTACAGGTTGCCATTCTATTCTAATCAGCCATTGCTCTGGGCAAACTTTAATTTTTTTAATGAAAATTTCCTCAGTAAAGAATTCATTTTTATTCATAGAGCAAACATGTTTAGAAAGGTTTTTTCTTACTTATTCAGAAAAATATTTATTATATAAGTTCCTATTGACTATTCAGTCTTGTGAACTTAGGGACAGGACGTCCTCTCTCATCTTCATGATAGCCCTGAAGATGGCTTGCAATGTAAGCCGAAACATTGGCAGATAATCCTTTATTTAAAAAAATACATTTTTTAAATTTGTGTTTTTTGGATCTACCTTGACCGAACCCCAACTAAAATCATCTAAGAATGACATAATGTTCTCGCTATTTTAGTTCCAGTTCTTCTTCACATTAGGCTCCTGAACCCTACAGAACATGTGGTGAAATCTAAATACATTAATATTGCTAAATTGATACTCCATTAATAATATTCCATTGTCATATCATTACAGTCATCATAATCTTAGTGTATACAGTAGAGTATGAAGTGGTTTCGTACTTGTCATGCTGAAAATGATGGTTAATCATTAAAAATCTCAACCTAGTAATTGGAAGCCTAAAGCTGTTGTTTGTTGTCCTTAAAAATTCTCCAAGATGCATATACCCAATACATTAAACCCAATTCAAATTCACATTTGCTACAGTCACTGAAATGATTTTGTCAAGTACAGCCTCTGGCCAAAGAGTTGCTCTACTAATCATTTGTAGATAATATCTCATTCATTCATTTGAAAGGGGCATCAGTCAAAAAATGCCAGAATGAAAATGATGTAATTTATTAAAGTAATGGTTAAGCCCTGAAGGAGTCTAGTTTTGCTGGTGTCATTTATTAAAGTAATGTTTAAGCCCTGGAAGAGTCTAGTTTTGCTGACAAGCTTTTGTCAATTTATTGAATTTTGATAATGTCTCGTAGAAAATACTTTGCAAATATTATTTATGAAATAGATATTATTTATTATATTNACTTTATAATAATATTATATTATCAACTATTATTAATATTGTTATTTGTCTAATAGATTTCTTAATTCTGAATGTGTTTCCTGGGAAAGCGTAATATTTGAAACAACTTCTATGTGTAAGCAAGGGCATGAATAAACATAAGTGTATTCTAATAAAATTAAACTTAAATATTACTTATATAAGTAATCTTAAGATCATTAAAATGAAGAAAAAAAAATAGTAATAGCCTATTTTCTTTGGAATCCAGATAAAGCTAGGAGAAGTGTCAATAAGTACTGGCTGGATTAAAAAAGTTGAAGCCCTTATCAGTGACAGCTGCTAGCCTTGGGCTGGCACTTACCTTTCAGCTGATCTTTCTTGCTTCCTTTGATAGAGCGGCTCTGCTAGGGATCGTTCACTTCCACCAATCTATTTAATCTTTAATTATTTTATTATTAATATGCAATTTGTGCCAAAATAAAGAGGTCTCATGGTTCCTAAGGGTCTTCTGAAAAAATCAACCAGCTGCCAGTTTTCAACAAAAAAGTTTATCATGAAATATGCTAACGCATTCAAAGAAAATGAATGTTGCAGAAAAGCCTTAATAATATTCCACCTAATCATACTTATTCATAATTTCTGATAGCCCCTTTCTATTAATTATGAACCATACTATATTGATCCTAAACCCTTCAATCTAATTTATCTTGATAAGGTGTAGGATGAATCAATTGAACCAACTTGAAGTCTAAGATATCATGACTCTACCCAATCAACCGTTCATATCTGGTTCAAAGGTAGCTACATTAACTTATGCCAATGACTTTCAGAGAAGTTGCAGACATTATTTGTTCAGTCCATACAGCTGAAATTTTGATCCAAGTTATAAATCCGAGACACTAGTGAAAAATCTCCATTAAAATAAAGTCAAGTTTTACATATATCAGTTCAAGCAATAGAAACCTTTAGGGTGTGATTACTCATTAACAAGAGGTTGACCCAATGGGATTCATTATTCTTGGCACATGCTTTGTAAGCCAGTGTGCTTCCAAACAGCCACTTCCTGATAACATTAAACAGTAAATGCTTAATAAATAAAAAAATTAATTATTTCCTGATTTAAACTTAAATCACATGTTATTTTACAATTATTATTTCTATTGTTACTTCTTACCTTGTATTTTTAGTTCTTATTTCATAAGATTCTTTCATTCATTTTTTTTTTCAATTCATTTAAAGCCCTCTGTTGGAATCTATTTATCAAATTTTTTTCAGTAGATAGACCTCAATCCTTTGGAATTTGTCAAAACTCTCGAGAAATCCTTTATCATACATATATAAAATAGAAGATTAATAAAGGGACTTCATATCTAGACATTAAATGGATGAAACTATAGGTACTAGGCCTGAAGTATAGACCACAAATAATTATGTCGCTTAATTTAAAAAAAAATAAACAAATCTCCATGGTTCAAGAATATCCCTGCAATATTATATACACCCTCTTAACTCAAAGTTAGTACATCCTAAGTTGATCCTTCTCCTAATAATTCATTATATAGGAAAGTCAGAAATTTATTCTTTTATTCACAGGTAAGGAAAGGTCCTATAAGAGCCCCTGCCAACCTGAGGGCTACTGTTCGATGGGATTATCAGCCAGATATTTGCAAAGATTTCAAAGAAACTGGTTTCTGTGGATTTGGAGGTAATTCTTTTCATCACTATCAGACTGTACATTTTAAAGAAATAACTAGGAACAAATTTTGAATTTTTACATTTTATTATTTTGTTTTTGTTTAAGGAATATAAAAGTTTCTTATAAATATTATTTTTTTGAGGTATTTAATCCCACGTAAATTTTTATAATTTTTAGTGCAAGGGAACAGAATAAAAAATCTAACTGCCCCAGCCAGGACTTTAATTACTTATCAGACTGGTACCGGTAGCATAATTGGTAAATGCACCGGCCCGGATAGCAGGAGATCCAGGTTTGTGTCCTGGCTGGGACAGTTAGATTTTTTATTCTGTTCCCTTGCACTAAAAATTATTAAAATTTATGTGGGATTAAATACCACAAAAAAAAAAAAATTTATAATATTANAATTAAAATTTAAAAAAATAAATAACGGAGTCATTTAAACAGCTTGACAATGTCAGCTCCTCCAAGCATAAGAGGATATATTTGTCAGCCTCGGAGGTTAGACTCTCGACTCTGGTGCGGGGAATTTAATAACTTATCAGACTGGTCCTGGTAGCATGATTGGTAAATGCACAGGCCCGGATAGCAGGAGATCCAGGTCCTGGCTGGGACAGTTATATTTTTTATTCTGTTCCCTTGCACTAAAATTAATAAAAGTTTCTTGTTTATCAAATATCTAAATGTTTGTCTTTCCTTTATCTTAGTTTCAAATTGCAATAGATTCATAGCTTCTTCTATTATAGTATTTGTTTCTTTGTCGCATTAGAAAAAATGTATTATAGGAATAGCTTTGCTAAATTAAAGTGAGAACAACTAACTAATGTCTAATTAATTTAACTAGTTTTAGAAGTTAATAGCCCACTAGTTTAACTATTAAGATTAGATCCTGCGATCTAAATACAATTTGCTGTTAACTTTTGAAGGAGTCAAAATATTGTTATTTTTCTTCCAAATAGTTAAAAAATTGTATCCTAATAAGAAGTAATTTTACTGCAATGACACTTTTAATTTAGCTGTCTAAGTTGACTTAAATTCTCTGTCTATATTTTTACTCGTGCTTCATCTACAGATTCATATGTGTAAGATGGAGGTATAAGTTCCCTGAACTGTGATGACTTTTCAGTTTGGGCCAAAAACTCCCTCCCATTCCTGCTAAGCCACTTTTTAGGGATCCATTAGTATACCAGATAATTACCTCGCTCGAATACAGGTCCACCTTCCTTGACCCAACACTTTCCTTGCTTTAATTTGCTAAGGATCCTGATATGACTGTAGAGGATACTAAGGAGAACCCTTAAGAAAAATTAAAGATCTATAATGTTGTTTTTTTTTATTTTCTCTGCTAATATATGAGATAACACTGCAGCCATTTACTGAAACTGTTTCCAGCTCTTCTTCACACAACCAAGCTTCTTTTATGTATATCATACTTGTTAGCAGAATTTTGCATTGGAGTCTGTTTTGTTTGAAATCATTGTAAGTTGGGCAGAGGATTATTATTGGTTGTAATATATGTTTGGGTAGACTTACATTTCAGTTCGTTCTTTACTATATATAATATTACCCCTAACATTTTTAGCTAAATAGCTTAAAAAAGTTATCATTAGTCTTGTCAATAATAACCAGTAGATATTGATTGCAGTGTCTAATTAAGTGTCTCTTGTATTTTTTAGAATTGCTTTCAATAATTTCTTCTTCTCGAAAATCCAAAATCATGCAAATTAACTTGCCTAGAAGGAATTTTTCTCAGGCTTAAGGATGAAGTCCCTGACTGGCAAATATTTAATAATGAAGTCTGAATGACCATGATTCTAAAATTTCCTTTACTTTGTTTTTATGACACAGGTTCAGTAATCATTGTAAAAATCTCCGAAAATTGAAGTGGAAACTTAGTGCACTAGAAAAAAATAAAAACTTTTGACAAAGATTACTTTATCAATAAACATTAACCTTAATGAGAGGTTAAAATTATTTTAAAAAGCCTCTTGTAAAAGCCATAAATTTATTCATTAAGTTAAAGATCTTTGATCTACTAAAGGTTTAAAAATGTATTCAGTCAAAAATG
Source organism: Oncopeltus fasciatus (assembly GCA_000696205.2). NCBI lineage: Eukaryota > Metazoa > Arthropoda > Insecta > Hemiptera > Lygaeidae > Oncopeltus > Oncopeltus fasciatus. Next base: position 168,007 of record KZ807812.1, read on the forward strand.
AAGAATTTATTTTCTCTTTATAAAGCAGGCAATAAAAGTTAACTAAATAATTATCAAACCAAAGCCATAATGCTAACGAATATATATTTATCTCTGGCTTCATTGTGTCAGAGATGATTGGTTTCATGTCTGGAATCCCTCTTGGCCTGTCTCCTTTTTGGTTTTATTACTCGCAAGTAATTCCACTAACCAGCTCAATGAAATATTGACAACATATTCCCTTCTGATGCTTCAAAAATTATTGTGATTCAGGTTGTACAAAAGAAGTTAATGAGGCAAACTCATAAATTTATTAACCTAACCACTATCAATTAGTTCATATACTGTTTAGTCACTGTTAAAATGTTGCCTGACATCATTAGGGACCAGTGAATAGAGTTTCAAAGTGACACATGTCAGCAGATTGAGACAGGTTTTATTGGCTTTTAAAGATTTTAAATTATGCATTTTCTGATTCAGCTTATACATTTCAAATTTTTTCTTTACTAAAATTGAATTTAGGGTCATGGAGGGAGGGGCTATCTACAGGTTGCCACCCCCTTTCTAAACGACCATGGCTCAGGACAAGCTTTTAATTATAAATAAAAGATTGCCCTGGGTGGGATTCGAACCCGCAGCGCCAGAGTTGTGAGACCCGAACGGATCCCATGAGCTACCCTGGCGCCCCTAATATCTTTAGGCTTAATATGCAGAATATTACTGTATATTTTTTTTATTTAATAAAGTTCAAATCTGAATGAACCTATTTTATTATTTCAGATAGCTGTAAATTCTTGCATGATAGAAGTGATTACAAACATGGATGGCAACTTGAACAAGAAACTTCTAATCCTAGACATGATGACTCTGAAGAAAATTATGAAATAGATTCTGATGAAGACCAACTTCCTTTCAAATGTTTTATATGTAGAGGATCTTTTGTAAATCCTATTGTAACAAAGTAAGTATTTATCATCTGTAACCACCATAGATCCACTGCTTTCTACATTTCTTTGTGCCTATTTTATAAATAAAGACAAATTATAATATCAGAATACCTTAACAAGTGCAATGAGTGTGTGTGCTTGTTTGTATGTATGTATATGGTATATATATGTGTGTGTGTGTGTTTGCATATCATGTGTATATCACGAGCTTGAAATAATTGGTAGAAATGATAGTGAGCCTAGTTGAGGCTGGACCTATGACTATGGAGAGGTTCATCCTTCTCTCTCAGTTCCTTAATAAATGTCTTTCTAAATGCATATTTTCTTTCAAAAGAATTATAAAATAAAAATTATGTTAATTAACCGATTAGATCCATCACAATATTAACTTTAAATTAATGATTGTTTAGAATTTAATTTATTTACATTAATATGCAGGATAGGCTTAAATTTAAATTTGTTTTTTAATAATGAGGAAGAAAAAAAGCTAACTTTGTACTTTATTAATTATTTTATTTTCTTAGCAGCTTTCAGAATAATTGATTCCATATTCAGAGCTCAAACCCTGTTATTACCAGGAACATAGTTTAAGAGTGTGTATCTTGCATTTTGTGATACGTATAAGCCCTCCTGAGTAGTGCTACTCATTAGGCCTGGTCCTCTTAGGTCCTGGGTCTATTGTGGTGATAGGATCATTGATCCCAAAAGTTGCTTATCAAATAAAAGACTTGGTTTGAAGAGTTGTCGTCTTCTCTCCACCATAGTTGAAGGTAACTTTGAACGCTGTTCATAAGATTTCTTAATGTTATGCAATGTGATATAAAATAGAATAATTTATGTGACTCATACTAATTATTTTGTTGTATAATTTTTTTTGTTAGACAAATAATACTGTCTTTACAAAAGCTTGTAAACAAAAAATGTTACCTCCATTCAAATTAATTCTCCCAGGTTGTTGTAACACATTTCTTTTGAACTAAATGAATTGGCCTCTATGCTAATAGTGAAAGAAAGAAGGCTAAAGTCTAAAGAACCTAATGATAATGTTGCCTTATTCTCCTATACCTCCAATTTACTCGTACAACAAACATCGAAATGCTTGATTTGTCAAAAAACCAATCATACTACTGTTAAAGTTTTTAAAAAACCAGAAATAAACAAACTTATAATACACCAAACGTAATCTTTCGTTTTTACTCAAAGCCTGGATATATTAAGAAAAATTAAAATTTTTTAAATTTTAATAAAGATAGAAAAATACTTTTATAAGTATTTATATACGTATATATAGTATAAGGCATTTTGGGGCGATTTTCAAAATAAAAAATTCATTTAGACAGTGGCACAACTATATGTGTCCTCTGAAAGAATATATATAGCATTGTATATTTGCTATCATGCAAAAGGTTTGTGAAAATTGGTGATGATAGTTTGTTAAAGGCTATAGGTATGGGCAATTATTTATATTTCTTATAACTGTAGTATTTTAAGGGATGTTCTACTTGTACTTGGCTTAAAAATCAACTTATTTTCTTTGATAAAGGCCATGTCAAAGGGCTATTCGATGATAGGCAAAGATGACACTTGCTAGCTGGTTTAAAATGGTATAATAATTGGTAGTGGTATCGCTTTATCCTTAGAAACTTAAGTCATATTTATGTTGTGTATATTATTTCTAAATTGTTTGTAATATATTAAATATATTATTAAGGGAGGGTATTGGATTGCAATAAAATTGTAATTATCATCGCAACACTCTCTTTACAAAAGCTTGTAAACAAAAACCTCCAGTCAAGTGAATTCCCCTGTCTTGTTTTAAGATATTTCCACTCTATTTGTTAGTGTAATAAAGTGTATTTATTAAGAACTGAAATGGTTCTCTGTTGCTTTCATTTCACTGAACACTGATGTTATTAATTTCATTATTTAGGAATTAAAAGGAAAAGCAGATGATAAAGTATACAGAGGATTAGCTAATTATACACAATTCTATGAAAAAAAGGACACAGCTCAGGGGAATGCTGCAAGTGGTATGGTAAGTTAACTCATTTATTGCTTTTGTATATTTTAGACATGAGGAAACTACTTTTTTTTTTGGGGGGGGGGGGGGATTATTNATCATCTGTAACCACCATAGATCCACTGCTTTCTACATTTCTTTGTGCCTATTTTATAAATAAAGACAAATTATAATATCAGAATACCTTAACAAGTGCAATGAGTGTGTGTGCTTGTTTGTATGTATGTATATGGTATATATATGTGTGTGTATATATCATTAGGGAAAAAATAAAAAATGAAGTGACACTCTCATGAAGAGGGGACTACTACGTGGGAGTGCTAACTTCCACTGGTATTTATCTTCCATCACAAGTCAGGAGAATAAGAGCTTATAGGGTAATATAACATAATATATTCAAGAGCATCATGTAGCCTACCCCTTCCCTGACTATGAGAAGAAGTGATAAAGTGAACCTCCCTCTCCCCTAGAGGTGAGTTCCTGAATACTTATTCATCATCATTGTACTCATTCAGCTCATAAATTCGACACATTTAATCGACTAATAAAATTAACTAATGAATTTCATTTTCTTATTTTATTGAGTTTTATTTTGAAATACTATTTTTTATTTCATTGTTCTCTTATACTTTACCTAAACCAGTCCCAGTCCTATTATATTCAGTCAAAGCATACATCTACACACATATCCTCCCTAAAAGTTGAGTTGAAATGCTTTTATTTTTTAAATATTTTTCTTTTATTTAAGTTTTTTTTTTGTTCATGCACGTCGACTGCTGAGGTCATTGGCATTGATTAATGTATTAATATTATATTCAATATTAATGTATCTTTATATATACACTGCTGGACAAAATTAAAGGATCACTTACAAATATTTATATTATTATTACATAAGAGATAAAAATAAAAAATCCATTGCCCCAGACTGGACTTTGTGTTGTATCTTATCCAGTTAATCCTGTACCTATTTATATTCCCACCCGTTTATGGAGAAAAGGGTCAGTTAATCCACTTCTTTTCTTTCTTCCTATCAGTAAATGGTTAGATGTTCACGTAGGCTTCGACGGTCGTCAGAAGTATTTACCTTTTTTCTTCTCGGCAAATAACACCAATTTGACACGGTCCAACCCGGAAGAAGAAACGGTAAAAAGTAAATGCTTAGTTGTTAGCAAAGATTCATCTTATTGAAGATTTTTTAACATTTAAGAGACTTTAGTTTTTACTTGTGAGTTTAGTAAGAACGTTGTGATGGCCAACAGAAGAGCATTGACCGAAGAGGAATCAATACGTGCTGTTGCTTTGAGTGAAGAAGGGTTTTCTCAAAGGCATATTGCGCAACAGCTCCAGCGGTCACAATCTGTAGTGTCCAGTGTGCTTAATAGGCACTGTCGAACTGGAGGGCATACAAGAAGAGTCGGACAAGGCCATCCAAGGTCAACTTCCCACTGTGTCGAGAGATTTTTGCAACTGCATGCTCTTCGATCAACTGGTAACAGTCTGCGTGGTCTCCTCCAGAGGTTCAGGAATGTGCAAATTTCAGAGCGAACCGTGAGAAGGCGACTCAACGATTATGGATTGACCTCCCATCCTTCAGCTACTGGACCTCTTCTCTCCAGGGAACACCGGGTTGAGCGCTTGAGGTTTGCTCGGGAGCACCTAAACTGGACTCAGGAATATTGGAGCCTCGTATTTTTCAGTGATGAGTCAAGATTCTGTCTCCGATCTCCAGATGGACGGGAAAAGGTATGGCGAAGGCGGGGAAAGAGGTATGCTCCATGCACTTTTTCTCCAAGGGTTGCGTTTGGTGGTGGGTCAGTGATGGTGTGGGGGGGCACAAATTTAAACTCCCGTACAGAGTTGGTTCTTGTGAACCGTGGCTCTATAAATGCTGACAGGTACATTAGGGAGGTACTTGAGCCACATGTAATACCTTTCACCAGAAATATCGCAGGTAACTTTATTTTTAGTGGATTTTTTTCATTTTGATCTTTTAAGACAAAAAAAAATTGATTTAAAATTATATTAAATGAAAAAAAAATTATATTAATAGTATAAATTGTATGCCCATATAAATCATGACTGAGGTATATAATTTTATTGCATATTAAAATAATAATTCATGTGAAGATGATTTAATAGATGCATAATATAGTTGATTTTCTAAGTTGACTATTAGAACTAAGTAGAGTTTATGTCTCATTCTTTTTAATTTATAGAAGTTTATCGAAAAGAAAATATTATTTCCTGTTTGTATGTTTTAACATTACTTTTTCAGATGTAAACACTACTTTTGTGAAAAATGTGCCTTGGACCATTTCAAAAAATCTACCAGGTGTTATAACTGTAATGCTCAAACTCAAGGAATATTTAACCCAGCTAAAGAAATTCGAGAAAGGTTAAAACTGGAAAAACATGATGATGCAAGAATTAATGAAGAGGATTCAGAATAAAATTGCAACTGGAGGACTTGCTTCTCCTGAGGAAAATAAAATAAAGAAATTGTACCTGACACAATCAGAATATAAAATGTACACTATTATTTGTTATGTGAGAATTATGGTGTAATTAAGTAGCTTGATTAAGTTTTAATATTTTACAGCTCTTATTACTGTTTTATAATCCCAACAATAAACTTTTTTGTCTTCAATAATAAACCTCAACTTCCATTTATTATTCAATAATAATCTGAAAATTTCTGTTAGCTTAAATGAAACTTAAAAAATAATTGTTGAGATTACATCATTCTTATATTTATTTTTAAATGTTATTGTTCCTTCAAGAAAAATTATCTTTATTTGAATTTTCATTCTGTAAAGAACATTTAGTAAATAACTGTAAAGATAATAATAGTTATGATTAGATTTTTTTTGTTGGGATTAGGTCAATGTAGATCCAAAAAAAATATAAATTTAAAAAATGTGTATTTTTTAAATTATCTGCAAACGTTGATTAACTAATTGAATTAGTTACATTTTCATAGACATGGAGTTCCCCTCTCGCCTTTATGATAGCCCTGCAGATGACTCACAATATAAGCCCCAACAGCAGATAATTTTAAAAATACACATCTTTTAAAATTTGTAATTTTTGGATCTACTTTGACTGACCCCCTTCCAAAAAAAAAAAAAAAATCTAATAATAATATCTATGGTTAAAAAAACTCCCCATTTGAATAATAGTTAAGTTGTTTTTCAAGTTTGTTTTGGGATCAATAAGTTGAAAATAAATGAAAATGGTATCTGAATGAAAGCTGAAGATAAATTAATAATATTTTTGCAAGGTCCGAATCATAGATAATATTATAGAAAAGAAGTAAAGTAAATTCGGAAGAAGACGAATAATAGAAGGTATGACAGCCTATAAGTTTCACATAGCATACATAACAAATTAATAAAAATTTATGTTTGCTAAGTGAAACCTTTTCTTTTTTTTAAATAAATAATAGTTTGTTATGTAAAACCAGAGCATCCTTTTAATTTCTCATTAGTTATATTAACTCTTGAGGTCTCATGGATAATTGCATGTCTTAAGACTTAAAGAGTTGACAATCCATTCAAAATAGAGTCCTATTTATAGACTATTTATTTATAATATCATATAATATAGCTGCATTATCTTGCAGCAGACAATGACTGATCATTAACTTTCTTTTTATTGGTAAGTACACTTTCAAACACACTTTAAGTAACTCATGTAAAGTTTTTGCAAGAAGGTTAGCCTAACAACACATTAAATAATTTGAAAAATGAATAAAATATGTTTTAAATTTATCTTGTTTTATTATTTTCTTTGTATCTAAATTAGATATTTTATTGATGATTTTTCAACTTGGTCTACATCTAAATCTCACTCCTCTTGACTAACTAATTTCAGTCATTAACAACTCATCCAATGGTTTGCAAAAATAACACTAAATATCAAATTTGATTTATTTATTTTAAAAATTATGGATGCTGGTGCACAAATGACTCATGTGACTAATTTTTAAGTTAAATTTAAATTTAAATCTAATTTTGAAGACCATATTTTTAGCTACTCCTTACCCCGCCACCTACTTTTAGTGGTTTTTCCCCTTTTAAAGTTGGTAAAGACGTTTGAAATTTTTCTAAACTTGCTCCATTGGACCAACGCAGAATAGCTTGATTTCCTTATGGGAAATATATATATATAAAAGGAAAAAAAAAAAACGTTCTATACTCATTTAATTCAGTTTATAGTATAAGATCTATAACCTCTTAACCATAACTGGCAAAATAGTATGTTATAACATTCCTAAATATAGAGATAATTTTTCTGAGTCTGAGAAACAACTGTACAATAATTATACTTGACTTGTATTATAGCTGAGGTTAAGGAAACAAATTCACTAAAAAAATAAAATAATAAAATAAGATCTGTTGAAACTATTTATTACAATAGTATTTCCACATCACATCAAATGTACATAACTGCACATCAACTCAATGTTGATAGATAATAAATAAATAAATATTTATAATAAATATATTTACAAATTTTTATTATAAATACAAAAAGCTCATAATGGTATACAGTATAAAAGAAAAAGTAAGTAAGCAAGAATTTAAAGGGATGCAAAGAGGGCAAAAATTAATTTCTAGTCTGGTAAAAATGATTGGTGTTATCAAGACAGTGAGAGAGGCCTCCTGATGTCTGGTGGTTCATATGATTGCCTGTTAGATCCAAGGTAATGGGTTCAGAACAAATAGGAGTCTCTGCAATTTTTCAAGGGGAAATAAATCTTTGTTGGATGATTATTTTGTATATTTCAATGATAGAGCTATTATCAACTTAAGTCTGCACTCTAAAGAGGTACCAATCTAAAATTAAACATAGTTCTAGTACACACTAGTACCAAAATTAAAATAATGTTTTATTGGGGGGGGGGGGGGGATAATGAGGGTTAGATGTAGGAACTTGGCTTCTTTAGTACAATTGGAGCATTATGGCATTCATCAGCTACTGAAGTAGACCAAAGAAAAATTTTATAATGGGATGTGATGCCCATAAATTAATTTGGAGAAGCATCAATTCCAACAAATGAGATGTATTTTTAAATATTCATTTTAATGTAGATATACTTAACAAAGACAACAAGCTCACTCTTGTTCTGTCAAGTAACAAGATGATTCAAGATTTAACATTAGAAAAAATATATATCTGTTAAGATTAAAATTGGTATATCTCTAAAGAAGCTTCAATCTTGGGTGATCAACACAAGAAGCTTTGTCCTAGAGGCTGACATCGCTCAACCAGATAAAAATGGAATTTTCATACTGACAGGTCTTTTAGTATACAGCTTCTATAAAAGTCATCAGATAAATCTAGAGTAACAATAACGAAAAGTTAAAAGGCTCTTCCTGAAACCAAATATTCTGTATCTATGATATAAGTACATGAGTTCCTTAACTCATTACAATAAAGCCATCAGAAAGGCTATGGGTACGCACATAGGTAACTCGGTAAGATGATAAAAGAGACACTCACTAGAGAAAGACTCCAGAAAGTATAAGGACCAACCTGGGTTCCCTCCAGAAACCAGACTGGTCCTTCACTGGAAATCAGGAAGAAATGTTAAATACAAAAAATCTTTGAGTCAAGTAAAAAAATGCTACACAGGCCCTTCCCCATTTAGGCAAATAATAATGAGACCACTATAGGGATTACATTTCAGTGAATGTTTAGAGTGTGTGTGAGTAAATTGATTTTTCTCTTCATTTTTGTGGTAAATACACCTTTTCTCTTGTTGTTCAGCTACAATTTTTGCTTTCTAAACTTTCAACTGTTTCATAAACTTAAATTTAGTGGAATAAATATACTTTAACTATCATAAAAACAAGGAATACATTTTTTAACGTTCATAAATGAGTTATTCTACATTAGCAATATTTGTGACATATATTCAATAGTTATTATAATCCTACATTGTTAGAATAAAACAGAAAAACTGTTATTACTGTTTTGACTAAACAATTTCATTACAATTATGCAAAAGAATTTAATACAATTTCTGTCTATTATATATAAGTATTTAACTGGGAAAAAGACATAAATAATAAAATGAATATTTAATTTATTTATTACAATTTAAAATTGCACAAATTCAGGCATACATAAAAAAAATGATTCAAACATTGTTTGCAAATTAAATTAAAAAACTATTTAACATATGAGTGCCTTAGAAAAGTACACTCATCTTAAGCATTGTATTGGGGATCTGCCGAGCCATGTATCATTTTTTTTCAATTATTTAAAGTTAATTGAAAGGCTTTCATTGATTGGACAGTGCCTAGAAGAATAATTTAGCAAATAACATTAGCACCCATAAGAAGTTATTGATGAAGATTATAATAACAATTTCTGGTGGCACTCTTAAAATTAAAAAAAAATATCACAAATTAACATCAATGCGAATTCAGATATTTAATTCTCAATACTAGCAACAACAAAACAAATACTTAACACATAAATAAAACTACAAATTAATGATTAACAATAATAATTATCATTGAAGGTAAGTTAAGAACAAAATGCATGAAACCTGCCACAATATATTTAATTTAAATTGTAAAACTTATATTAAGCAACAGTTATAAATAAGTTGCTAAGTTTTAACATATAAGCTGATAATTAATCTAACAGTAATGAAAATGTGTGAATATTTATTGAAGTTAGATATAACAACGGCTGAGTTAGATGAAATCAGGCGGTCAGAGCAGTATGCTGAACACACATCTCTCTAGTGTGCCACATGCCGAAAATAAATACATCATACATACTTAACATGTTTTCCCCCTTGGACCTATATGGCCTGTTGTGGGACAATTTTTTTAAATATAATAAAAGTAGGATACATATTGAAATACTCATAAAAGTTGACATTTATATCTATTTATCATGCTATGCTTTTTAAATTAGCTAAAACTTAAACTTGAGAATTTATTTGAGATTATGAGGAGAGGATTGTCAGGAATTTGGTCTTGGTAGCTGAAAAATTAAAAACTAATTTGAAACAAAAAAGTTCTATTTTAGCTAACGTTTTGGCCTAAATTTCATGGCTGAATATGAAAAAAAAAACTGTGAGTGGTCGACTATGTAAAATGCATGATAACTAGATACTAAAAATATTTAAGATAAAACAAATTATTTAGTTTATTTAATAATATTCTGAGAGTAACATGCCAAAAAGGGTGATGAGGAGAGAGGCTACTACTTAACAGTAATAAATCATGATGGATCTGTTTTTCTTTTGTGAGTTATGGAAGGGAACAGGAAAGTGATGTAAGAGTAGGATCCAGATAAGAGGGATTATGTGGCCTGAGGTTCATTGGAAGATCAGTGTAGAAAAGGGTAAAAAAAAAAAAAATATTAATGTATTATGGTGATTTTTGTTTCAAGATGTAAAAATATTACAGAAGAAATATAGTTTTGACTCCTTTGTCATTGATGAGGTTTCATTTTAATGTATGTGTTTAGACTCAGCTAAAAGTTGTTTCTCAAGGTTTGCTTGTTGCCAGAAGTGTAACTTTGTCAAAGTCGAATGCATGTTTGTTGGTAGTAGAGTGTTTTGAAAGAGCAGTAGTGGTTTTTTTTTTTTTTATTGTCATATTTATGGTTGCTGATTCTTCTTTTTATAGGGTTCTTTGTTTGTCCTTTATATGCTGCATTACAATTTTGAGTGGCACAGGAGATTTTGTAAATGGCATTACATCTGTCAGTATGAGGAATGGGGGCCTTTCAGTTTAGTGTATGTTTTGTAGTTTATTGTTGTTGGAGAAGCCTATGCGTAGTTTAGGAAAGGTATTAATCAGAGATTTATTAATATTTCAGATTGAGTAGGACTATAGAATAGGGAATGGAACATTGGAGTGTCACTAGGTGGAATTGGAGTTAGAGAGACATTGGAGAATAGACCTGTTTCTATATTGTTTTTCCATTTTTTTTCTTCTTCATATTCATCCCTAATGAAGGCTTGAAATTTAAGCCGAACACTTTCAAAATAAAAACTGGTTAGGTTACAAATTAGTTTTTAAGTCTTGTTGAGGAGATAAAATAGTGAAGAAATTAACAAACTTACATGAAGTAGTTTTATAATTTTGCTCTATATACATCTAATTAATTAATATATTAAGCTAATGAATAATCTGCTATGCATACATCATAAAAATAATATGTACTATAATTACAGTATTTACATATAAAAAAATAATGTGAATAAGAATTACTACTATACTCCAATTCTTAAGTATTTCATAAAACTGATCTAAGACATTGAAGCCTAAGTGTAACAAAATTCATAAAATATTTTTTGTTTTGAAAAATACATGAAAGCTTCAGAGAATGTCTGAAGAGTCTAGGGGTGCAAGCAATATTTTTTTTTAAAATTTGTAACAATTCCATATATCATTTCACCAATAGAGGACACTTTATTTATTATGGATCCAGGGAAATATCATTATTAAAGGTGAAGGAATTTCTAGAGAACTTTCCAGAATACTTTTATGCCTTCATCGGGTGAATTGAATATGATTAAAAAAAGAGGCAGAGTTACCTGTGCTTGCATATATTATGATAAAGATACATAATTGGGAAGGTATAAATAAATAATAAAAATATTTGAGAAAGGCAAGGTTCATTACTGTCCTTCATGACTCAATGATGAAATTACAATTAAATACTTGAATTACTTTGTTATTTTCTGTTTAATCCAACAGTGAATAAAATGTTTCTTATTCTTACATTAAGAATAGCATCTGAATTTTGAAAATAAAGAAGCAAATCAAAGCAAAGTAATGGTAGTTAATTACTAAGTTGGTCAAGAGGGAGGGGATTACAGAATTTTAATGTAAACTTTTTTACCAACTGCTATTTTAGTCCAACAAATGATAAACAAATATTTCTTAAAACTTGTCTAATTGCTACAGCATCATTAATTAGAAGAAAGCATGCTTTATTAAAAATAATTACTAAATTCAGGAAGAGTTGGAATGGGTGTAAATTAATACAAATGAATTTTTGTTAAAAATAAACGTTCTCACCATTCTAGTTGACCTCTTCTTTGTCATGCATCTATTTTTATTTTGAAAATCGTCTTATGATGCATAATGCTAGTTAAAAATAGCACTTGTTAGTAGTAAATCTTTATATAAATAAATAAATAA
>KZ807812.1:209585-222188 GCA_000696205.2 Oncopeltus fasciatus
TATATATATATAAACAAATTTTATTTATTAATCTTCAAGAAAACTGGTTTCACAATGTTTATTGAAGCTATTTACCATTAGCCTTGAATAGGTAAAATAACCCTTAATTTTTTTAATTAATAAAATGTTGGTAATATACTAAACTTCCTCCAAACCAGTATCCTGGGGGGGTCAATGTTTGATAAAATGAAACCGAATGGAAAATAAAATTAATTACAAGTAACACCAACAAAAACCAAAAAGGGGAAATAATGGCAGATGAGATATTTCAGAACATTAAATTTTAATTTATATTCTCAAATAAAAATAGAATAATTTTTCCATGGTATAACTATTGAAATCTTAAGCAACTACTAAATAGGTTTATTATTTACTGATTATTGCAGTTTACTCATTATCATCTCCTAAGAAACCAATGGACATTCTCAAAGGTTGAGGCATTTCAGTAAAAGAGTTAAAGTGAAAAGACGTCAGGCTGGAGTGGAACTTATTTTACGTTACTAACCTATTTGAAGTCAATCTTTCCAACTTATTTTTGAGTTCCTTTAATTGATTTTTTTTAAGAGTATGATGTTGCCATTCTCTAGTAAACCAGTACAAATCTATAGGCAATTATTTATAAGTTAATACATTCCATCCACACATTACTTAAAAAAAAAATGTATTTACCTAATACTTAGTTACCTTTATATTATAAAATTATGAAAAAGTATGTTGTTTAACAGAACCATTTTAAGCAGAATTCCTTAAAAAGATGCAAGAATTTTGATGATAGAACTTTGGGGGAAAAAAAAATGCAACACCCTACTAAACTGTACATTCTTTATTATTTGAGCTGTGAAATAAAATTATAAACCAAAGTCTAAAATAAAAGAAATGCTTTGAAAATTTAATAAACCTATACACTTCCTTTAAGAAATTCATCCACTGAAGTAAGCTCTTTTTCTCTTCCCATTATTAATAATACAGTTAACACATCTATTAAAAGTACTTAAAAATATGTATTTCAAAACTAAAGACGGCTTCCTACAAGTGAGATTGGTCTCATTCCCTAAGGACAATATTATGTAGAAACATCTGGTCCTGTTCTAGACTGGAATGTATTTAATTCATTCAAAAGTATCTGCCTAAGGAACGAAAAAATTGTCAATCTTTCAAGAACTAAGCAAAGTTCTTAAGATTATGATTACTGAAGCTTTTTATAATAAATTTAGCCTTTCTTTTTTAATTTAAAGCCTCTTTTATGAAAGTTATTAAAATATCTACATTTCTTCAGATATTGCTAGAACTATTTAAGTGTATCATAAATGGAACTATGGAATTGATCATTGGTTTCAGAAAATAAAGGTTTATTATTTTTACTCTTTAAAGCATTGAATATTGAAATGATCACATTGATTCAGGAAATTAATTCCACACCTTCCAACTACCTCAAAACATTCTATTTGTTGAGGAAATTCTTTTAGTAAGACATAGATATTATATTAAGAAAAGAAAACTTAACACAAATAGTTGGCAGCTGAGATTCAAAAATGAATTGTATTTAAAAAGGACCCATGCTAAAATTTTTAATTATTATAAATTTTTGTTTTCCCTTAATCCCCCCTTTTTTTCTATCCACAATTTCAACAAAAAATAATTTCTGTCAAGAATCTGCAATGAAATGCCTAAATACTGAATTAATACTTCATTAAGTTTATGTATAAAAATAAAAGGACCGGCCCAAAACTTAAAATTACATTCTTAAATAAGTTTATTAATTTTTTTTTTTAAATGTTATAAAATTTCATTTTACACCTATTTTATTCTTTACATATTTTTTTTCATAATGCTAATAATAAGAAAGATTTTAAATTTTGGTCCCCAACTAAAAACCCCCCTTCCCCAACAGATTTTAGCCATTAACACTCATCAGACAGTTAGCAAAAAGAAGCTTAAATACTAAATTTTGTTTATTATTTTTAAAATTATATATATTAGAATACGTAAAGACAATTTTTTTCTTCATAGCGTGTCAAACTTTGGTCATTAACCCCAGGGAAATTTTTTTAATAGCATTTCAGTGATGCCTTGCAAATAATGGGAAGAGGAAGAGAAGACCAGGAACAGGGGTGCATCTCGCCTAGATGGGGGAAAAACAGTTGACCCCAACTGAAAGCCCCAGCCAAGCTGTGATAAGAGAGGAGGCCAGTGTTATCTGGATCTTGTTAAACTGTAGTCTCAAGCCCTCTTTTTATATATATCTATTGTCTGCNTTTTTTTTTGGAAATTTATATTTAGGTATTCTCTTGTCTTGGATCAGTGAATATTTGAATGATTTTATTTTTTTAAAGTCTCATCACAACATACCAAGGTGAATAGCTTGATTTCCTTTCGGGAAATCTGTTTAAACGCCATAATTTAGTGTTTCTTAAACCCTTTCATCAAACTAAATTCACAAGTTCACAGATATTAATTCTTAATAATCACTTTAGAGCTGTGAACAATTAGGATTGGGGACTTTGGAAAAGTGAACAATTAGGATCAGGGACTTGGGAAAAGTTAACAATTGAATCGAGGATCTCATTATATGAACTATTGAGAATGCACAACATTTACAAGGGAGCAACCAGTAAAACTCAGATAGTTTATTTTCCTAAAATATTAAAAATTGAATTGTCTAAATCATAATCCCTCTTCAAAATTTGATGTATTACATTTAACATAGAATCTGCTAAACAAAAATAAAACATCTATCCCCCATAAATAAAGTATCTAAGAAATGACTGAACCGAACTTAATTAAATTTGAGATCTATATTTTATCCATTCCGATGATACACAATTTTATATTGATCCATTAATCTAAAATAAATTTTCAGCAAGCCTAAATAAAGGAAAGCAAGATGCAAGAACTTGCGGGCTTTTAAATGGTATAAAAGTAAAGTTTCTGTAATACAAATATTTACTAGAAGGAAAATTTAAACTGAAAATAAAGGAGAATATGTTAGTGGTGAGTTTATTAAACTTGGAAATCAATGAGGAATCCAAAGACTAACTAAGTGTATAATAGGAATCCAGAGCAACATATGTGACACACTTGTTCCTGCAAGGTTTATAATAAATATGAGGACCCAAACTGGATTTAAATAAAAGGTTATAATTTTAAAATACCTTTAAATTGAAGTTATAGAATCCAACGAGACCAAGTGGATTGATTAAGAGGTTATAATTTCAAAATACCTTTAACTTCACATCACTAAACCTATCAACCTTGCACTTTTTCTCCTTGACAAATCTGTTGAAAACTACTTCTTGTTTTCATTTCAACTGCACTAAAAATAAATAATTTTCAAATTTACACATTCCATTCATTTTATTTTTATATTGAATATTATCATATGTCCTCTTGTGAACCATAAAAATAAATCTTCTCTAGTCCTTTATATAAGTTTTTAGCAATGATTATTTTTGAAAATTATGTATTCACTATAAAAAATTCTGCATTAGAATTTAAAATTAAATCAGGACACTGGAAAATAATTTTGAAATTACCCAAGAGAAAGGATTTATTAAAACATTTAGCTTAGTTTATAATGGTAGAATTATAGTAATATAAAGTATGCTGCTCTCTCTCTCTCTCTCTCTCTCTCTATATATATATATATATATATAAATGTTTTTAATATACCTNACTGAGAGTATATATATATATATATACATACATATATATAACTGTGGTTTTTTCTTTTTGTGTGTTCACAGTACTCTATATCCCTTCTGTTCTTGATTACAATATATACAATAGCACACATGGATGAAATTACTTAGACAAACAAGGACACTAGTAATTCTTAGTTAGGGATTCAGTCATAAAGTGTGATTAATAAACAAAGTTTGATTTTCAAATGTTGATTGGGCTTTGAATAAAAGCCATTATTATAATGACAGTTCTCTGTCATTACAATAATGGCTTTTACTACATAATGTAATATGTAATGTCTAATCACTTTCATGATTAGTTAGTACCTCTGACATCACTGTTAGCTCTGCTGATAGCTTTTTCTGTTAGCTAAAACTACAGCAGTAGGAAACTCGATATGTTGAACACACCGTCATACAAACATGGATCTAATTACGTAAATCATTTATACAACAAAAGACATGACCCCTCTGACACACACAAAGCAAAGAAATTATTACATAGACAACAGAAAGGATGAAAGATAAAAAACATTGAAAGCTCAGAAATTTAATGAACTAAAACATTAGACAATACTATAATTTATAACAATCTAACACATACTCATACAATATACACAATATGGACTGTTCAAAGTTTAATATTTTCATACATATATGTTCAAGCATTCATAATTTTTAAAATAATGAAACTAACTTCAGTATAAACCAAGTTTAGCAAATCGATGGATGAGTTCTAATAATTGAAATCAGTTCAGGGTAAGGGTGGTTTAGAGGGAGATCAAAATTTAAAATAATTTTTATAATTTTAATGTAATTTCTTCATTACTAGGTGTATTACAAAAAAAATTATAATAAAGTATGTAATATAGTTTGTTTAAAATACAATTTTTAATATTAGTACTCTTAACTGTTTTTAAAAACAAAAAACACAAATTGAGGAAAACACTTGAGAATGTAATTTCAAGAGTTGTGCTTGGCCCCTTATTTTTATGATGTAAAAAATGAAATTTGGTACTTAGGCTAACAGCTTACTGTAATAAACAGTTGAATAAGTTTATTTTTGGCTTAAATCAGAAGAGGGTGTAATGGGTTTTAGAGGAAGCCCAAAATTTATAAGAGAAATATATCTGTTATTATTAGAGTTACACAAGACTTTATTGAACATAAAAGGTGAACAATTTAGTTTTTAACATTTATGTACAAAAACATTTTTATGAGAAATGCTTCTTACGACAGATATTTACTAGTGTAACAATGAAGGTTGATAACTTTCCCCACTCTTTCCTCCCAAACATTCTAGAGCCAGCCTTAGTGAACTCATCTTTTGTACTGATTGTTACATCCAACTTGTAAGATAAACCAAGTTATTTACTCATAGTTATGCCCATCTTTATTGGAACATAGGAAATATGCTGTTTACATAGCTACTGCGTGAAAGCCTTTTAGAACCTGCCTAAATCTGCAAATGTATTTGCAGCAGCAAAATATTTTATTTAAGTTTATTTTTCAATGGAATCTCATGATGGGTGTAATTATTAATACTACAATTGTTAATTTGTTACAGGAAGTTTTAACAAATACTACAGACTTGAACTCATTTGAAAGGCTTCAACAGCCTCACTCTTGTGAGGACTTTTAATTTAATTAAGATTTTTCATAATTTTTTAAAAGCTAAAATTGACTCCTAAAACAACTGTAGTTCTTGCAAACCACTGCCATGTCATACTTATTAGAAAACAAATACTTGAAATAATCTTTGAACTGCAAATAAACTAGTTTAACAAAGGGCCATACATACTTTTGTAAACTTCACTTTGACCATGAAAATCTTTCTAAATATTTGAAGTTCAGATTATAAAATTTATTTACTAATTTTTTTTTTTTAGTTTAAATTTTTCTATACTTATTTAGAAAAATACTAATTTAATATGCACTAATAGAAAGAACTATTGGCATCCAAATACAAACTTTAAATAAACTGGCAAATATTTCTGTACTCCACTCCTCAAAGTCTCATAAAGCCAATAAAACTGCCCTGTTAACTAATCACACACATTTGTAAATAAATATGAAAATGATGCAACATAAATATAAGTATGTTACAATTTTAATTAAAATAAAAATTTTCAAATAAACTTGTTCAATTGTTATTTTAGGGCATGATATAAGTAATTATTCAGCCTTAGAGACATTATATATATTATTCAGTCTTAGAAAACATTTTAATTAGATTTTTATTTTCATTTTAATTAGAATATCACAGAGCATAAAATTGGTGAAAAGTCAGGGAAGAAAAAAACCCAAAAAACATTGAGATTAGACATCAACAGGTTTGTGACAGAGAGAAGCACTTATATTAATCCAATATATATATAGTAATCAACAGCAATGGTTAATGTGCATGTGATCAGTAGACACAGAATGCAGGTAGAAATCCAATCATTGTAGAAACCTTTTTCATTAAATATTAAAATATATTTTACATAATACTTTTAATCATTATACATAACAGATAAATAAAAAATAAAATAAATAAGCAGATATAAGCCTATTACAGAACAAGCAATTGAGATGTATTTGTCATATTAATAATATCTTATAAAATCAATTACAAAAACGTATTAAATCCAAAATCAAAATATATACAATTTTAAGTTATAATTAACTGTAATATCACAGATCAAAAGATTCACAAAAAATTAAGTATGAAAGAGTCGATTGTTTGAAAGTAACAAATTTATCAGTCTAAATTAAACAAATAGATCAAGAGAGATGTATTTGTCAAAGTATTAAAATACCTAAATATAATAAAATTGATAAAAATTAATGATAAAAATACAGGCTGTTAAAAATCAAAAAGCTTTTTCTGGTATAAAGAAGTTGGTTTTTCATCATTTTCAAAATCGAACAATCTGAAAAAAGTTAACAATAATAAATCAACACTAATATAAAAGAAAATACTCTAAAAGCTAAGATAATTTTCAATATAAAAACAACTGATACCAGACAATAGGAAGCATGGTTAAGAGATATAAGTGGTAGAGCTTGAATCATAGACAGGTAAGCAGTGTAACTAGAAGTTTGATACTATTTAATACTATTGTACATTACATCAATACATTACTTTCATGAAAGACACTTTTATTCTTAAACACAAAAATAATGAACAAAGGACAATGGTTAAAGCTCCAGGAAGATTGAATTATTTTTAAATGCATAAATATTATTTAAAATTAATTTCAAAAGCTGCCTCATCATAAAAAGTTTGCTATACAGGAACTGTGTAAAAAGAAAAAGAAAAAAAAATCCTCAGCATTATAATTGTTGAATATATATATTTGAATTTCCATACACTTATAGAAATCTATTTTCAATATACAAACCAGAGTTCAATTTAACTACTCTAAATAAAAATTATGCCCCTTCAAAAATAACAAAAAAACAACTGTTTTAACCCGCTTGGCATTTCAGGAAATTCCCCATTCTTCTAATATTCGTCCAATTTCCCTTAATAACAACTCAGTCTTTCACTTTACAACTAAAGACAACAAGCCATATTTCATTAACAAAAATAACTAATGATAAATTCATTGTGAACTAAAATTAACATTTTTGGTAAATGCAAAGCCTTAGTCCTAGCTGTTTAATTTTGATTAAAAATAAGTTAATTTTGATTTAAAAGATTAAATTCATCAATCAATAAACAAATGAGTTGTGTTATTGCTTTAAACTAATTATTATTATGGCCACAGCATCATTTGAAAAAAAAAAAAAAAAATTAACATTTAATTCCCCAGATCTATTAATTTGATTTCCCTAAATAATACCCATTATTATATTTAACATTTTCTTTGCCTTAAGACCATCAATTTTTGATTTGATATGGCCCTGAAACTGATGAGAGCTGGGGGCTGTGAACTGGGTAACAAGATATTTGGGTTCTGTGGACTGTTTAAGAAAAAGTGAACAAATAACTATTGATAAGAACAATATAATATAATAAAATGAATGATCATAATTTTGAAATGGTATATGAATTCTTGAACTAAGGTAAAGTTTAATGAGGGTATTTGAATGGTAATTGAATTTGACTATTCAAGTTGAATCGCTAGAGTTAATATTTGATTAGGATGTGAAGGTGAATGAAAAAAAACAAAACTCAAATTCGCAAATTGTATACAAAGGGGTATATCATATCAAGCCTAAGAAAATTCACCATTGCTAGCACTATGTTGAGGACAGGCTTTAGATACTAATGTAGTATTCAATAAAGTCCACTTTTGGTTTCCAAACACTGCATTCAGTGTGAGAACCCTCAATTAAAGACCTTTCTGCTTCTCAGGTATATTTGAGGCACAACAAGAAAATCTAAAAATTTGAACAATTTTTAGTGCAAGGGAACAGAATAAAAAATCTAACTAGAAAGCAGGAGATCCCTGGCTGGGACAGTTAGATTTTTTATTCTGTTCCCTTGCACTAAAATATGTTAAAATTTAGGTGGGATTAAATACCACAAGAACAATAATATTTATAAAATTAAAATTTAAAAGTAAATAACGAGTCATTTAAACAGCATGACAATGTCAGCTCCTTTGAGCATAAGACGATATATTCGTCTGCCTTGGAGGTTAGACTCTTGACACTAGTGTGGGGAATTTAATAACTTATCAGGCCTGTCCTGGTGGCGTAAATGGTAACGTATTGGCCAGGAAAGCAGGAGATCCAGGTTCGCGTTCTGGCTGGGACAGTTAGACATTCTGTTCGCTTGCACTAAAAATTGTTCAAATTTACGTGGGATTAAATACCACAAGAAAAATAATATTTATAAAATCTAAAAATTTGATAATAAATGATAGCCTTTGAAGTACGCAGTCCACAAATATTAGAAATATCAATAAAGCATTTTCAAGTCCTAAGCACATTCTTTAAAAATTCTGTATGAAAGGAGTTATGATAGTTTTGGCAATATTTTCTTTCCATATCTGTATATAATCTGCCCTAAAAAATATTTTCATTATTGGGATCCTAGTAGGATGATAGAAAGATATCAACAATGCCTTTATTCAAAATAATTATTTTGATTTACCATATTTATGAATTTCCATGGTCATTCGTATTAAATTTGGGGATTTCCTCCAGATAAATCTGACTTGATATTTCTTCCCCGTTATCCTGTTATATAAAGTTATTATTCACTTCATCTTCGAACCCACACGCGACTTTCCAGCACAATGAGCTTACGAGTGGACTATGGCTTNATGACATCAGTGAAATGAAGTACAATGGCAGCTAAGATACTGAAACACTTTAAGGATAACTGGTACGAGATATAATTTTAGCTTCCCAAAATTAGAGGGAAATAAAATATACAGTTACTCAAGACTCGGGCCTCTTGGCTTCTCCAGGCTCAGTTTTAAGGTCTTCTGGCACTGATCTCTGTTGCCACCCTTGCTCAGCTGACTTCACACTTTCATATCTCATGCTGTTCACACACCAAAATCAATTTGATATCAGATCAATAACAGCCAAAATGCTGACAGAGCAACATAACTCATACGAGTCATACACCAATATCAGTCGATAGTCCCAATCAATTTGATATCAGATCAATAACAGCAGATATGCTAATGGATCTGTTACATTATCTTATAATTTTAATTTTCTAATTAACCATAAACTAGATAGATTTAACAACTTGTTAAAGCCACTTTTCAAATTAGAAGTTCCAGCACATACATTTATTATAAATCCTATTAAATTGTATATATTCTTCATTTAATGAAATTGTGAGGAGGACAGTAATTTATGCTTATTTTTTATAATAATAATAATAATTTTCAAAAAATAAAAAAATTGGCTTTTCTTTGAACTTGACACAAATTTTGTAGTTTATCTCTGATCTACTAGTCTGGCAGAATAATTTGTTTATTCTGAGAAATAATTTAAGATTTATAAAATTACCAGAAGATATTGTCTTAACAGCCAACAGGATTCTAATAAAGTACTTTTTGAGATTTAAAATTTGAAAAGTATGTATGAATTTACTAATGTTAACTCATTTGTAACATGACTCTTAAGATCATCTAAAATTCAAGCATTAAATAAAGCTAAGTTAGTAAGTAGTCCACCCAAGTTGAGTATATGATTTTTGTTTCAAATCAGAAAAAATATAAGCCTAACCCCCCCCCCCCCCATTTTTCTATGAATTACTACTCCAATTGAAAAACTTATAAGAGCAGATTATTTTGTTTTACTCAGAAAGCACATAAGGAAATCTATTCCTTATTGAATCTACATAAGGCAATGACGATTATTTTGACAGACATAGAGTGTTTATGTAGAGACCATCACCATCTAACTACAGTGCATTCCACACAGGTAGCATTGCAATGAAAATCAGAAACCTTAGAAAGTAGATGGGGTCTGGGAGACTGATAAACAGATTATTTCACAGAGAGGGAGTAGAGCTCAGGAAGAATTTCGTTTAGTGTGCAGAAGAGGAAGTCCGCTACCAGTGATTTCACAAAAGCAGGTAAATGGACATTTCGTTTAAAGTTCTGGAATATTTCCATTCTGCTACCAGGACGGCTATGCCTTCTTCTATTCATTTCACGAAAACAAATTATAAATTAATTAATAATGCAAATAATTATTTCAGATTTAAAAAAAAGAGACCTTAAAGATGTAATAATTAGAACTTTGGAATTATATAAGAAAACAAAAAATGTTTACAAGAATATTTACTGTTAAAAATATTTTAATTAAAGTGAAGATTTTAGTTTATGTTAATATCTGTGAACTAAAGAATGGCCATTCAACTTTAGAAAGAATAAAAAAAAAAAAAACACTTAAGACTTTCAGCTTATGAAATGTTGTAATACTCTTTTCCAATGATAGAAAGGAAAAAATATGATAGAATTTTCATAATAGGTACTTTGTTCATAATTGAACTAAAAATATAAGTTTAGTAATTCAACTTTCAGTCCTTGCAACTTTATTATTTAAGAAACATTCACAAATATAATAATTAAATTCGACACTGCCTGTAAGTTATACACATTTTTTTTTAGTAGTATATAGTCTGTGATGCATTTAATTTTGTCTGTCAAATGACAGACTATTAGACCCCTTAAAGCTCATTGTTGAACATTGAGAATAATAATGAAAATATGTTAAACATGTTTACAGTTCAGTTTTAGCAAATATTAGTATTTCACTGCAAAAAATTAATTAGCCTCTTAAAAATACAATTTACACAACTTAATTTATTGAATTAATACCCAAGATAGAGTAAGATAGACACATTTTATCTCATTACACCACAAAGAAACTAAAAATCAACAATAAACAATTCTGGACCATTTAAATAAATTTGTACATCAAAAGATGCTCGATGCTTGGGCCCTACATGAAATAAAAAAAAAATTTAATGGACTGAATAAAGTAGACAATCTATATATTAAAAAAAAAAAAAAAAAAAAAAAAAAAAAAAAGCAAGAATGGATTACTAGGAAAGGTTGTTTTACACCTCGACATTAGTCCACATAATAGTGACTCAGCAAAAATTTGACATCCGTAAAACTAAGACCTTGTCTCATCTGACCTTCAAGCAGAATTCTCTTTATAGTATAAAGCATCAAAAGAGGCTTTTTCAAATCACTTCATTCAGTTATTCACTCAAAAATCTATAAACTTCTATAATAATGGAACAATAATGGATTTTAACTGAAAAGTGGCAAAAGGTCATCAAACAAAACCAGTGCATGTATCACTGATTAGAGTTTGAATTTTTATAAGTAAATTAACTTTAATATAAATTGCTGTTTCCCAAAATTGTATACATATGTCATTATTAATAAAACTTACAAATATGAAAATTGCTTTGAATTTGAAAATTTTTTTGAATTCTTTTGAAATGTTAAGATGAATAAATGAAATAGTCTCAGATACGTTAAAAATTAAACATAACACTGCTGATAAGGAAATGACATCAGTGAAATGAAGTACAATGGCAGCTAAGATACTGAAACACTTTAAGGATAACTGGTACGAGATATAATTTTAGCTTCCCAAAATTAGAGGGAAATAAAATATACAGTTACTCAAGACTCGGGCCTCTTGGCTTCTCCAGGCTCAGTTTTAAGGTCTTCTGGCACTGATCTCTGTTGCCACCCTTGCTCAGCTGACTTCACACTTTCATATCTCATGCTGTTCACACACCAAAATCAATTTGATATCAGATCAATAACAGCCAAAATGCTGACAGAGCAACATAACTCATACGAGTCATACACCAATATCAGTCGATAGTCCCAATCAATTTGATATCAGATCAATAACAGCAGATATGCTAATGGATCTGTTACATTATCTTATAATTTTAATTTTCTAATTAACCATAAACTAGATAGATTTAACAACTTGTTAAAGCCACTTTTCAAATTAGAAGTTCCAGCACATACATTTATTATAAATCCTATTAAATTGTATATATTCTTCATTTAATGAAATTGTGAGGAGGACAGTAATTTATGCTTATTTTTTATAATAATAATAATAATTTTCAAAAAATAAAAAAATTGGCTTTTCTTTGAACTTGACACAAATTTTGTAGTTTATCTCTGATCTACTAGTCTGGCAGAATAATTTGTTTATTCTGAGAAATAATTTAAGATTTATAAAATTACCAGAAGATATTGTCTTAACAGCCAACAGGATTCTAATAAAGTACTTTTTGAGATTTAAAATTTGAAAAGTATGTATGAATTTACTAATGTTAACTCATTTGTAACATGACTCTTAAGATCATCTAAAATTCAAGCATTAAATAAAGCTAAGTTAGTAAGTAGTCCACCCAAGTTGAGTATATGATTTTTGTTTCAAATCAGAAAAAATATAAGCCTAACCCCCCCCCCCCCCC
>KZ807812.1:226173-282373 GCA_000696205.2 Oncopeltus fasciatus
TTTTTTTTTTTTTTTTTTTTTTTTTTTTTTTTTTTTTTTTTTTTTAATCTGCATTCATTATTTTTTATACTCTATTAATTAAAAAAATATTTAAATACTTCATGAAACACTAACTTATTTTGATATTATAAGAAGCTTCGAATTTGTTTTTAAGATGGACATTTTCATTTTCTATTTAGCAGCCAAAACTTTTCACTTCAAGTTAAATTAAATTAGTTTATTAATTTACTTACACATATTAAAAATAATAGTATTTTTTAATTGTTGTTATATAACTTCTGAATAAAAACAATCTTCATCCTGGATAAAATTTTTACTTACTAAGTAAATCTTTGCTTGAAAAGAGAACAGTTAAAATATTTAAAGGACACTGAAAAAATGGGTTCCTAGCTTATTAAATCAAAGTAAAAGTAAATATAATAGAAATAAACTAACCTGGAAGAAAATTATCTGTAAATTATTCACAAAGCTTAAAAATGTAAAAAAAAAAAAAAAAATAGGAGGAAATATTCTGATGATAAAAATTGAATAGGTATTTCATATTCTCCCAGTGAGAGACATTTGTTGAGTTAGTAGGATTCCAATATTATATTATGAGTTAAGCACCGATGAAAGAGCTCTCGCCTGAGGAAATATATATTTCATATGCTTACCTTGAGGGTCTTGAACGCTTGGCTAAATCTGCACATTGAGCTTTTTCACAGGCACAATTTTGATTACATGGCGAGCCTGATTTCAAGCAACTGCAATTGGTTTTACATTTTCCTATGCAACCACATCTTTCATCTTCATTGTTGAAAGTACTTTTACCACGTTTTCCTTTCTAAATAACAGAAACATAA
This sequence comes from Oncopeltus fasciatus, assembly GCA_000696205.2. Taxonomy (NCBI): domain Eukaryota; kingdom Metazoa; phylum Arthropoda; class Insecta; order Hemiptera; family Lygaeidae; genus Oncopeltus; species Oncopeltus fasciatus. The sequence continues at coordinate 227,016 of KZ807812.1, forward strand.
GGAAAAAAAATCATTAAAGAAAAAACATTTTAACAATACATATAATAATTGAAAAATTATTTTAATGAATATTAATTTGTCAGTGTGAGAAGTTCCTACATAAAATCTATGAAAGTAACATTGTTTCGCTGGTCTGTTTTGTGATCTGAAGAGAAGTAAGGTACACAAAAAATATATGTTCTTTCTGATTGTTACATAGTACACAAATAAATGGACTTTTAAAAATACATTAACCTACTACCTTGCTTTTGATCTGATACACCATTTGAAATGTTAAATAATTATAAAAACATAAAAAAGAGATTTTTCGTCAAAAAGCCATTTTTAAGTCTTAATATGAGAAGAAACATTAGAGATGGTCAATAAAGTTCAGGATGAAAAATTCTAAATAAGAAATCTAACCTGAACATATTTCATTTTTATCTGTATTTAATGATAGTTTCGAAACTATCTTGTAAAATATAATAAAGGTTAAGTTAAACATTGAGAACAATACTGAGGAAATTATAGTAAAAACAAATATTATCTAAAATTAATGAGTGAGCATATACAATAAATGGATGAAAAAATGAACTACTTAACATAATCTTAATACAATATACTAGTAAACTATAAACTATCATACCTTCTATTATCCGACTTCATTGGTTTCTGCAAGCCATCTTCTGTTGGCTGAGGATTGTCACTGTCACTGGCAGTTGAATTCAGACAGTGACAGTGAACACATGTATTCGGCCAAGAAGATGGACAATGTCCGAAAGCGCTCGCCAACAGAAGATGGTTTGCAGAAACCAATCAAGACGGATAATAGAAGGTATGATAGTTCTATATTCATTCAAATAACCCTTTAGATTATTTACATAACTTTTTTCTTAGCCAAGAGTACAGTTAATTGTTATCCCTAACTGGAATTATATCATGCTGTCTTTTAGGCAAAAGTCTTTAACATCTTACAGGTAATCAAGTTGCTATTCATGTCTGTAAGTTGTAAATCCAAAAGGAGTGTAGAAACTTCATTAAATAGTTTATGAAAAAAAAAAAAAAAAAAAAAAAAAAAAAAAAAAAAAAAAAAAAGTGAGTTAAGCTTGTACGAGTTACGAGAACATTCTGGTGTCTATGAAAAATGATCTGACCAATAGTCTTGATGGAAGTGGAGAGGATTATAATAATAACCTGAGACTAAGAGAGGGAACAAATTATACTCTCATAGGCCTGTAACCAATCTGTAGGGGACTCCTAATACACAGCCAAAAGGGAGTGGTTAACTGGGACAGCAAGAATCATCTATACACTTAGAAAAAAATAGTAACTCAGACCCTTTTCTTGGAGAAAGATGAAAGACATAGAACCAAAGAGTTATTTTAACTAATAAGACCATTCTTAAACCCATGTTTAAAAGTTTAAAAATGATTGCCATGTTAAATTAAGACAGCACTGTAATGCTGTAATTTAATTACCCATAATTTAATGCATGCATTGCAAATGTAACTACTTTTCGTTTGATATCCAATGTCAGACACTTCCAAGAAAGATGCAATTTAGGCAAGCGAATATTGCTGATCAAAAGAAAATTACTGAAATAAGCCCTATAACTGTTGGGGGTGCTTAATAGATATTGATCAGTAAAAACTACTAGTTAATCGAGGACTGATTAGCCAAGAAGAGGTTGCAGTGAGTTTACTCTTCCAAGAGGCAAAACATTTTATATATCTCTCTGGGTTCCAAATAAGCTTCACTCCTGTTCTAACATCGAAGACATACAAGTAAACTCATCTTAGGTCTATACAATATATACTCTCCAGATTAAATTTTTAAATCAGATTAAGAGAGAGACAGCTATACACGTTTTAATAATGCAAATATGAATAAATCACCATCCTTGCTCTCCTTATTATTCCAAAAATTTTTCCACATGTTCCTTAAACCTTAAATGATATCTTAAAAACAACTGTAAGATTATCATATTCACTGGCAAGGGGAATAAAATTATCAAAAAGAACTATAAATAACAAAAAGGATATCCTTGCTTTTTTAAACTGATATGCATTGTTGTCTAGACTATGATACTAATTACAGCCAGTCTATTCCACAAAAATAATGAAGACATTTGATCTCTCTACAAAGAGAGCCTCAATAAATGATTCCTCAAGCATAACAATAGTACTATTGTTATAACTTACAATTCAAAATTATTTCTGGTAGTTATACCTGGAGAGCTCTGAGTCTCTTGTGAATTGGAGTGTTGCGCCAATCTGGATCATTTTCAGGATCATCAGGATCAACTTCTGAGGAAGTGTCAAATACTGTAAGAGTATCCTCATCAGCAATAGCAAATGTGTCCCGCTTTTTACGCAATTTTTTTGTTTCCTGAAAAAATTATTATAAATGATTAATTATTACATTTATAAGATCAATCAGTGCAGAATGTAATAAAAATTTGATATCTGAAATGATTCATACTCATATGGACTGGTTACACTCATACAAAATATGCATTGTTCAAACCCATGAAAATCTGCCCTGCCTAAATCAGAGGATATGTTCATCACAAATATTTTTATTACAAAATAAAAAGCTTAAAAAATATTCATTGTGCCTGGCGGGTGTTCCAAATAAAAATAAAAATGGAGGGAATATTTCTTATATTTTACTGATTATATTGCCCTCTAAGGGTAATCAAAGATTTAAAAAAAGTTTAAGATCTCATGGAGCATACTGCCTCTATGGAAAAGGGTTATCCAAGCAAGATGGCTACAAGATTTTTAGGACACTTTACTGCTGTAAAATTTTTTATTTAGTGGGCCGGATTTTGCTATACAAAAATTGGGAGCCTCACAGAACCCTTGAAAAAATTTTGTAGAAAGAAGGGAGGGTAGATCACTTATGTGAGGATACACTGCCATGCGAGATTCTTCAACTGAACTGAAATTATATTATTTATTGAGAATAGTAGAAAAAATATCTATATTAAAAATATAATTTTTGATATAACTTAAAAATCTTGAATAATGCTTAAAATNCTATTTCACTTATAAAACAAGTATAAATGTACTCACTATTTGCGCGAGTTTTAGTTCCTCGGTTCGAAAAGACGCACTCGAGGTCTAGGTGAGCACTTCTGCACTTTTTCACTTTCACGTAAGGTTTATAACTGTTATTATAGGTTTTAAAAAGGACGGAGACATAGAGACGTGTTGTCACGATGGCTGCCGGCGCCAGAATAATTTGAAAATTAAAATAGGGTCTATAACAAGGGGTTAACTGTCATTTCCTCCCCAAACTACAAATTAGGCAAATGCACCATTATGTTGAGGAGTAACAATATTTTTATTTTGTATTAATAAATTGGTGTGAAAATTCATGATATTACCTGGGTTTATATACAAGAATGATCTTCACACACACACACACACACACACACACACACACACAAACGCACGCGCGCGCGCGCGAACACACACACACACACACACACACACACACACACACACACACACACACACACTGAATAATTTTCTCCAATAAAAAAAATTATTACTTCAATCTAAGAAATATAAAATAGGAATTATTAAAAGAATTTTAAGGTTCAATACAACACTTTTAAACTTGGTCCAAACACACTGATACTCTTTTATTCAAGTAATAATATCATTTTACTTAGTTTTTTTTTTTTTTTTTTTTTTTTTTTTTTTTTTTTTTTTTTTTTTTTTTTTTTTTTTTTTAATGGCACGCCAACCTTTGGCCATTAACACCAGGGAGATATTTTATAGAAGGGGGAATATATTTTAAAGAAGAAGAATGTCTCAGCAATAGGTTATGGTGAGGTGTAATGTATTGTTAATACGAATAGTTATTAAATGTGAATGTAGATAGTAATTTCTTCGTACTAGGAAACTATACAATTTATAAGAAAAAAAATTGAGAGAGAATGGAAAAGAAGCGTAATACTGAAAATGCATCTTGATAAGATTTATTAGCCTGCCCTCTTTCAGAAAGTTCATTACCGAGTCGATGACTATCGTCATCTAATGGAATTTCGTCTAGAGTCCCATTTAAGTTATATTTCTTCCTTATTTCTTCAAATTTCAGGCACTAAATTATTGTTTAAAACATGTTTAAAAATATGTGCAAATAGTGCATTCTCCTTTGATTGCAACTACAAAAATTGTGATAGCACCAATTGAGTGTTTTGAATATGGAAAAAATTAAATGAGTGGGAACATCTAATATGGCTCATCACCACACATATAAAATAATATTTTGCTAACAAAACTTTCACGACATGGAGCCTTCTGCGGAAGCTTGTTAGTATGGTTCCTCTAACTAAAGAACAGTTGCAAGTGGTAGCCTTCGTGCCTGGAAAGCAGGAGATCCGGGTTCGAGTCCTGGCTGGGACGGATAGATTTTTTATTCTTTTCCCTCGAATTAATTGTTTAAAATTTACATAGGATAATAAACCACAACTAAATTAATATTTATAAATGAAAATAAAAAGTAAATAACGAGAGTCGATAAATAGCTAGACAATGTTAGCTCCTTCGAGCATAAGACGATGTATTCGCCTTTCTCGTGGGTTAGGCTCTCGCTAGTGTGTTGGGAATTTAATAAGTTCTAAGTCTAGCTTGTCCCGGTGGTGCAAGTGGTTGCATTCGAGCCTGGAAAGCAGGAGATCCAGGTTCGAGTCCTGGCTGGGACAGATAGATTTTTTATTCTATTCCCTCGCATTAATTGTTTTTTAAGTCCATAGGATTTAATTATGGAAGAGTAAATGATAAAATTCATAAATATAAAGAAACAGACCCTGAGTCTGTCTCATCAGGTACTAGTAACATCAATATCTAAATAAATATAGGCCTGTAATATCAAGGTTTATATTGATAATTAGGGTAGGCCTACAGGGGGTCCAAGAATGAATACCTACTAAAAGATTCACAGTTTAACTAATAAAAAAGCTCAAATTTATTAAAGTGAAAATAATCATTTTTCTCAGGCTTTACATTTCACAATCAAGAGACTTTTGCAAAGGTTTAATAAATTTTTGAAGTGTCTTCCAGGGTTCTTTCTATAACAAGACAAGAAAGCAGGTCTAACAAATATACAAGTATGTACAAGTGAAAATTTCTATTCTTTCTTGCAACTCATGAAAACATTCAATGTAAAAAATGAAAATATGTAAATCTATTAAAAGAAATGCCTAATGCAGAAAACATTAATAGTGTTCTCTCAAGTAGTGGAACAAAGATTATAAACATATTTATAAAATCTCAGATTCACACTAAAAAACCATTAAAAAGCATCCATACACATCTATAACAGTTAATATATTTATTATAAAAATTTGGGAAACAATTACTTACGGGAACAACAAAAGTGCCATTCATGCGTTCTTCCAGAAATTTTTTAAATGGGTCAGCTGTTGTAGTAGTATTCATCTGCTGCAAAATAAAATTTTTCATTAAATTAAATTTAAGATGAGGCATTTAATTTACAAATAGTATATATATTCCTTGCTTTTTTAAACTGATATGCATTGTTGTCNATGTATATGTATATATATGTACTATGAAGAGACATTTTTCTTCTTCTTTTTTTTATTTATAGATTTTGAAGTCACAGACTTCTTCATCTTTGAAAACAGCTATTGTACTTAAGCTACTTTTTGGTCATAAAATAAACTACCCATGATTTGGATAGCAATATGTTTTAATATAAAAAATTAAAATTAGTTGAAAGTAAGAATTTTCAATGGAAAATCATCCCAGACAGGGACAGTTGCTGCTAATAAATTAAAACTTTCAAAAAAAAGTTTTTTTTTTAAATGTCTATGTACAGATTGCCACCCCATTCTAAACATACATGGTTCAGGACAAGCTTTTATTTCTAGATAAAGCTTGTCTTGGGTGGGATTTGAACCCAGAGCATCAGGATTGCGAAACCCGAATGGATCTCCTGATTTAACCTGGCACCCCAACTTGAGCCTTGTACGTACAGCATAATGGGATATGGAGGCCACTCCAGAATCAAATAAAGATGATTAATACCTCGTTCTTATTATTGGAGAGCCTAGCGTTTTCTTCTTCTAACTCTTCTATACGCTTCCTTAGCTGATCCAATTTTTCCAAACCATGAAGTTGTGATTTGATTGCCTCTGGAATCGCATTTTGATCCAAACTCTCCAAATTTCCAGAGATTAACTTCATGAAAACATATACCTATTAAAAAATAAATTTAACTTGCTATAGTATTTCATCATTAATCACACTTAAGTAGAGAAAGCTGGGGGAAAAAAGGAGATTTGATCCCCCATAAATCATTTAAAAATTAGCTAAAACAATTGAATCCTAAATAAATTTAATTTATTCTGATAGTCATAATTGCCAATCAAACTCAAAATTTTAACATGGATATAATACAACAAATACTTACCTATAACAAAATGCTCACTCTAATTAGCAAGTAATGCATTAACAAAAAGCCAAAATTTATTGAAAATAAGTAAATAAATAATAATTTGTACAGGCAAACACTTAACCGACACATTATTCTTACTGCTAGGCTAGTTAAGTAATTACAGAATATTTAGAGAAATTATAAAAATTTGTTTTTCAGTTTAAGATTTTTGAATAAAGATTACTTATTTTGTAAATAATTAGCATTTCATTATTTAGTAATATAAAAAACTTTAAGGAATATTATTACCTTCTCCTCACATTCTTTTTCCATTTTTTCTATCATCTTTTTGTGATATTTTTCTAAATTTTCTAATTTTGATTGATATTCAGTCAGAAGGAAATCTTTTTCAGATTCATGATCCTTAAAAAAAAAGTAAAGAAAATAAATAAATAATAAAAAGTAAACAAATAATTATTTACAATTAAAATAATGATTAAATAATAATAATGATGATAATTCAAATAAAATTATTGAATATCAGTGACATACATATGGTTGCTTAGTAGTTAGCTGAACTACACTTTTTTTAATTTTTTTTATAAGTATTGGTGGAGAGCAGACTTACAGTTTCTTTCATTTAAGCTTTCTATTTTATTTTTTAGTTTTGTTTTTAAAACTAAACATTTGTTAGCAAAAAAAAACAACACAATTTTTAAAGATAAAGGACTGATTTTTAACATATTCTTCAATACAAAATAAAAATTCTCAGAGAGGAGGAAAAAGTTGGATACTTATAAGAGACATGTGCAACATATGTTCTGGTACGGCATGAAATAAAATTTACTTAAACTAACTTAAGCTTTGGTTATAGATTACAATATGTTTTATAACATAAAAATAATTAACATATAAATGATTTTGTTACTGCATATTCTAAACTTGATATATTCTATGGTTAACCAATTTATGGTGTGTACTATTTAGGGATGACCTATATTAGCTACTGAGTATTTTTTGTAGCTAACTTAAATATCATTGAGGCAACTGTTGTTCTTGATTTCTAGTTCTAGGAGGAGGAAGAAATAAGATTCAAAATATAGAATTTAAACTAAAATTAATATGCCTCAGGAGTTTCATGAAGGAAGTATTCTGTTTATGGTCTACAGTCTAAAATGAGGATCATTACCAGCTCTTTAGTTTGTCTCTCATTCCATCCTTCTGAACAACAAGCAAGTCGTCATGACTTAGCTCTCACCACAACTGTTTCAGTAGTCATTACTGAACAACAATTTTAATTGTGAATAAGTACATTGAAATTGAATTGAAATAATTTAATGCTTCATTTAAAAGAGGCCACCCTTAGTCCCATGCTGAAGACCTTTCTCTCTGTTCTATCTTTCAAAGACTTAATGTTCTTCCCCTCAAAATTTAAATACTTAAATCTTTTATAAAATATATTTTTAAGTATTCTTCGCTTGCTTTTAGAATAATTTATGAATTTTGTTAAAGTGTACAAGGTCAATAATGAATAACAATAAAAAAAGAATTATTTCTATCAATCTAATGACCACCTTTTCTTACTTATTTTAATAAACAATATTTACTCACTTTCAGGTCTGACATAGCAGCTTCTAAATTAATAATTTCTTTAACTTTCTCAGAAATTTGATTGAAAAGATAAGTAAGTGCGCATTTAGCATCTGCCATAGACTGAAGACTTTCCCAATGAATTCGGCCTCGATCATCTAAAAATATAAAGCAAAATAAATAAACTTACAGATTCTCTGATAAAGAATTAAAAATAATAAAATTGACAATAGAATTATATGTTAATGAAAAAATATTATAAGTGGATGTAAATTCTGGTTAAAGGGTTTGAGGAGTTGTCAGATGGCACAGCTTGGAATTTTTCCGATGGTGCCAATATAATGAAGACAAAGCAATAGGTCAACCAATATAAATTGTCAAGAGGCATTACTTTCTTTAATAATAGAATTAATAATAGTTAAAATAACATTCTGGAAAAGAACAATAATTCCCAACAGGCCATTAATTAAAATACAGTTTCCAAATTTACTTGACTTGACATAGATAATTGTGAGACAAAATTAATGCTTTGTCTCAACTCAGACTTCTTCCACTGACTGACAGGCTTAGTCCATTTATTTTAAGAATTGGGAACAGGGCAGTGTTTGAAATCCCATCTCTGTTCTAGAAATGCCTAATTGTCTGTTTGCTTGTTTAAGTTTTGGTCTTTGTGGGCTTTCTTATCCAATTTAACCTTTAAGTGGATGTTAATTTTCAAGCGGATGTTCTTTTTAAACATTTTTGAATGACCTGCAAATCAACACAATATATATTGAACTACAAGTTATTTAGGTGGTTCAGGAACCCAGAGTTTTTGGAACTTAGATGCTCAAAGACGATTTCTCTAATTTTCCTGCCACTTAGTCCAACATACGATCTTTACAAGTCACCCTGTAAACTCACTTAATCTAATGGACTTATTGTATTATTAATTTTTGATTAGTGGCTTTTCAATGTTTTTGTATTTTTGTAAGTGACCAGAGCTAAACTACCTTTAATTTTAAAGTATTTATTGCCAAATTTAAAATAATTTTGATTAAAACAAACTTCAGCTGTTTCAATGAACTTGTTAATTATTGGGCATTGCTGTTTTGTTTTTTTAAGTTTATTTTAAAAAATACCTATAACTTTTTTTGGATTAATATTACTATACGAGGTGTGGCTATTTAATAATGAGACTGATGCCACTACAGAAGAAATACGCACGCGCCAATTCCGAATGACTGGCCGCTGTGCAGTGTAAAGCCTTCTCTTTCGATTGCAGCGCCTCCCTTGTTTGTCTAGAAATCAGTCTGGCCGTAACTTTAGTTTATGTTAGAGTTTGTTTCATTTTGGCAAAAACATGATAATTGTAATAGTAGAGCAACAAATTGTCATGAAACTTCACATGATATTAGGTAAATCCCCTACTGAAACTTATCGTTTATTAAAATAAGTTTATGGTGATGAATGTTTATCACGTACAGGAGTTTTTGAGTGGTTCAAGAATTTCCAAGATAGCCGAGAAGACAGAGATGATTGCCGCCCGGGTCGCCCTTCCACGTCCAAAATGGATGAAAATATCAAAAAGGTCAGTCATCTGGTTCGGTTAAGGGTTCGTGATATTGCTGAAACTGTTGGAATTGACAAAAATGCGTAAGGCAAATTTTACATAAAAATATCAAGATTAAAGTAACATGTACGAAAGTGGTGCTTAAAATTTTCTCAATCGAACAAAAAGAAGGTAAAAAAATCTCGAATGAGCAAATCAAAATTTAAAGCGATGATGATAACTTTTTTTGACATTCGTGGGATCATGTACCTATACTGGGTTCTTGAAGGTCAAACTACTAATCAACATTACTACCAAGAGGTGCTTGCTCAACTCCGCGAAAGAGTAAGGGAAAACCACTAGAATGGTGGAAGAACAAATCAAAAAGAAGCACGCATCATGCAGGAGCCCACAGAACAAGACATCAAGCTGTTTCACTGTTTGGAACAATGAAAAATTCGTGTGGAGCACTGTAAAGATAGAAGAGGGTGTATATTGAAGGTGGAAAAAACTAAGTATGTATGAATTTAAAATAAAATAAATTACAGCAATAGTCTCATTATTTAATAACCACACCTCATACATGTTTTTACTTTAAACATGAAGTTAGTTTAGCTATGGGTGCTTCATCAAGTCTATGTTTAGTCAAGTATTTTTGGAAACTGTTGGGAATTCTTTTTCTTTTCCAGAATGATATTTTCTTATTCATTATAAAATAAAAAATTAGAATATAGTAAAAGTTAGTTTGTGTTTAACGAGATTGTGGTTTATTGTGTGTAAATAAAAAATTTACTAATAAATAAATAATTTTCCCTGAGTTTACGATTGAGTGAATTATTTATTTATTGGCTTATTATATTTTAATTAGACAATTTATGACAATTAATAATAGGACTAATGTTTTAAATAATTTTATGGACTAGTTTTTCAAAATTTGAATAGCTATATTTTAAAATGTGAATAGGAAATATATATTTAATAATTATGAAATTAATATTAAAATAATATTTATGAATTATATTTATACCATGCAGGTCTGAAGATGATGAGACTTCAAAAGGCTTAGAATAATAAAAATATTTATGTAGAGCTAGACTTACATTTAAATTTTAAAATCAGACATAGTTTCTTTTAAACAAAGTTTTAGAAAATGTAGGCAAGATAGTCCTAAGGAAATAAAAATGTACTTGAGTGTGGGCAAGGAATTTTGAAAATCTATTTGAATGGAGATGGCATGGTTACAGGGAGAATAGGGGAGGTTGCCAGCTTTATGAGAATCAATTATTTCAGATTATAAACTTACAACTATTTGTTGACAGCAGACTTTAAAATATGGAATAGAGAATTGCCATTCAGTTAACTATCTCCACCCCTCCCCCATCTGCATCACAAAACAGGATTTCCCGGACAACCCAGTTGCCATTGAGCTCTTGACTAATTGTATTGTGTGTTCCCTTCAGAAGTTCTTTTTTCAAATGAGTGAAAAAAGAAGATATTTTCACTCAGTTTTTTAAACAGGAAAATAAAAGTGATCCTGAATGTGTACAAATTAGCATCTCAATTAGTGAAGTTTCTGTTAGTGACTACTGATTTTAAATAAAATACACCAATCAGAACCTTATGAAGGAATAAGTGGCAGATTATAGAAGTATGTAAATAATTTTCCTACAAAAACTAAGTCATCGAATATTCTCAGTCAGACAGTTGGACTAATGGAAATTAGTAAAGATGTAAAGCGAGAATTAAATTGTTTTCAATTATTTATTATTGAAAAAGTCGTAAAAGGCTGTTATTAAACTAATAAATCCAACTCGCATTTTTTGTTATTTTACTTCCCATAATTCTAAATGTAATATTAATTATTATAAAATAATATGTCATAAAATGATACATACAATAATTTTAAAATTGAGAAATTGAGAGGACTAATAGTGGGTCAATAATGACCCGATCTCCAGTGCGAACATAACGTTTAGTATCATTAGATACTGATATAAATCATGAGACGGCAATCAGTACACTTTGACTCTGTATCAAAATGCTTTTTTATAGGTACAACGATTCACTTGATTTTTTACAGATTTGGATTTAGGGACAAGTTATCTTCACAAGTTCTTGAATTTTGTGTAAGTTTTGCTGCTCTTCAATATACACAGGGAATTTGCAGGAGTGGCAGAACGAACAGGCTTATCAGAGATTGAAACTTATCAGTAAGCAATCTGCTGAGTAATATCCCTTCCATATAGCTCTACCCTCTGCCTAGTAGACACACCCAGCCTACCTCTTATCTAGTCAGCTGTTTTTCTGAGCTTTCTAAATAAATAAACAAGGTGTAGAGTTCTGGGAGCAAATATGCTATTACTACGGATAACAAGAGCTTTCTAGCCTGTGTCAATTACTAATAATTTATCTGAGCAGGTGTTGTGGTATTGATAACCAAGATATTGAGTCTCAGAGGACACAAAGAAAGGCTCGACATGTGATAAATGTAAGAAAACTAGGAAGAGCTCAACAGCTAGATCTACCCAGGAGGGTGATCTATTTACATGTATTTAGGAGGCGATGAGAGCTCTTTCAAGTTAGTTGGGATAAAGAGCGGTGTTGCTAATGAGCTAAGAGAGATAAAAACTCTTAATACAAACAATGACACAGCTTTTGAAAACCCCATGCTTCTTAAAGGCATAGAGAACCATTTAGAAGTGCGGACTGAAGTTTTCGAAAAACTAGTGCTTGAAAACAAGACTTTGAATTCAAGGGTGACAGAGCAGGAGATGAATTTGAATCACGCCCAACAGCAATTACTCTCCAAATCTATCGAAGTTCAAGGGGTACTGGTGCGACCTGAGTGTCTGGTGACGTATTTAGGCCCAAGCCTGGGTCTGAAGATCGTTCCAAAAGATCTAGATATAGTGGAGCGGCATCACCAGCGAAGGAATGATCCATCAGTTATCATTGGGAAGTTTGTTCGGCAATCTATGGGGGACGAGGTTGTCAGATTAAAAAGAGTGAAGAGGGACCTGACAACCTGGCATATTGGGTGGAAGAGAGTATGAGCCCCTCGAATAAGTGCCTCTACTACCTGGCGTGGCAAAAGAATAAGGTAAGATAAAATATGTGTGGTTCTCTGGTGGCCGGGTCAAAGTTACAGAATGAAGGCAGGCCTATGGTGGTTATCAACATTCCAGACGACCTTGATATGTTCGGATGACCAACAATCTGGTGACCTGAAGATATTTATGGCAGTGGGCCAGCTCACATTGGGTGAATTTCTTACCTCTCTATAATTGTATAATATTGTCTGCTTATTTTATTTAATCTTTCAGTGATGCTGTCTTTTATTGTTTTGTTAATTTTCCTAAATAAGTTTTGTTTCTTGTCAGTAATTGTACGTTAAAAACTTTACTTATCAATTACTTTTTTTTTGTTTTATTCCCTTTATAGTGAGGGAACATTAATTTCAATATCTTATAATCAGGTATTGAGAAAAATAGTTCTCTTTTTAATTAGAATTAAATCAATTAGGAATTGAGCGATCAGAAAAAAACATGTACTATAATAGAAAAATGATAAAAATTGAAAACTTGGAAAAAAGCAAAAGAAGTAAAAGATTAGAAAACATACAAGTCCCTTCACAGTCATGATTTAAAAGCCAGATAAAAAAAAGGAAAATATAAACTGATAAGAAGAAAGCAAAAGAGGAGGGAATTTTCCAATTCAACTTACATAACCTTTAGACAGAAAAGGATATTCACAGTAGAAAGTATAATGAAGATACGAGAAACTTGATATTTCTTAATTATTAGATAAAAATAGACAAAACTGAGCCAAGAAAGTGTACTCATAAAATTTAATTAAGAATTTTTTTGAGGTGGAATGAAACTTCGTGGCGGAAAAAATAGGGCAGAGCAAAACACTTTCAGCTAAACAGGAATGAATTAGGAGAGGGTTAAAAGACAGATAGGTTCCAATCAATTTACCACGGTCAACAATATTGAGAAGCGCAAGATCAAGATGGGGATTATTTTCAATATTGGCAATAGCAATGTCACACGACATAAGAAGAAAATTTAACTGAAATATGCCTGAAAAACATACATTTTTGAAGGTAAATATTAAACATAACCAAAGCAAAAAATTTCAGAAGTTCAAATATTTAATCATATTCTTGAATATTATTAGAGTAATAATATATATATCCGGNCTCTATCTATCTCTCATCTTTCAATATATGTGTGTATATATTATATATACACACACACACACACTTGTTTTTTAAGGCATTAAACAAACTTTCATTTAAGTAAGGATAATAAGTAATTCAGATAGATGATTAAATTCTAATGCTGTTTTGAGGCTTAAAAGTACAAAAAGGAAAACCAGACAAACCTTGATGAATATCCAATAATTTCTGTTGTAGGTCAGAAATTTCTGCAGACCTAAATTCTAATTCCTGTTCAACTTGTTTCAAATCATTTCTTAATTTTTCCTTTTCTTGTTCTGATACATTTTCGTCGTCCAAGGACTCCTAAAATCAGTCAAAGTCAAAATCTTTGAACTACAATCATTCAGCTTAGAGAATGGAATACAATCACAAAGTCATATGAATAATGTACAACAGAACTTACTCATAGAATTAGTGTTATAGGGCCTTCTCTTTAAAGAGAATATATTATGTTTTATAGATATATGAATCAAATGTTAAAAATTTTGTATTTTAAATTCTATTTTTGTATATATAAGTGAATTAATGAGTAAAAAAAAAGAAAAGAAAGAATGCAAATAACTTGTACATTAAGGACCACTAAGGCTGAATAAAGTAGATGATATTGGATAAGCATGAAATATTTCTCAGCCAAAACTTCTTTAGACTTTCTAATGAGGCGTTGGCTTAAAAAATGTACCATGAAAACAACATAATTTTATAAGTAAATGAATATTATTCTTTGGTTAAGATGGAAGTAGAGCATTAAAAACTGTATGTATATATATATATATAAAATGCTGCTCAGTTTAAATTTACCTTAATCACTGCTCTTTCCTTGGTAAGAGCTGCTCGGTCCTGGAGGAGATTGTCTAAAGACTTCTCAGCTTGGAATTCAGATTCAAGCATCTCAACTTCTTCATGAATTCTTTCTTTAATTTTTTCACTAGAGTGCCCTTTCATCTTTTTGTCTCTAGCGGCTTTTTGTCTTTCCATAGCAGCCTGGATAAACAATATAATAGTGATATAAAATATTAAATATGAAATATTAAATGTATATTTAAAAAAAAAAATCAAAGGTTTACTATTTTTCATAATTGAATACTTCATTAACAGAAATCAAAGCATAATCTGAAACAGCATCACTGATCTTGAAAACAGTTCATCTAAAAATAAAATGAATATCATGGGAAGACTGGAGATTATTATGGAAATGAAGCATCCTGTAGGTGTACAATAGAAATATTTAGTCAGCAGGATACGCCCAATGATAATGGAAATCATCTAATACATTTTGCATCCACAACAGATTGATTAGTCATTAGTAGAATGTGTTTCCCATAAGAAAACATTTCATGGAATTTGACCCAGGCAGATGTGTGGCATTGCAGATAGATTAACATAGCTTTGGATGGTGAACAGCTTAATTTACCAAATGAATGGGTTTAAAAACAAATACATGACTCCATGAAGCTCTTAAAAACCTAAAGAATAATAAAATACAGAGCATGGAAAAAATTCCTGCCGAACTGTTAAAGCATCATATAATTCTTCGCAGTGGCGAATGTGACCTGTTGAGCAGGAGGGTTAGGGTTCCTAGACAAGCATGATCATAGACCTGCATTTGTGGGGTTAAACTTGGTTTGAGATTTTTATGGTCTGTTAAAAGCAGAAGGTCAGTTGTTAGATGGTTCTGTCTGGTTCGGCCTCCATGAGGGCAACAGTCATGCCAACTAGGATTGAGTGTGCTGAGCTGGTACTGATAAGGGCTAGGAGGACTGATCCTTGGGCTGACCATGAGTTTTCTTAAATAGGTATAAGAAAAATTGTATATTTTTGAATTGTAGAAATGTTGCTACTTTTCTGTGGTTGTTTTTTCACTGGCCTGAATTGAATTGATCTAATTGATGTTTTGAAGAGGTAGGCTGCTTCCTCGACTTTAGAGGTCGCTAACTTACATACAGCTAAATAGTGAGGGATTTCTTTTACATGGATGGGAAGAAGTATAACTGGTTGTATTCTTCTATGATAAAGAATGAGAGAAAAAAGAAAAGAAATTATTCTAGGTAATTTTCCTAAACTTGGGTAGCCAGAGCTTCAAAAGAGTTAAGGTGCTCAAATGATGGCAGTGGACATCTAATTGAATAATTTAAGGAGTAAGAATATCACAACTCGATATTTATTTTATGGGTGGCTGGTATTTTTTAGCCAGGTGAAGAGGTAGGGGAATTTCCATTATTATTTTTGCTTGGACATTTTTTGCATTGGCAAAGATGTTGATCCATTAATAGATGATTTAGATTCACAGAAGTTTCATAAATGTGTCACAACAGTTGAATAACTTTTTGGTGATAAGTCAGCCGGCTATATATATATTTCAGCAGGGCCTGATATATATCAGGCAAATATCCCATTCTTATACATGATATATGTCAGCTGATTCCCAGATAAATACGGACAAGTCCACTCATCCAAGCTATTGGCTGGCACCCCTAACTACTAGGTAAAATTTGTAAGCCCCTATCATCACTAATGTGAGCGTTAAAAAAATTTCTCTATTCTGATACTGTATTACTTACAAAAACAGAACCAATGATAACTTTATGTCCATAATACCCATAATGGTGTTATGTCTTTATGTCCATAATGGTGTTAATTTTTTAGTAAAAAAAAAAACAGCTTATTATAACTAGTTAATAAAGAAATTATGAGAGCATTTTACACACATTAGATGTCATATGTACCATTGAAATAATAATTGCTGTACAAAAGGAGAGTTTGTTGACCAACTAAAATCATCTTAGAATAATTGCTGTACTTTTTTTTATGAATCTGTAAAATAACCTTTTTAGAAGTGGGAGCTAGCAAGAAATTTTACACTACCTTAAAACATTTATCTAAGCTCTAGCAACCATACTTTTTATAAAAATGTAACAGAACTTGTTATCTAGTTCTAAATGATTATTAAAATTAATAAGCAAATTTGGTTCATTGAACCAGAATCACTAAATATGATTAAGGGTATTTAAAAATTTCACAAATGTAATTTATATTTAAATGGACTGAAAATTTACAAAATATTGAAGTTTTTATTCAGGAATATAGGCAGTTAATTAAACAAAGCCAGTTAACCTTGATTTCAAACTTTTTTAATAACAAGGACTTAGTTTTCATTAAAATACAGCAAAGCTTGTTACTCAACAACATGATTTTTTAAATTTATGTATAAATTAAATAATTTGGTTGATAAAAAGTGAAGCTTTATCTGAAACTAAAGAATCGATAAGAAAGTTTTCATGATTTAGAATTTGTATTGGTGAAACTTCATCAATCCCATTAGGTAGATATTTAAAACTTATACACAAGATATTTAATGCTTTTGTTTTTCAGAAAAACTAAAAGTAAAGTTTACAATACAGAAGAATAAAGTTCACAATTTAATGAAGTTTACATAAGATATGAAGTTAAAATTCAAATATATATTAATTATGATGTTAAGGAATTTGCTTAGTTTACACATTACTGGATGTAATATTTTTTTGAGGAAATAGAATAACAAAAAATGGGAGGATTTGTTACGTTCAATAGCAGCCTTTTGGTTGGTGTAATTACAACTTTTTCTATCATGTTTTCAGTAATAATAATAGAAAATATTCTAATTCCATCTTTACTAATGTCTGTTAGTCCAACTGTCTGACAGAGAATATTATATGAAATATTTTATTACACGTTTTTATATAAAAATTATTTATGTACTTCCATAATCTGCCGCTTACTCCTTTATCAGGTTTTGAAACTTCTCCATCACTTTCTTACAAAGAGATCTCCAATTCTGGTGTATTTGGTTCAAAATCACTACAGTACTAACAGAAACTTTACTAACTAGATTGTTCACTTGTACACATTACAAATCACTTTCATTTTCCTCTCAAAACTTAGCAAAATCTATTTTGGAAAACAAAAAACCTGTATTTTCACTCATTTTGAAAAAAGAACTTCTAAAGAGAATGCACAACACGCAGAGTCAAATGTTCAAATCCTTTTTTGTGATGCAGAGGGGGAATGGAGACAGTTGCCTGAATGGCAAGGTATGGATAATTTTTGACCAGGACAATGCACCCAATACCTGTGAAACCCTCATTGAAATATCTAACTAAATATTAAATTTTTATTCATCTGGGAACCTGAAAGAAACATACCTAGAAGAACAAAGAAATATTTTCAGTAAAACTTGGTAAAATTCTTTAATAATGGAAACCTGAGTCAAAATTGACCCAGTCTTCACTGCCGAAGGATTAAAATATAATTAGTTTAAAATTTTATGTAATAACTTTTTTAAATATGAAAAGATCAGTAATCAATATATTTACCATAATTCTTTTATTAGCAGCTGCTGCAGCTTCAAGTTTTCTCCGAAGAACATTTTGCTGACGTGTATGTAACTGCTCCATTTTTTTAAGTTGATTTTGTCTCTTCACGTTCTGAGAGCGCAGTTGAGTTACTTCTCGATCTTTTTCACTCTTAAAAGCCTTAAATTTATCGTTTTCACTTTTCATTTGTTGCATGAGCCTTACTTTCATTTGCTTCATGCTCTAAAAACATAAAACTATTATTGATAATATGAAATTTATAAAAATAAAGTTAAGGTGTGAAGATTACCACATATTAATTCCATGCTTTAAATTGAAAATATTGGTAATTGTAGTAACAGAGGAAAAAATCAAATCAGGACGACAATATCAATATAATATTTAAGTCCTATAGCTGTTAATTTTTTGTGTGTCTTAATTAATTATTGACCTTCTCGAAGTTATAAACTTAGCTCAATAGAGATGTTTTAAATGAAGATTAAGAAAGCACACCCCCATGTACATAGTGACTTGCACTATTTTTAATTAAAAAATTATTATCTTAGACTTGTATGATAGAACTGAAAGGAAGATTCAGGAAACTCAATGTCTAAAAACTTGCAACTATTGTTTTCTCAACAATAAACTTAAACAGTAAAATTAAAACTTGACAATGTCCAAATTTAAGGGAAGAAATTTTTATATAAAATGGCCTAATGGTCTAAAAGAGAAAAAACCCAAGATATAACCGCAACTGAAAAAACAAGATATAAAAAACTGAAAGATAAAACCACCTTAAAATAGGTCTTTGAGTATAGTTCGATCCCCAATAAGCTCACACAAATAAAAAAGCAGTAATTCAAAGTATAAAATGACATGGAAAATTAAAAGGAGTTGAAAATAAAGAAAATCAAACAGATAACAACAAAAATTATTTCTTCTTAATTCATTCATTTAGGCAAAATATGTGAAGGGAAAAATAAATAAATTTACCAAAATTTCTTGTTTCAAAATTAGTATTTTTTCATCAGATTTTTCTTTCATCTTTATCAACCGCTCTTGTTCTTGAACTTTTTTAGTTAAAGCAGAAACTTTAGCATCCAATTCTTGCAATCGCTTTCTTCTTGATTCAGCAACTCTAAGAAAAAATAAAATTGCATATTGATGTGACTAGCTCCAATAAGTACAATACAAATATGTATGCATGATTAGTCCTATTTTTTTACCTTGGCCCTATACTAAGTTTTCTTTAATAAAACTATATATTCAATAAACTATAAATTTTATAGAATATATAAAAGAGTGGCACTAATGTTCTCATTCTCTTAGAAAAAAGTGTTTATCTTTAACTAGCGCTTGATAAAAACAATAAGGTTTGAAAAATAAATAGTTCTTTCTGGAATAGTAGGCTAACTTAAAAAAGTGTGAAATTTAAATAAGTGTGCCAATTAAACTCTCATTTCTGCTTTAATCTATTTTTAAAATAAAGATAAAGTGGTTAAGATAAGGTTAATAGCACAGAAAATCATGGAGATATATTTATTTATTGTTATAGAATTTAATAAAATCAACGGGTCTGTCTCTTCTATTTTGCCCAAATTTTGGGTTCTTCTTTTCCATTAAATAATAGTTCTAACAAATATTTAATAATTTTTATTGAGAATTATTTGCATACTAATTTGATCTTACTATTAACTTGATTACGAGTTAAAATGTTGTTTTCAGTCAACTACTGCTACTTTTTTAAATTTAATTTTGATTTAGAAAGGCTACAATCAATTATCCAGAAAAGGAAAATTCTTGTTTACATCTTTATAATGTTTCCACTATATAATTCAATCAATGTAAAAATAACTTAATGAAAAATTCAATTTTAATATCAAATCATTTAACAGATTTTTTGAATTATATTTACTGAGATATAAAAATAGAAATAAATGTCTCTAAAGAAGCACACATCAGTCAAAAGAGTTAGAGTAAAACTCGATTATCTGAAAGTAGAATTCTGAAAAAAAAGAAAGAAAAAAAAAAAAAAAGAATTCTGAATATTATGAATTTTTAAGAACTTTAGTATAGTCCAAAGGACTCTTATTTTAATGCTACAAATTAGCTTTAAAAAAAATTAAATTAATAAAATAAAAAATGAAACGAGAAACTCACTTAGATGAATTATTTTGAGAATTGGCATTTAGTCTAATCTGTTTTAAAAGATCTTCTTTTTCTTGCTGAAGTTGACTAATCTGGCGATTCAATTCATCAATGGCGGATTGTGAGACACCTTGGATTTGATTTAACTGTCCCGTATTCTCTGTTAGTTTGGCAACTAACTCCTCTTTCCACATGAGATTCTTGGTTAGTGTCTGCAACAAACATACAAAATTCAAACATAAAATATGCAGCTAACAGAATATATCTAAATTTTATATGATAATATAATATAAGACATTTTTCTGAAAGGCTGAATTAAAAGTTAAATGAAATAGAGAATGAGTGCTAATGATCACAGCAGCCAATGCACAATCTCTGTCCCACAGTTTGGGATGAGCATTTTCCTGAAAAAATCACTGTTATTATGGATATTTGAACAATTCTCGACTAAAAGTCAGGAAAATAGACTTGGGCTTTCAAAGAGTACTATTCATTATTTTATTGACGAACAATACTATCGTACACAGTCCAGATACTTCTACTTTCTAAATTTAAAGAAAGATCTACATGGATCACAATTTACTAATGATGGAAAGTTGCAGGTGGTAGTTTAAAGTAATTTTGAAGAAAAAAATTTAGAATATTTTTCTGGATTTGGTGGTATTCAAATCCAAGTTCAAAGATCTAAAAAGTGTGTTAGCAATATAAAGGAGATTATATTGAAAAGTAATGTGTTTTATTTTACCCATAAGTCACCAATACTGTTCAGCCAATTAACTAATCTAACTAATCATCGGACTAATCTAATGCCTTTCTAATTCTATAATAAGGATATGAATATAAGAAACTTGAGAACTTCATGCATAGAACTTTCCAAGTGAGGAAAACAAGTCATTGATGAATACATGATAAGGTTTTCATGAAATCTTCATAACTGAACTAATATAAAACATACTCATAAAAAGTATGCCCTTTTACAGATAAATAACAAAAATAATTGGCTCTATCCCAAGGGTTACATTGTTTCTCCAGTAGTACTGGGTTGAGAATTAATATACCCAAGAAAAACAAAAATAAAAGAGCATAACAAATCTAAAACACAATGAATATAAATAGATATTTGGGGAACCTAGTCTCACTTTTTAAGATAAAAGAAGAAAGATACTTGAGGTAAACTACATTTCTTCTTATATTTAACAAAGATGAGTAGTTTCTCTCCAACTATATAATCAGCCAAATAAATTTTGGTTTCATAGTCAAATAAATGATGGTTAGCGTTGTCTTATTTTCATGGTTTGTTGCTGTGATTGGGAGCATAGCTCTACTTGAAATGTGAATAATAATTCCAATAATCGTAACTTCACAAAAAGAACCTTTTTTCATTTTATTTACTTCCACATTTTCTTAATTTAAAAATCTTTAAACGAGTAATTGAAAAACTCAAATTAGAATGTAATGACCACAGTCTGAGACCAGTTGCTTAGTTTGCATCACATAAAAATACAATATGATTTAATTTAAGTATGTAGGCCAATTAAAAAAGTTCAAGTGATCACCTTAATTAGAAGGTTAATAATGTGTATGTGATAATAATTCTAACTTTATTTCATTCAAAGTACAGGTGGAAAGGACCATGCTGACTAATATATAGAGTTCTCACCCTGAGTTCTTTGCTGAATTTAGACTGAGATAGAATATATTCAGTCCTGCGCTCAGCCAAGGCACCTCCCTGAGCTGCCTCGTCGCCATCATCATGATCATCATCCAATTCATCACCTTCAGGAACTGCATTATTGTCAATACTACTAATTTCTTGCTCAAACTTCTTTTGCTCCCCCTACAAATGCATAAATATGGGTTTATTAAAAATAAACACTATACATCAAACTTAAATGAAATGTATTTGGAAAAGATATTTCAAATATATTTGTATTGTCTATATTTAAAAAAAAAATGTAAATGGTTAAGTATAATATATTTTAATGATTTTGATTATCATTGAATAAAGAGGATTGAATTAAATATGACTTCAACTGTTTCTCAATCTCAATATAAGCATGACAATCTTTCCCTCCTCCCCTACCAACCAAACAAAAATCCTTCTCTAGGATTACATAGTGCTCCTTTCCTTTTATTGTAGATACTGAAAGCATAATAGTGAAAAACAAAGAAAACCAAAAGTACAACATCACAGTGCAAAAAAATTAAAAAGTTATGATTTATTTAAAATTATATCTCAACTTTATAAATTTGTTTACAAAATTAAATAATAAATAGATTATGATGATAAATAATTCAAATAGATTATGATGTAATTTTAATATGGAGTCAAGAGCTTAAAATTTCTTCATACATATGAAAATTCTGTGCAGACTTGTACATAGACGAAAACATATTCCTTCTTGTGAAAACTAGTGAGTCATCAAATAATTCAATATAAAACTAAGTTAAAATAGATTATAGACTATGTCATGACTGCATATAATTCATGCATCTTTGAAATCATATCTATACGAGGAAAAATTATTTAGTGTATAATACGCTAAGTACTCAGATGCAAGCTTATATGATAACCATGATAAAAATATCTCTGAACAATTTAGCTTTCTAAGAGAAGCGAAACATGTATACATTCTTTAACAGGCTCTCTTTCACAGTTTAAATATATTTAGGATGTTTTGAACAGTAGAAAGGGAGTAGGGAGTAGAGGTAGATACTGATAAATGATGGTCCAGTTGAAAGACTCATTTTGGAAATGAAATATAACAGTTTAGTCAGAGAAATATGGACAAAATGTAAAGTTTGTTACGTTAAAAATAGAAGGAAAATGTCAGGAATATTCATGAAGTCAAAATTAAGGAGATGAGGTTAAATATTAACATCACTTAAAATGGAAGGGATAAAAAGTCACATTTAAACTGCAACAAATGAAATCATTCACCCCTGTCGTATGTGCGTGAAAAATTGGAGGATATTTGTTAATCATTACTGCTGAGCAGCTGCTATTGGCAAAATGCTGAGGCTATAACTAGCATGGGATTATATTGGCCTCGGAGATTTTATATATGGTCGTTTTCTGATGAATGGAAGAAAAATAAGGGGCCTGTGAATTGATGAGGCAGATAAGTTAAATGTGGAATATAGGAATGATGTGAAGTTCAATCAATTTTTCCCCATGAAAATGTCTGATTTTTCGTGATTTATTTATGCATGCCAGAAAAAAACAAAGATATACATGCAAACCACTTGCCTGGTAAGACTTGTCCATACCACTAACTTTTTTTTGGAGACATATTTATTCAATCCCTTTAAGAAATAGCTATGGAAGTTTTCTCTCTCTATTTTTATAGGCGCTGCCTCTTTGGAGCCACAAAAATGACTAGTGTAGTACATTTCAATAAAAGTTATAGTATTTTCAGAATTTTAAACCATTATAAAACAATAATTTTTGGAGCGAACATAGGACTCTATACTCAAGGAATTAGAATGAAAGAAATGACTAAGGAAGTTACTAGGATTAGGATTAGGATCAGGTTATAGGGCGATCAACATCATGGCCCTGACTGTTGGGTTAATTAAATTTTTTCATATATGCCTGTTTCTCTTAATATGCACATAAGTGTGCCTACATTGGATTCATGGTTTGTCAGGAATGCTGACAGTTGTCTTGGGAGGTTTTTGCATGTAAATAGATTAGTGTAATATGGGCATTCCTCGATGAAATATTGAATGCTCATTTGAGAGCTACATTTAGGGCATATTGGCAGTTGATCTTTAGTGATTAGATGCATGTGGGTAAGATTGGTGTGACCTATTCTAAGTCTGGTTAGTACGACCTCTTTTTTTCTTGTAAGCCAAGTCTTGACATCTTTGGGTTCTACTATGTTTGTGGGTGGGGTGTCCTTAAGGGCTCCTTCTTTAGCTGCATTATCAGCCATCTCGTTTCCCCTTATACCTGTGTGATGTAGGAAGTTACTATAATATCCATTCGACAGAATTTAAAAAGTCCAAAGGGGTCAACCTTGATCGATTTCTTTTTAACTACAACTGACAATTTTTACTTGACTTGAGCCTAAGTAAGGGAGACTTAGTAATTTTGCAATTTAAATACATTTTAAAAATAAAATTGACATAAGCAAACATTTAAAAAATATAAATGAATGATTACTCAAAATTTAAAAGGAAGCATAAAATTATCAGAGAAATGTTGCAAAATAAATAAAATACCTCAATTTCAAGAACTTTTTGTTTTAGTTCCTTCCATTTGGGGTCATCTTCTGGTAATGACTCTGAAATGGACTTGAGTTCTCCTAATTTTTCCCTTAAAGTAACTTCAGCATTTTCTATCTGAAAAAAAAAAAAAAAATACTTAGCAAACTTAATATTTTTATTTTTCATATGTACTATCAGCCTTTTCTTAGTTTGTTACTCAATGGAGAATGTAATATACAAAACAAAAATCATAAACTTCCTAAAAATTAGACTTTTTAATTTTCAAGTCCCACATAATCTGAAAATAAAATATTAATTAAATAAAAAAAAGTTTATCTCTGTAACATATCGTTTCAGATATAACTGAACCGAATTTGAAAACATTAGAGATTTAGTTTCAATATGTTCGGGTATTATTTCAGAAGAACTTGATCCAACAACTTTAAAGGGGTGAAATGTTTAAAAATGTTTTAAAAACGAAACAGTTTCAGTTATCAATCTAAAGTTTCTGAGATTTATTGAAATATATTTTTGATGCTCTTAGTTGTTTTTTTTTAATTTCTCACATTTCTCAAATATGACACTTTCTTGCAACTCTCTAACAATTCTAAAGGGAATTCTTTTCCTACCTAGGCCCATGTACCAACTCCTATTTTCTTCCCTAATCCACCCACAACAGAATTAATGCTGTGTAGTATATAGTGGTGTCCTGGAGGGGCCTGATGATAAAGCACCTCTTAAGCTGATTTGTTGTGACTGACTTTGGCTCGCCTAAGAACTGCCCAGTAATCAACCTGTATTAAGTTTTTGAATGGTTGTTTCCATCCTATCTAACTATATTTCCTTGGTTCATTACTTTGAAATACATCTTTAATCTCTTCCCTCTCAACATTTATAAACTACTAATATTTTTACCTCTTCAGTCAATTACCACTAGACTACTCCCAAACCTCAGATCTTTACACTCCCCCACAAATAACTCTAGTTTTTTTTATTGTCTTTCATAGCTTGTGCCTCAGAATTTTAGAATTCCCTATCACACAAATATTCGTCGTGCTTCTTCCCTCTCAATACTGAATTGATTTTATTAAAATTTGATATGTATATTGCACTCGTTTCAGATATATTCATAGTTAAAATGAATATGATCTAACCACTAAGAGACACATTGACCAAATTTGTAGAAAACATACATGTTTTTTTTATGGTAACATATATATAACACTAACATATAGGTGTTATATAACACTATTTTGATATATAGCATAATGTGCATAATATATGATAGAAAATGAAACACTCACGGTTGCGATATATATTAAGTGTGTATTTATGTTTTTACGTGTTCGCATGAATTATGCCATAGTGCTATAGCATTCACAATAATTTAAAAATAAAAAAACCAAAAGTAGGGGGGAGTTTAAGTACAAGGGAGGGGGAGGGTTAAGTGAGGAACCAATTGATAAATCAACAATATTTTTGTTATTATTACAGACACACACACAAAAAAAAATAGAACATAACAGATATAAAATCTAATTTTATAACATTTATATACAATTACATTTTAAGGGAAAACATATATTAAAGAATATATTTATGAATAAAACCATAAATGTTTAACTCTCTTTCTCCTTGAACAGTCTACTGTTCACTTGAAAGTGATCTTATTTTTGTCCTTGGGCTTTTATGATAAAATTGATCATTCACCCATTTATTTGTTTATCTTTAATGAAAAATTGTAAACCTACTTTGTTCATGCAGTGCCTAAGTGATGATGTTTTGATATTGAACTAAATAAGCAATAAGCCAAATGGGCAATATTTAAAGTATTTCTTCAAAAATCTTTACTATATGGTTAAGTAAAGTCTACAACCTCCTGGATTTGAATCACTAATCCTATTAAAAAATATGATAAAATAAACAATTTATTTTTGTAATATTTGATTCTTCTTTTACAGCATTTCTTTTAAATTTAGAAGAAAATGGGCCATGAATTTAAATAAGCAGCAATACAATGGTGCAAGGTCTAGACTATATGGGGGATGAAGCAGGAGTAAAACCCATGAAGAACTTTTCTTTGGCTTCGACAGTGTGAGGTCGAACATTATCTTGTTGGAATAAAACTCCTTTCAATTCCACAAAATCTTTTCTGTTGTTCATGGTAGAGTTCAGAATTCATAGATCATTCATCAGGAACAAATTGGTGATGAAACTTTCAAAATTTCAAGAAGCATAAAGCAAATTGCCCCCTGTAGCAACCAGAATAACATTTTGACTACTATCCAGCCATTGTTTTATGGGTGCTCGGATTTTGCCAATTAACCCAATATTCATCATAAGTGACAATCTTTCAAAAAAAAAAAAAATAATTATAGGCGCTGCCTCTTTGGAGCCACAAAAATGACTAGTGTAGTACATTTCAATAAAAGTTATAGTATTTTCAGAATTTTAAACCATTATAAAACAATAATTTTTGGAGCGAACATAGGACTCTATACTCAAGGAATTAGAATGAAAGAAATGACTAAGGAAGTTACTAGGATTAGGATTAGGATCAGGTTATAGGGCGATCAACATCATGGCCCTGACTGTTGGGTTAATTAAATTTTTTCATATATGCCTGTTTCTCTTAATATGCACATAAGTGTGCCTACATTGGATTCATGGTTTGTCAGGAATGCTGACAGTTGTCTTGGGAGGTTTTTGCATGTAAATAGATTAGTGTAATATGGGCATTCCTCGATGAAATATTGAANATGTTCCTTTACCACTCCCGAATTCCGTTCGTTACCTGGGTTCCATCTTGACTCACGACTTGTAGTGATGGAGCAAACATAAAAAGACAAGAACTCAATCGGAGATATGGACTTCTATACTCAGAAGACTCATGAATAAGAACTCCAATTCTACAAACTGACGCTCTACAAGACACAACTACGAACATTCTGGACATACGATGTAAAAATTTTGGGTGTCGCCAAGCCATCCAACAAAAAAAAATATAGTCTTTTCAAACCAAAAACCATCAGAATAATCGCTAATGCTCCTTTTACGTATCCAATTTCTCCCTTCACCACGATTTTAATATCTCTTCTGTACAAGACCTCATTTCTTCTCGCTTCACCCATTTTCACAGTAAACTGCCATACCATCCTAATCTACTAGCACAGACCATGCTTTCAACTCCAACCCCTACAACCCTCCCCGTCGCCTCAAACGAAGATAGATAGAATTTAATTTGAGAGTGGTGTCATTAGTAACCTTCCCTCCTCTTGCAGTTATTTTGTTATTTTTTTAGTTTATGTAATCAATACACACACACACATACACACACACACACACACACACACATACATACATAAATACACACACACACATAAGAATGAGTTCCAGGCTGATACTCGCTCCCGAGATAATGAAAATCACGAGGAAGTCTTTAATTATTATTAAAATTTGTTTTTTAAAATATTAAATAAAGACTCATTCTATTCAATCTATAAATGTAATGACAAGATGCTCAAAATAAGCAATACAAAATTTAATTTGTAATTTTCAAAGAGTGATAATTAATAATGATTTTCAGTTAATTGTGCTTTATAATAATACCTAAAAGATGTCTTTCACTTTGATCTACAGAAAGTATGACCAAAATGGTAACTAATATAATATTTCAGTTTTTATATGGATAATGTAGATAAGAGGAATATGAGCATAAATAACTTACAGTAAGGGCTTTATCATACAGATTGGTGTTCTGAATCAATGCCTCACTCAAAGCTTTAGACAGTTGATTTATTTTTTTTTGTGCATCAGAAAGTTCAAGTTGATAAAGTTTGTGCTCTGGAGGACATTCAAAACCTTTACCTCCTTCAATCATTCTTAACCTGAGTTCTTCATTCTGAAACAGCAAATAAACATGCATTCAATTTTTTGGCACATAAACTAGTGCAATACATGTACAATAACCAGTACCACTAAAATTAAAGAATAAAGCTTAAAATAAGGCATTCTAAAATTAATCAAAGCACAGTAGTCCTGTGTTTAGGAAACTGTACTCTGAAGCCCAAGGTTGCTCACAGTGTATAGCTGGTTTTTTTTTTGGTGCTCGAGTCTGTAATGACCAGAATATTCCTAATGAGCTCCTGGAAAAACCAATCCTAATTGGGTACCATTATTTATTGAAAGATAAAAAGTCAGGTGTCAAGAATGATGTGATGAAAACCCACAATCTCCAATGTGCAATGGGCGATAAATAAACACAACCTTCACATGTTTTCTCCCCTGGCTCTCAATTGCCCAAAATTGGACGGATTTTTTTTTTTAAGTAACCAATAAACATAAATCTTGTTAGCTTTCAAAATAGCGAGAATTATAGAATATTTATATATTATATGGTTTGAGGTTGGTTGGCCATTGAGTATTATGCTGAAAGAAATTTCAGGGTTTTGGCCAGGATCAGAAAAATAAAATACTCCAAAATTGTTTAGTTATTATTTTATTATTGCCAATGTTTTGACTCAATTTCTAAGTCATCATGGTAATGTCTGGAGAGATCTCCGACGGAGGTTTATGGTAATATCTCAGAGTGTAGAGCTCAACCCAAGCTCTGAGCTTGATCTCAAGAGCTCTACACCCTGAGATGTGACCATAAACCTCCCTCGAAGATCACTCCAGACATCACTATCGCCCTGATGATGACTTAGAAGTTAAGTCAAAGTGTCAGCAATAATAAAATAATTACCCAACAATTTTGGAGTATTTTATGTTTCTGATCCTGCTCAAAACCCTGATATATATTTTAAATTATAGTTAATGATGCCCTAGATGTCTTAATGGCTAAAAAATGAGGAGACTAGAAGTTTTTAACATAAGTTGCCAAGCTCTTGAGCTTCAATTTTGAAACTGAATATTTTTTATTTTTCAATAAATGAAAAGTAAGTTATCAATTAACATAAAAATATGTTAACACAAAATAATAATAAAATATTTACAATTATAATTAATTTAAGTTTCCAATTATGAGGATTTGCAATAAGTCTGCAGAAATGTATATGGAGAAACATTATTCAAAACAAATAAAAAATTTCTGTTCATGAAATTATGAATAAAAATAAAATATTANAATTTATTAAAAAATTATAAACACATTTTCTAAAATTAATTAAACTTTTTTTTAAAAGAACCATACAAAGGCTTCAGTCAAACTTACTACGAGTGTTATGCCAACACTGTGTGTGTATTATATTATGATAATTGTAATATTATATTATGATAATATTGTAAGTATTCAAGATGGTTTGACAAAATTTATAAGTACATGAATAAATAAAACCAAAGCTAAAATGTTAAAAATACTATTTCTTCACAGATAATACAAATTTTTAGGTTTTAAAATTAAAGAAATTATTTATTTAATATATTCTAGTTTCAATGTCCTGTATCACTTGCTAACACCATCAATAGAATCTGGCTGTAGTCTTCCAGTTTGTTTACAAATTATTCCAATGATATTTTATACCCATAATCACAGGAAAACATGATTTAATTATATATTTATTACTGATAAGTAAATAACAATTAAATGTTTATTACATATAAATTTACTTGAAAGTCATAAGTTCTGTAATTTACTATAACAGATATATTGATAGTGTCACAATTATACATTTTATAAATTTATCATTTAGAGAAGAAAAGGGTAATTAAACAATAAATGCAAGGGAATAGAATAAAATAATCTATCTGTCTCAGCCAGGGCCTGAGCCAGCTCAGGCTGAAACAGATAGACTTTTTATAATTTTTTTTTTTTTTTGTGGTATTTAATCTCACGTAGGTTAAGTACCACAAAAAAAAAACCTAGGTTCGAGTCCTGGCTGGGACAGTTAGATTTTTTATTCTGTTCCCTTGCACTAATAATTAGTAAAATTTACATGGGATTAAATACCACAAAAAAAAATATGAATAAAATTAAAATTTAAAAGTAAATAACGAGAGTCATTTAAACAGCTTGACATTGTCAGCTCCTCCGAGCATAAGACGATATATTTGTCGGCTCGGAGGTTAGACTCTCCGACACTAAAAATTAGATACACTTTTTATTCTATTCCCTTGCATTTATTATTTAAAAATTTATGTGGGATTAAATATCACAACGAAAACAATATTTATGAAAAGGGTAATTGTTTATAATTGTCTAAGATTTGCATAATCCCCAAACACACATTTCAAATCTTCCAATTACATCATGTACATTTAAATTTATCATCCTACATAGGTAAAACATTTCTTATTAAACACCTCATATAAATAGTAGATTTTAGTAATAATTTGAAATAAACATTAACATACAAACAGAAAAAAATTTACAAAAGAAATACAAACATAAAAATATCAACCTAGAACTAAAATACTCAAAATTGAAGTTTGAAGTCATTTGACTCAGACAAATAAAATAATATTTTAACAATTTTTAGTAGAAAGGAACAGAATAAAAAATCTAACTGTTCCAGCCAGAACGTGGATCTCCTAATATCTGGGCCGGGGCGATTTCCATTTACGCTACCGAGACAAATCTGATAAGTTATTAAATTTCCCGCACTAGTGTCGAGAATCTAACCTCCGAGGCAGACGAATATATCGTCTTATGCTCGGAGGAGCTGACATTGTCAAGCTGTTTAAATGACTCTCGTTATTTACTTTTTTTAAATTTGTAATTTCATAAATATTATTTTTTTTTTGGTATTTAATCCCACATAAATTTTAACAATTTTTAGTGCAAAGGAACAGAATAAAAAATCTAACTGTCCCAGCCAGGATTCTGTTACTTTGCACTAAAAATTGTTAAAATTTACGTGGGATTAAGTACCACAAAAAAATAATATTTACAAATAAAATAATCTTCCTCAGAGATATAAGTAAACCAGAAAATTCTTAGATGGTTTAAGTTGGGGTTCGGTCAAGGTAGATCCAAAAAACACAAATTTAAAAAATGTATTTTTTAATAAAGGATTATCTGCCGACGTTTTGGCTTACATTGCCATCTTCAGGGCTATCATGAAGATGAGAGAGGACGTCCTGTCCTTAAGTTCACATTTCCATGACTCGGAAATTTGGACTTCTCTCATCTGCATGATAGCCCTGAAGATGGCTTAGAATGTAAGCGGAAACGTCGGCAGATAATCCTTTATTAAAAAAAACATTTTTTAAATTTGTGTTTTTTGGATCTACCTTGACCGAACCCCAACTAAAACCATCTAAGAATAATATCTACGGTCAAAAAAATTCTCCTTTAGTAAACCAGAAAAGTTGGTTGAAAATAGCAGGGATGGTTAGATGAGGTAAACAGAGAGGATCAAGCGAAGCGGAAACAAAAACCAGCAAGTTAGAAAGAAATTTAAGTAAAAAGATTCAGAAAGCATGTTACAAAAAAGTTTATAGTTGACCCACAATGCATGAAAGAAGGCTTTAAGTCAATACATTATTGACCGTGTGATCTTCCCACTAAATGAAGAATAACTCCTTGGTTCCAATTAAGGCTGAATATTTCCAGAAACACATTAGGAATTTACTGGGTTATTCTTATAGAAGCACAAACAATTTAAAAAAAAAAACTAACCGGGCTCTGTGAATATTTAATCTGGGTCTTTGGCAGAAACACTAGATTTTAGCGCCCCACTATTTTATTTTAACTTATATTTATTTGTTCTTTTGTGATAAAAGTAAGAAGAAACAATTTTTAGCTGTTTTATTGGCCATCAGAATGTAGTGAATAGGCCTATACAAACATCTTAAACAAAATTAAAATAAATCAAACTAAAATTGTATGATCTCAACAATAAACACTACATATTGTAAATACTTAATATAAAAATTAAGTGAACTACCTCTTTTCTAAGTTTAATTAGCTCTGCAAGTCGAGGGTCTTGATTAACAATTGGTTTATTTTTTATTTTCTTTGCTCGATCTGCATAACGGAGAGTACTTATACTTTCATCCTGATTATAATCAGCTGGACTGATACAAGCTATCATGAGAGTAACTGAATTTCCTCCCAGTGAGTCTTGAAGCAGGCGTGTCAGCTTGGAGTCCCTGTAGTTAATAAATCCTGTGTGGCCATCTCCAAGCAGGGAAATAACATTCCCTAGTACTAATAATCCTCTGTTTATATTCACACCTTCTTTAAACCTCTCTCCAGTAGCACCTGTTTTTTTAGATCTTTCAGAACCTGCTAAGTCAACCAAATGGAACTTTGCTGTCATTACTTCAGTTCTAAAAGGATAAAGAAAGAAAAAAATAGAGAAGTAATTTAAAAGAGATAATAAAACTATAATAAACGAAGCAGTCAATCTAATTATTATTGGTATTAAATCACAATGACAATATAATATTATAAACATTAAGAAAAATTCATGCATTACCTTCTCACTTCTTACATTTACAAAAAAAAAAAAAAAAAGAAGTAATTTTCGAACATATGAAAAGGTAATTGGTGTAAAATGTAATAACTATTACTATTAAACTTTACATTACACAATAAGGAAGATATTTGATAGTGAACCTTATTGTCATCGACCAGTAAGATCAAATTAGTTATTCATGCTTATTTATGTCTATGTGTAGTGAAAGCATAGACATAAATACTTAATTAAAGCATGGGAANTTTGTTGATCCAACAACTCTTCCAGAAGAACCCTGATGGAAAAAAGATAAAACAATATATTGCAACCCTTCAAGACCTTAAATAAATATTTACTATTTTTTAAAAATTTTTATTAGATACAAATAAACCTACAAGTAAATATTTAAAAAAAGTCTATCCTGTAAAAACAGTGAAAACTAAGCGGATTAAAGAAAAAGATATACAGAGCAAACTCGACAATCTGAATACTCCAGTAATCTGAACTTTTTATTTTTTAAGCATACATATATCTTAATCTGTTTTTTAGGCTATTTCCAAATTAATAATATATATATAAATGCCACACACACACACACACACACACACAAAAAAAATGTCTTTGCATATTTGTATTAAAAGGAGAAATAATAAATAGAGTGAGCTCTTGGTGGAACCTGTCCTCTAGGGAAGCCGGATGGTGGATCTCTCCTTTGGATATCACACCCATGGAGGGTTGGGCTCTTGGAGCCCCATGGAACAAAAGGTACCTAGCGCTGTGGGATATAGCCTGGCTACCCTTGAGGGAGCACTATTCAAGGGACAAGTTGTCCTGAATCTATGAGGCCTCTCCTGGTGGGCTAATCACTCACAGGGAAGTATATCTCATTCATAAAAATACAGCAAACAGCCTCGGCTATAGAAGGAAATGACCTGGCATGGATAAGGACAGTCGACTAGGAACCAAAGATCATCAACTGGTAAAGATGTGGAGATCATCAATGACATGAATGCAAGCTGGATATCCTTGAAATAAGCAAGGTGAAGAAGAAAGGAGCAGGTGAAAAGAGGATGGATGCAGGACATAATTATTATACTCAGAGGTTCTGTCAGGAAATGAGGCTACAAAAGGGATTGGGATCATACTAAGAGAGGAGCTTTTAAAGAAGGTAGATGATTGGGAACCAGTAAGTCCTAGAAAAATAAGAGTCAATTTAAAGCTGAGGAGTGGTAAGTGAAGTATGATCCAAGTTAATGCCCCAAAAAATGACGATATATTCTGGACAAAGAACAGTTCTACAGTGACTTGGAGAGAGAGAGAGGAAAATAAGGGATGGAACACCAATAGAAGTATATCTCTAAGTAAAATCATGGGCGATCTCAACGCAAGATCAACCTCAGAGGACACAGGACAATGGGCCCACACGGAGGAGAGTCAACGAGGAATGATGGAAAACAACCTCAGATTGGGTTCTGTAATCTTCCTTATCAGATCAACAAACAGTCAAAACAATCAAGCAATTTTTGACATGGCATTTATATGTTTACGTAGGCTTTGACGGTCATCAGATGTATTTACCGTTTCTTCTTCCAGGTTGCACCGTGTCAAGTTGTTGTTATTTGCTGGGCTTTCGCACATCATGTGATGGCTTCTTCAGGGCTGAAAAGAGAATGAGAGTTGTAAAAGAGAGATTTAAAATCCAGATGGTATATAATTACCATGTTTTATACACCAGGTGGTGTATAATCCCAGCGCGGTCTGGTCCTTGGGCGAAGCCTGCCTTTCCATTGGTTGATAATGTGTTCTGGCGGCTGGTCTCTGGAGTAGTCAGGTAGCTGGTCACTAATTGGTTGAATTCTTTTGTCAATTAGCGCAGGTTTCCAGTTTTTGCTCAGTCTGTATCCGTCTTCTTTGTTGATATTTTTCAGATTCTTGGTAATTTCGATGGCTTCTCTAATGGTCCGCCGATAGTAGTTGCTTTCCCGGGCCAGTATTGAAGCGTCTTTGAATTTGATGTGGTGGCAGGTGTTGGCGAAGTGTTCTGCTAGAGCTGACCTCTCTGTGCGTCCGTGTTTGATGTCTGCGATGTGTTCTTTGAGACGTGTGGCTATCGTCCTTCCGGTTTCACCGTTGTAAGAAGTTTCGCAGGAGCAGGGAATCTTGTAAATTCCTGGAATCCGAAGTCCAAGTTTATCCTTAGGTTTCAGAAGGATGTCTGTTATTTTTCTGTCCGTGCTGAACGTTGTTCTTATCTTGTGATTTTTGAGTATTCGGGCGATCTTCTCTATTGTCCCTTTGACGTAGGGGATGGTCACTTGTCCTTGGAATTCTTCGGCTTCTCGTTCTTCCTTGTTGCTCTGCCTATTTTTCTTCCTCTGGATCTTGTCTATAGTGTTGCGGTCGTAGCTATTCTTCATGAAGGCGGTCTTCAAGTGTCTTCTTTCTTTCGGCAGTTGGGCTGGTTCTGAGAGTATCTCCGCTCTCTTGAGTAGAGAGTTGATGACTCCTTCCTTCTGAGCCGGGTGGTGGTGTGAAGTGGCATGTAGGTATCTGTTGGTGTGGGTGGGTTTCCTGTAGATTTAGTGGCTCAAGAGGTGATCCTTTTTTGTTACGAGTACGTCCAGGAACGGTAGTCTTCCTTCTTCTTCGAGTTCCATGGTGAACTGGATGTTCTTGTGCATGTTGTTCAAGTGTTGAAGGAACACTTCTAGCGAGTCTCGGTCGTGTCTCCAGATGACAAACGTATCGTTGACGTACCGATACCAGCAGACCGGCGCTTGTGGTGCAGTCAAGACCTCTCCGTTCAAAGTCTTCCATGTACCCGTTGAAGAAACTCTGAACTTGATGAAAAACCTCCTCAAGGAAGAAGAATTTAGTCTGGCCAAGTTAAGGCTCCAATCGACCTACTTTCTCTACAACGGCAAATACTACTCACAACTTGAAGGAGCACCCATGGGATCACCACTAAGTCCACTTGCAGCCAACCTGTACATGGAAGACTTTGAACGGAGAGCTCTCGACTCTGCACCACAAGCGCCGGTCTGCTGGTATCGGTAGGTTGACGATACGTTTGTCATCTGGAGAAACGGCCAGACTCGCTAGAAGGGTTCCTTCAACACTTGAAAAACATGCACAAGAACATCTAGTTCACCATGGAACTCGAAGAAGAAGGAAGACTACCGTTCCTGGATGTACTCGTAACAAAAAAGGATCACCTCTTGAGCCATTCAATCTACAGGAAACCCACCCACACCGACAGATACCTACATGCCACTTCACACCACCACCCGGCTCAGAAGGAAGGAGTCATCAACACTCTACTCAACAGAGTGGAGATACTCTCAGAACCAGCCCAACTGCCGAAAGAAAGAAGACACTTGAAGACCGCCTTCATGAAGAATAGATACGACCGCAACACTATAGACAAGATCCAGAGGAAGAAAAATAGGCAGAGCAACAAGGAAGAACGAGAAGCCGAAGAATTCCAAGGACAAGTGACCATCCCCTACGTCAAAGGGACAATAGAGAAGATCGCCCGAATACTCAAAAATCACAAGATAAGAACAACGTTCAGCACGGACAGAAAAATAACAGACATCCTTCCGAAACCTAAGGATAAACTTGGACTTCGGATTCCAGGAATTTACAAGATTCCCTGCTCCTGCGGAACTTCTTACATCGGTGAAACCGGAAGGACGATAGCCACACGTCTCAAAGAACAAATCGCAGAAAACAAACACAGACGCACAGAGAGGTCAGCTCTAGCAGAACACTTCGCCAACACCTGCCACAACATCAAATTCAAAGACGCTTCAATACTGGCCCGGGAAAGCAACTACTATCGGCGGACCATCAGAGAAGCCAACGAAATTACCAAGAATTCGAAAAATATCAACAAAGAAGACGGATACAGACAGAGCAAAAACTGGAAACCAGCGCTCTTTGACAAGAGGACCCAACCAATTAGTGACCAGCTACGTGACTACTCCAGAGACCAGCCGCCAGAACACATTATCAACCAATGGAAAGGCAGGCTTCGCCCAAGGACCAGACCACACCAGGATTATACACCACCTGGGGTATAAAACATGGTAATTATACCTGGATTTTAAATCTCTCTTTTACAACTCTCATTCTCTTTTCAGCCCTGAAGAAACCATCACATGATGTGCGAAAGCTCGGCAAATAACAACAACTTGACACGGTCCAACCCGGAAGAAGAAAAGGTAAATGGCATTTATACTCCAAGTTTGACTGTACTAATTGTTGATTATATTAAATCGTTACAAGAAAAAAATTTATTGGGCAAGGAACAAGATAATTTGAGGAAAAAAGTATATTTCAAAAGGGCAAGTTATACAAGCTGAAATAATAATTTATCAATAAAGTTATACTTTGATGAGTCTAAATTCAAGTTTCGCTCCATTTTGTTCTCTCCAATGGGAAGGAAATTTAGAAATTATGCTACAAAGTTCTGATAACATGAACCCCCACCTACTCCTGGGTAATCACTGAGCTCTTATCCGCAAATAACAGCTAGTGAGGGAATTGAAGTGTTGGATAAGAAAAATGAAGAGCAAGCAACTATGATCAATGGAGCCCTGTCTGTTTGAATATCTAAACCTCTCCTCATCAAAGCAGGCCATATTTTCTCTCCAGTTATAATTTCATAGATAGGCTGTAAAAATAATTTTTAAAATTTGACTTCCCAAGAACAAACTGTATTGACTGAATGCCAACAAAATAATATATATTAAAATTAAATTAACTGTTTCTTTATTGACATACTTCTCTCAGTCTGTTAAGTGTATCAGCTGGAGTAAAAACTTCCAATTCTGACAGGCCAGGAATGCATAGTCCACCATTTGGGTGTTCCCTCATTTCCACAATACTTTGCTCACGGGGTCTTTGCGTCAAAAGATCAAATAAACTTTCATTATAAAGCTGAAAAAAAAAAAAAAACAAAAAAAAAAAACATAAAAAATCATTCAATGAGAACAAAAATATTTATAAAAACAGTATATATCATATGCCACAACTAGTAAAAGTATAAAATATAATTATGAGAGTGAATCCAATGTAAATAAGATTTTTGTTACTGTGTCAACAGTTAGTAAGAACGGACCAGCATTTTTGCCTAAAGATCTCTCAAACCTATAAAATCAACCTATCATATTTAGAGACCAAAATAATAATTTCAAAACATATACACACTGATATCAAAAAGATAAAAATAACTGCTTCAAGGGACCCCAAAGCGGGTTTCATTAATACCAGGAGGTAAAACTTGTAAGAAAAATAAATAAATTGAGGGTGATATATTTATTTTTCATAAAATTTTTATGCTGTACTTAGGGAAATTAAAAATGTTCAAGAAAAAAAAAAAGTATAATTACCAAGGTGGCATTTGAGTAAAATGAACACTCAAAATTGGACTGCTTTCTTTTAAAACATCAATATCAGCTTTTGGCCAATATTGTGCGAAAGCTATATTGAAGTTGTCAACAATATAAGAAGGTTAAATGAATTTCTTACTTAAATGAGGTAGAAGATTCATATTTTTCAAATTATTCATTAATCTTAACATGAAATTTTAATAATCAACAATAAAAGTTAACAACTAAATATAAAATTGATACTAAATAAAGATACTTACTTCAATGAAAGACACAGTTAATTTAAATTCATGTGAAGGTGAATTTTCAATTCTACTAAAAATATCATACACAGCTCTTGGGATTACCCCAAGTTCTCCTTCCCCTGAATAATTAGTACCCATGGTGTATGTCTTTCCTGACCCAGTTTGACCATAAGCTAGAATTGTTAAATTATAACCTGAAAAATAAAAATAAATTTTTTCTAAAAGTTACAAATTCTTAATAAATAACATTATTTATAAACTTAAATGCACATAATTATTTTTATTGAAAAAAATAAATACAATTTATTTTAAAAT
The DNA here is from genome assembly GCA_000696205.2 of Oncopeltus fasciatus. NCBI lineage: Eukaryota > Metazoa > Arthropoda > Insecta > Hemiptera > Lygaeidae > Oncopeltus > Oncopeltus fasciatus. Next base: position 265,792 of record KZ807812.1, read on the forward strand.
CATTAATTANTAAATATTTTTATTAAAACAAAAACAACTGATAATTATTTATAAAAAGAAATTTAAGAAAATTACTAATAATTTATCAATTGGAAAATAAAAGACAAAAAATACATATAAATCTATTATAAGAGTTTTTTCTTTATATTTTTACAAAAATCTTAAGTTTCTGACACCAAATTCACAATAATTTCTGATTAAAAAGAAGTTAATTTCATTTATGATAATTTTAATTTAAATATCAGACTAAAAACAAAACTGATTTAAAAGTAAAAAGAATATTTGTACCTTCCACTTCCTCTCTTCCTGGTTTAATTTTATTAAAATGCTAATTTTATAGTATACTATAATTGTGACAACCTCTAATGCAAATTATAAATTTTAACTGATCAAAAACCATGCAAATTCAATATTTTCTGTAAAGTACTCTTTGTAAAGACCTTTCTATAGTTCAGATTTTTTTTTTTTTTTTTTTTTTTTTTTCTTCAAACTATCACTCATTTATTCAGTGGCTCTAATAAATGTATCTTTAAATTAGATCATTTTGGTGAAAAAGTTTATTTGAAACTTAAAACTGAACAGACATTTTCATTTCAGCAGGAAAAATTTATTTTGTTAAAATGATTAATAAATGGTAGTTTCCATAAATTATATTTTGCAATTTCAATTTTATTTAGATTTATCTAACTCACTAAACTTCTAATAATAGAAAATCCATTAAAATCAGGTTATAATACACCTTTACAAATTAATTCTCAAGAAGACAAATAAAAATAGTTTTTATAACGATATTTTTACCTTTAAATAAATTTTCAACAAGAGGTTTCACAGCCATGTCATAGACTTTACCCTGTCCTTCTAATTCATCAAAAACGTAGTTAAATGTGTACATCTGGCTAGCCTTTCCAATGCATACTTGTGGTTGGTGTGGAATGCGTTGGACACAAGACTTACATCCCAGTTCAACTTCAGAATTCACAAGGGGCCTGATACGAAGAGCAACTTGAACACTGTCCATCTAGAGAAATTAAAAACAATTTATGTTTTTATTTAAATAATTTGAATAGAAATAAACAACATCAAAGTTTTTAAAAAATTCATTTTTGTCATTTCCAAGATTGTTTTAGTAAAAAAATTACAATAATAATTAAATTATAGTGAATGAAGGGTATCAAATTATAAATAACGCATTAACTAAATTGGGATTATATAAATTTCATAATTGTTCTCAGAATGATAATACAGACAACAGCTGTTTTGGTACCAGGGTATTTGGAGCTTATTTTATATGAAATTGTTGCCCTGAATTCAAATAAGGTATTACTTTTTGCCGAGCAGCTCAAATTTTTGAACATTTGAAACATTTTAGTGAATTATATATAACACTATTTTAAGTTAAATCCATGGATCAAAATAAAAAAATTAAACACGCATGGAATTAATAAATTATTACTATATTTTTTAAATTATATTATACAATATTATATACAAAGATAGAGAAAAAGCAACCAACAGAGTATATAACAGTCAAACCAACTAGTTAATCACATAACACTTCGGAAGCTTCTTTTCAGTGACATTCTTGAATGAATTTTGGAATAGTCCCATTTTAAACTCCAAAAATAATCTGCCTAAATTAAATTACTTATTCACATACCCATATTCATGGTATTATCATGCATTCATCTTTATAGAATAAGAACATTGAAGTAAAAACTGGGTAAGTTTGAGAACAATTTAAGGATCAGTTCTATTGGTCTATCAAGATTCATGATTCTAAGATTAATTAGTAATGCCTGAAGAATAAGGAGGGCCAACTATTCTAACAAATAAGAACAATTAAATTCAAAATGTGTTGAAATAAAATATTTGATTTGTATGTGAGTTCCATATCAATGTCAATTTTAATCCATGCATTAGATCTCTGATGTAGGGGTAATTTATAAACAAAATTATTCAAATACAATTTAAGTAGTGAAAATAAATTAATTTATAGAGTTAAAATCACCCACTAGTGCTTACTGGCATTACAAAATAGTGAAATCTGCTCTCAGGTCTTAAATGAAAAGGACAAATAATATTGCGTACCTTTAAAATATGTAGTATCTTCTCTACACAAACTAAAGTTATATATGTAACAATATAAAAACTTTTTAAAACTACTTTCGGCTACATTAAGTCAAGCTTACAAAATATGGCAGAACATCAAGACATGTTCAAACGAATAGTAGTGAGTACGTTAGAAAGCGGTAAAGGCGGGAAAATTGTAGCGAAAATAATCTAGTTAATTTGATTGTAAATAATTAGATTTTTATTTAATTTAATATATTTAAAANTTAGGGTAGGTCAGGGGAACTGTTCGGGTCTCTCAATTCTGACGCTGCGGGTTAAAATTCCGTTGACGAAGGCTTTTATAAATAATTTGTCCTGAGCCTTGGGAGGTTTAGAATGGGATCGGTATTGGTAGATAGCCTATGATCCATGGCCCTAAGTGGTTGAGAGGGAGACAAACCCTTTTTTAAAAATGATAAAATAATTAAGAAGGAAATTCTAAGATGATTTTAGTTGGGGTTCGGTCGAGGTAGATCCAAAAAACACAAATTTAAAAAATGTATTTTTTAAATTTGTGTTTTTTGGATCTACCTTGACCGAACCCCAACTAAAATCATCTTAGAAAAGTTTGTAGGAATTATTGGTTGTTGTTATTAAAGTTAAATATTGATTGCTTTCACGGTCGTCCTAAACTCTATATCAATTATTCCATAGTAATAATAAATTCACAAATAAAATCAATGAATTAATGAAAAAAGGACAATTTACTTACTGTATTTTAGCAAGTAGCTGACTTGAAGCGTTTAAGGTTTATACCAAAAATATATTCTAGCGAATTTTAACCTAGTTAATAAATTATATACTTTGAATGTTAAAACTTCTTTAAATAGGTTTGAAAATGGGTTTTGATTCTTTAGGATTGTAATAATTCACTGCGCATACTATTGGACGGACTTAGAAAAGGCTTTTAAGGAAAAAATTATGTAAGATGAAATAGATAAAAGAAAAATAATACTATCCGAATAGGAAAGAAGAATAAATGGGGAGGAAATAATGTTGGAATGAGTTATCTAGTCTAATTTAATAGCTCATAAACAGAAAAATTAAAAAGTATGCTAAATAAAGAGGACAGAAGAAGAAGAAAGTATGTAATTATGATGCAAATAACAGATAAGTAAATAATGAATAACTCTTTGCGCATAACGAAAATAAATTGAATTTAAACTGAACAAAAAGACAAGCACCTGAGAAAAGTGTCTTAAAATCGCTTGTATCTGTTATTTCTTTCTGAAGATTCTTTGGTGCCGGGGATGAAAATATTCTTGAAAGGAAAAGAAGTTCCTTTTAAAAATTTATATATTACACAACATACTCACACACTTATCAATTTTGAATGGGTCATAATTTTAGCTTTTCCCAAGTACGATCAATGAAGAATTGAAAATTTTTGTAAATTTAAGTTATGTTATTCTGAGAAAATTCTGCTGAAAAGTAATAAAAATATATTTTGTGTGAGTATAATCATTTATGCTGTTACAAATATGCCGTTCTAAAATTAAATTATCCCAGAATATTTCATCAATTAATGGGCAATGTTCAACAAGTAGGATCGCCATGCCCTCCCCATATTGCCCGCTGCAGTTGTTTTCTAGACTAAAGATCAAAGTAGTTTAAAATTTTGCCACATACTGTTTGGAGTTAATAATAGATTAATCTTAAAGTATCTGGCACCGATATGTCAATATGACGTAGCTCAGCACTTTTATTACTTTTTAGTGATATGCCTCTCCTTTTTTCAAGGGGAGGTTCAGGGGTCTCCCTTTTGGATTTTTCGAAGCGAAAATCCGTGGGTAAGTTCGGGGGCGGGAGGTTTCATTCCTGGATTTTCGAAGCAAAAATCTGTATGTTACTAAAAATAAATAAATAATAAAAGAAATCTGCGGAATCTAACATGCCATAGTGACTTATCAACTAAGGGTAGATTGTAAGTGCTGGATACAATTTGGTTTTCCTTAATAATCTTAAGTACAAGAGAGATGAAAATAGTCGAGCCATGCAAGTAATAGGAAAGACTAAATGAACTAGAAGGAGTTGCCTGTAGAGAGCATTGACAGGTGTCAGTGGAGCAAGATGGGGGGAGGTTGGGCTGGCTGATGCATTTTGAACGATTCAATCCCGAGTAGCGGACTCCCAGAGGGAAGCCGTACATCTCTTGAGGACCTATTTATTAGTAAAAGTAAGGGGCCTCACCGGGTGGAGTTCACGTCTGAATGATTGATGAGGTTGGGGGGTGGGGGGCTCAAACTTTCACCACCCCTCCCCCACTCCTGCAGGATTGACTGACGCCTCCCCCCCCCCCCCTGCGGCATAAGGAATAAGGGCCAATAAAAAGGCAGGCCCGTAAACAAGCCCTCCTTGTCTTGCCTTATTCAGGAGCTGGCCTGGGTTTACCGCCGCCCTCCCAATTATCAGATGCCTTACCCCTGGTCTTATCCTCGACTATAACCTCCCAAACCTTCCCTTACACTGTTAATCCTACCCCTCTAACTTTATTTAGGGCTTCTTCCCGTTTTTTATTCAAGAAATATACTCAATTTCTGTAGAGGAATGACAAAAATCTAAACTAAAAGTATTCATCAGAAACTTTTTAACATGCTCTGATAAAATGGAGACAAAATTGTTCGAAATGTAACCAAATTTTCTGACGAGCAAATTATTAATTTTTTGTACTCTATATATCGGCTAATTCGGTGGGAATTATACGATTTTTGTACTTGAGCCGCATTTTTAACATAAGCTCCCCTTAGCGGTGTTCTAGCACTTGAATTCGAGAAAGTAAATTGACTTTGAAGTATTGAAATGACAACAATAATTTTAGATGGCCAGAATTATTGTTGTCGTTTCAAAAATTCAAAATCAATATCCTGGATATTTTCACGTAGGTTTCGACGGTCGTCAGAGTATTTACCATTTCTTCTTCCGGGTTGGACCGTGTCAAATTGTTATTTGCCGAGCTTTCGCACATCATGTGATGGCTTCTTCAGGGCTCACATGATGTGCGAAAGCTCCGCAAATAACACCCGGAAGAAGAAATGGTAAATACTCCTGGAGATTACTGCAATGTGTAGAAACAGAGCACGAATGTGTCTGAATAGGCATGCTGAACGTCTTCGACAAATTGTTTTTAATTGGACGTCAATTTTCTTAATACCTAGCATCCTAATTTGTAAGAAAGGAATGGGCTTGCTGGCTCTGGAAGATATAAAGTGAATTTCTGCCGAGCAACATAAATTATTTAACTAGATGCTCTTCTTTTCATACATTCGTGTAACAGCAAAAAGGGAATGGGGAAAGAAGAAGAAAAAGAAAGGCTCCCTGCTGGGGAAAATATAAATATAAAGGATGACGGTGAGTAAGTAAAGAAAAACATGAATTAAATAAAATATGAAAAAAAAAAAAGTAAATTAAATTAATGAATGAGCCAGAAAATGTACAACGAGGTAATCGTATTTAATCATTTCGAATAAAGAAATAGTTTGGTTATTACATAAAATTGAAGCGATAAGCGTACGGATTCTGATGAGAGTGCCATAAATAAGTAAATTAAGTATTAGAACTGAAATAATTTAATAATAACTTCGTTACCTCGAGTGTTATGGTTTATTTGTATGGTATATTTTGCCAGTTGTTTAAGGCACAATTTAGTAAATAAATTAGGCCAGCCTTCAACTCTCTTCCTCTTTTAACTCCATATTCGCGCAGTGGGCAGATACTGTGTACGTTTTCTTCCAAAGAGGCGTAACACTTAGTTTAAAAGAGGAAAATAAATAAGAAGATATTTTTGGAATAATCTTAAAACCTGCAGAGGAGAGTGGAGACACCAACGCTTTCTACAACATTCTAATATATTTTACTCTCATCTCTAACTGAAAACCATGACTTAGTGGCAGTATATATATATATATANAATATATTAAATTTTAAATTTTGATCTTCTAAACATTCTCCCTCGATCGATATCAGTCAATTATTATTATTATATATTTAGATAGACAAGAATGTGAAAACCTAAGGGAAGGATTAAAAGTCTAGAATGTGTCATAGTAATTCTCATAGATCAGTAATTCTCAAAGGTTTAACATATGCACTGATTTGTATATGATAACTCTTATAAACACTCAAGAGCTAGCAATTATGCACAAGTAAAATTAATGAATTTTCTTATATTTATAGCACGAAACAGGCTGTATATATAAATGCTAAGGGTTAAATGAGAAGGCCAAGTTGTCCTTTCTTCAATATATTCATATGAACTTATGCACTTTGGATCTTAGAAGGTCAGCTTTAGAAATACCATTGAGTGCAGAGATGCTAGAACCACGGGCTTGGGTCCTACATTCTATAACGGAGTACAGGCTCCGAAACCATGGGGGTAGTATCTCTCAATTCCATTCCATCTGAAGAAGAGACATTTTATATGGTCGGAAGCGCTCAAGCTTAAATAAATATATTGTGGGAAACACACCTTAGCCTTTTTCGCAAATGTAGATATCGTGGTTATTCTATATTAGATATTATTACAACTATAGCCCTACAATACATAATACATTTTTTTTGTAGAGAATTTTTATTGGGGTTCGTCCAGGCTCGCAACATTGCCTCCCAGATCTCCTCTGCAGTCACACCACCACCAAAAAACGGCACCAACATCATATTATCACTTGAACCTTGACCGAACCCCAACAAAATTCTCTACAATTAAAATCTACGGTTAAAAACTCCCCATTTGAATAATATATATTATTTTATGTATTTATTTATTTTTTAATGAAATTTGGCCTATCCCCTTTAAATGTAAATTTAAAGACTAAGTTCATTATAGAGTAAAATATGACGTTCACGTAGGCTTCGACGGTCGTCAGATGTATTTACCGTTTCTTTTTCCGGGTTGGACCGTGTCAAGTTGTTGATAGTTGCCGAGCTTTCGCACATCTAACTAAAAGATTAAATACCGAATTTGAATTCTGAAGAGGACCTGCTCAACACTCGAAATTATATTATAAAATCTCTCTTTTACAGCTCTCATTCTCTATTCAGCCCTGAAGAAGCCATCACATGATGTGCGAAAGCTCGGCAACTATCAACAACTTGACACGGTCCAACCCGGAAAAAGAAACGGTAAAAGTAAAATATGACGTATAAGAGTGGAGGATAACCTCAGATGCGAAATATGAGTAGATCTACGTGTGTATTTATATTATGTAAAAATAAATGTATAAAATATTTATCTATTAATATTAGTTTAAAGAAATTCAACTCAACTCAAATATGTTTATCGACAAAAATAAGTATTTTACACAAGAAATGCAAGGGAATAAAATAAAAATATCTTACTACCTCAGCCGGGACTCGAACCCGGGTCTCCTGCTATAGCCTCGGCGGTGTAATGGTTAGCATAACTGCCCGGAAAGCAGGAGACCCGGGTTCGAGTCCCAGCTGAGGTATTAAGATTTTTTATTCTATTTCCTTGCATGTCTTGTATTAAATTAACCTGGGATTAAATAGCACAACTAAAATCAGTATTTAAAGAAGGAAATATTTTAAAATTAATACAGCGAAATTAAACAAAAAGTAGTGGGGGTTCACCTGAATCTTAAGGTTTAATTTTAAAGCCTAGAAATTGCAATTAGATGATTTTCTTAATAAAATTTGGAAGGATTCTGGAATGCCTGGAATGTAAAAGGGAGTAAAATAATTCTTTTTTTCTTCTTTGTAGTAGGCATAATATTCTGTTTAAAAAATGAAACTGAATACAGATTGGTATCAAACTGGGAAATTTAATATCAAATGAGATACTGAAAAATTTGCTTAGGGAGTGAGGGTAAAACGACTCCAAAAGATTTACTTTAGACAAACTGAAAAGAAGATGAGTGATATGTTCTCCTGTCGAAAATACATTGGTAAATTTAATCTTTAACAAGATTAATTCTTTAAAAAAATGTCAAGGAACACAATCATTAAAAAATTATGTTCACACTATTTTATTCCGAGACACTTTTCGTAATAACAATGAAGATATCTGATTTTAATGATTTGAAAATTAATTCTTTCAAGGATTTGTAACTAAAAGATTAAATACCGAATTTTATTTCTGAAGAGGACCTGCTCAACACTCGAAATTATATTATAAAATATCTTTTTTTAATATGCGTTTTATGAAAAATTATATAAATTTGGAGCTAAATTTTTGACCGTCAAGTTTTATGAAGAGAGGATCGCCAGGAATTCGCCCTTGATAGTTAAAGAATTAAAAACTAATTTGTAACCAAAAAAGTTTTTATTTAAGCCAATTTTTCGGCCTGAATTTCTACCCTTCATCAGAGCAAATAGGGTGATGGGGAGAGGGAGAGACTCGTGCTTTTCTGTTACAAATTAGTTCTTTAATTCTTGAGCTACCCAGACTTAATTCCTGACAATCCTCTCTTCATAAAAATTATAAATCTTGTAAAATTAAATTTTAAATATTTTTTGTGCTATGAATTTTTTTCGTAACACTAATTAAAACAAATATATTAAATTTTAAATTTTGATCTTCTAAACATTCTCCCTCGATCGATATCAGTCATTAACTCATTCAAAGGCTTCAAAAATAAGTTTAAGTAAGGAGTTTTGTTTCATTGTGAACGCTTGAGCGCGTAAAGTCATTTAATTTAACCTAACATATTTTTATTTTCTCCAATGTAAGATCGGAGAAGTTCCGTTGAAATTTTTCAAAAGTTTCATTAGCTAGAGCAATATTATAAGAAAGCTTTTAAAATATGAGCATCTAAGCAAAAAGTTCTAAGCCTTTACAAAATATCTTCTCTTTAAAAACCAATATTCTTTAGAATTATTTGTCACTTTAAAATTTTTTTTAGAAAATTTTTTTTCAGTTTTTTAATAACGAAGCCTTCGTTAAATCAAGGAATCCGCAGTTTCTTATATATCACATCCCAGAAATGTAGCTGAAATTTGTCAGAGAAGACTGGAACTTACACCGCTGTCTTCCAGCTCTGACAGATTTCACAAGCTTCTTGGACCGTACTCTGTGATTCGTGGTTTGTGATATGTGGTTACGCAGAAATCGAGGAAGCTAGCGCCCGCTGGATACTCCAAATGCAGACACCTAGCGATGTATTCTGGAACAGTATAAGAACGGCCACATGCTGTATGAATTCATAGCCGTTGAAAACAAATATTGCTGAGGAAATTGACACTAGATTAAAAAAAAAAAACAAAAAAAAAAAACACGGACACTAACTCTAGAGCCTATAAATGAGACTCATTTGGAACGTAGAGTATAAGTATATAGTGGGGTTTCACTTATAAAAAATTACGAAAATAAAAGAAAAAAAAATGTAATCACAGCTGTGTAAATTTTATTTAATTATTAATTTCTTTAAAATAATTAAATGCTTGAATAAAATGTATTTATGATTTATATGAGATATGCATATATAACTTTTGTTTTAAAAAAATAATCCAGCCAGACTATTCAGTTTGTCATACTTTTGGCAGTGGTACTTTTATGAAAAATCAGAGAGCTTAAAACAATAGTTACGATATAAAGACTTGGTAAGCGAGAGGAATTCTCATTATGTTATTTTTCGGGATTTAGAAGAGAAAAAGAGGACGTCACCCCTCTCAGATTAGTGGCTCGTATCTTACATACTAAAGCTATGTACAACCTAGAATTTAAATAAGATTCAATACGAGGCACAAGATGGGAGCAGTGGCCCGCGGACTCTTTGGCCCTAGCCCTTTGGCAGTCTGAGTACTTCTTTTCTCTTCTGACTAAGAAGAAGTAGAGGATGGTGGCAAAAGAGAGGACATCATCATCCCCTATGCATCTAATAATAATATTTTCGTAAAAAAAAAAGAAAAAAAAAATCTAATAATAGTATCTACGGTAAAAAAAAAGAAAAGAAAAACATCTAATAACACTGAACAACAAAGTTTTTGTTTCGGGGTTGAAATTAGCTGATTTTAATGTATTTCTACGTGTTAAAACCGAAAATGACCATAAAAATTATATATTAGCTCTTGTTTTCAAGACATAGTATCATTCTATTATATATATATATTGAGTTTTCAACAAATGAAATATTTCATCACCAACAGTTGGTACACATGTTTGTTTACATAACACCCCTCTCATCAGCTGTTCATAAGTAGTAAACATAACCTTTGCGAATTTGTCAATTGTACGCACGTGGTTGCTATTGAAATTATCGTGTGAAGTTGATTTTTAAATTAATTTAAGTGCTGATCTGAAATGCCTCGAAAGTGTGTGAATTCTGTCGATAGCTTTTGCTATATATGTGGTGAAATAACATTTAAGGCTCAGAAACGTAAAATGTCACCTATCGTTAAGACTGCCTATGAACATTATTTTGGTGTAAAAGTTGGGGACCAAGATAAATCATGGGCTCCTCATATATGTTGTAATTCTTGTTCCGTCATATTGCGAGAGTGGCTGAAAAATAACAAGCGGGCAATGGCTTTTGCAGTACCTATGGTTTGGCGTGAGCCTACCAATCATACAGACGACTGTTATTTCTGCTTAACTCCTCCCATTAAGAAAGGTTTACCTATGAAGAAAAGAGGAACGGTGTAATACCCTAATCTCCCATCTGCTCTTCGGCCAGTACCACACTCAGACAATTTGCCAGTCCCTTCTCCACCCCAAAACTATGAAATTTTAGAGGAAAGTGATGAAGTCTGTTTACAAGAAGCAACCCATCCTTCTACATCCTATGACCCTGATTTTGATGTAAGCGATAGGTCTAGTGATCCGCACAGAATTAGTCAAGCAGAATTGAGTGACCTTATAAGAGATCTTGGCTTGTCTAAGGAAAAGGCTGAGCTGTTAGGGTCAAGACTACAACAGTGGAATCTTCTAAAACATGATGTGAAAATATCTCAGTACAGACAGCTCAGTACAGGATGCTCCAGAAGTGTTTTATAAAAGACAAGCTAAACGACAGCGATCTTACAATACATCGGATTGACTTAATTGAAATTTGGTGGTACAAACCTCTTTTATTTGTCAAAACACTAAGAATAATGTTTTTCTTTAATCAATTTTGTACTTAAAATATTCTAAAAGAAACATAACAATATTGTTTTTTGTACTTTCACTTTTCACGTATAGTATAACTGCTCTTTAAGATTAAGTGCTGTATATCTCAAAAACCAGAGCTAATAAAATTTTTTCAATGTTATTTTCGTTTTTATCACCCCAAAATTAGTAGAAATAGACTAATTTAGTGTAGGAAACATTCAAAAAATATTTTTTTGTTGTGCAGTGTAATAATATCTACGGTAAAAATAAAAATAAAATTAAATAAAATAGTAATGGCACTAAACTCCAAGTACTTCTAAAGCCTCCACTTCCCTTCCGACTTAGAAAAAGTTTAATAAAGTGACAAAAGAGAGGACAAAATCACCCCCTAACAGTAGTGGCTCGTATCTTACAGGCTAAAGCTATGTACAAGTGAGAACTATTAATTAGTGAAGACATGAAAACGAGTCACAAGATGGTAGACTGTAGGAGGCAGCGGCCCTCAGGCTTGTAGGCCCTACAAAGGGCTATATGTGCTGCCTGCCTAGGGCCAGTCGCCTTCCGGGAGTCTAAGCATTTCTTAAGGCTCCTCTTCTCTTCTGACTGAGATGTTTTGTTGAAAAATAGCAAAACAGAGGCAATCGCCACTCCCTTACATCACTTTCATGATTTTTGTACACTAAAACTACTAAAATTATTACATATTTTTTTGGGGGGGGGTTTGGTCAAGGTAGATCCAAAAAAAAAATTTTTTTTAATTTTAAATGTCTATTTTTAAAATTATCTACCAACGTTTCGGCTTACGTTGTAAGCCATCATCAGGGTTATCATGAAGGCGAGAGTGGACATTTTTTCACAAGGATCCCATTTTCATGACCATTTTCATAGTCATGAAAATGGGATCTTAGTGACACAAAGTTCCCTCTCTCCTTCACAACAGCCCTGAAGATGGCTTACAATGTAAACCGACAAGTTCGCAGATAATTGAAAACATCCTAATAATTTTTTTCTTTGTAATTTTTTGGATCAACCTTGACCGAATCCCAATAAAAAAAACATCTAATAATAATATCTACGGTAAAAAGATCCAAAGAAATACAAATTTTATAAAAGTTAATTTTTTTAAATTATCTGCAGACGTTTTTGGATCTACCTTAACCGAATCCCAATAAAAAAAACATCTAATAATAATATCTACGGTCAAAGAACTCTCTATTTGAACTACTGTTTTCTGCTTACCCTATAAACAAATAACATATAATTGGGTCGTTCGGTCTGTCGGCTAACGAATCACACAGATATCTCCCCCAGAATTAAGAGCTAGGAGGAGTAACCGTGTCAGGATAAGTTGGTGGGTTTATGGACAAGTGGGTTAACAACTCGCCTTTCTCTCGAGTAATGGTCAAGCGATCACCAGGCCATTCTCGACAGGGTAATAAAGAATGAAGCACTTTAGATATCACTGAGACATTTACAAAAAGTAATGTCCCCAGCTATGTTCAGTTCTCTTCCACATGACAATTTTCCATAATACACATCAAATTTAGATTGATTGCTAAGTTCTAGGCAAGTTTAAATTTATTTTCGAGTTTTTAAAACTATATCATACATATACATACATACAAATGTATATACTTTTATATATTATTATTATTTATTATATTATACATACATTATTATGTANTATATATATATATATATGGTAAAAAAATGGATATATATATATACATGTATATATCCCATTGTCAGAAAAAGTAATGTTACAGTTCACCATCTGTAACCTCAGTATCACAGTTGATGAATATTTATATTTGATCTTTCAGTCTCATGTAATCCCCTACACTTATGAAATATATTTTTTATTACTATACAAATCTTGACTATTTGTAATTGTTCTGAACTAAATATAACGCCCATTGTAGCCAATAGAATATTTATTATTCCCCCAGTTCACCTAACTCCCCACTCATATTCGTTCGAACTAATTTTGAATATTTGACTAACTTATTCTTTCAATTTACTTTTAAAAGCGATATGCTAAAATTTAATAAGAAAAACTTAAAAAAACAACAACAACTAAAAATAGCTGTTTAAAGACCATAAAATTAAGAATTTAAAGTATTATAATCCCCGATCTTATTTGTTTTCGTTTAATTTCGCTCTTTACCCCATAAAATACATATTTTAATAGTAAACAAACCACTGTTTTAGAGTATCATTTTTCCGGACTACACACTTGCCACATAGCCGAAATATTATGTTCTCTGACTTTTGTTTCCACTCCAATAAGTCTGTTTTTGAACGAACCCCCCTTGTATTTTTACATGAAAAAGCAATTTACCAAAATTCAATAATAAATACTAAGCCATAGAAATAAAATTCAGTCTAACTGCTAAATTTCGCTGTGCAACTCCAAAAATATTTCTTTTGTAAATAAGCATATCTGTTTTGTTTCATTACCCTTAATCGTAAATATCGAAAAATGTTTTGAATTCTCACTTGACATTTCAGATAAATCAACACTTCTATTTCTTCGATTTGGCTGTTTAACTAACTTGTTGAATCAACTTGCATTTAAAAACATTATATTTCTCTCTCCCTCTCTCTCTCTCTCTCTCTCTCTCTCTATATATATATGTANGAAGGAGTGTGTAATGTGAACTTGATCGATGGGGCTTGGTTCGAACCATATGCCACCCCTGGTTCAGAGGCTGATTAAATTTAAAACGCATTCAACCCTCTTGGGACTGGAGAACTGTTTTTAACCCCTGTCTTCAAACAGGGCACTCGCGTGGATTACTGCTTGAGTAGAGCTCTTTCTCAGGAAGCAATTTTATATATCGATTGAAGGACTGTACTCCGCAAGGACTGTGGACTATATTCCAAATAGAAAAAAAACCCCTTTAATATAGTTTTAAACAATTAATGAGAGGGAATAGAATAAAAAAATCTATCTGTCCCAGCCAGGAATCGAACCTGGATCTCCTGCTATCCGGGCCGGTGCATTTTACCTAGTCCTGGTAGCATAACTGGTAAATTCACCGGCCCGGATAGCAGGAGATCCAGGTTTGATTCCTGGCTGGGACAGATAGATTTTTTTATTCTATTCCCTCTCATTAATTGTTTAAAACTATATTAAAGGGGTTTTTTTTCTATTTGGAATATAGTCCACAGTCCTTGCGGAGTACAGTCCTTCAATCGATATATAAAATTGCTTCCTGAGAAAGAGCTCTACTCAAGCAGTAATCCACGCGAGTGCCCTGTTTGAAGACAGGGGTTAAAAACAGTTCTCCAGTCCCAAGAGGGTTGAATGCGTTTTAAATTTAATCAGCCTCTGAACCAGGGGTGGCATATGGTTCGAACCAAGCCCCATCGATCAAGTTCACATTACACACTCCTTCCTGAGAAATCTGACATCCCTTGTTGTGTAAATGTTACTAAAATACAGGATACTTCAATACAATGTTTTATATGATCCATTCAATTCAAATTTTACAGGTAGCCAAGGATAAGTGCCTAAAAATACTATGTTTAAACCCTTAGTTTGCAGTGATATATGGCTAAGGGATTAGCAATTATATTTAATGCACAGATGAAACCTATAGCGTTAACTTATTATGTTTGTCTATTTTATAAATATAAAATTTTTTTGCCAATTTCTTGAAGGAAAGTAGTAATTCAGGCTATGACAACATGTGAGAGGTCATGTGTCAACATGTCGATTTACATGATAATTTTTAAATCCTTATTTTATATCTGAGAGTAAGTGCCCGCGTCATAATTTTCTTGTGCTATTAATTATTTTTCTTGTTCTTAGTGGTTTAATCTATATTTTAAGTCTACATACTGAAAAAAAGAAAGGCTTATGACGTGAAATTTTGAAATTTTTCATAGGAGAAGCTAATTTGTGGTCCATTCAAAATTTGAATATGTATAATTATTATTTTAATTATAAATACACAAATATATCGGACTTTTCTCTTTTTTTCTAAAGAGACTAGTCTATTTTTACCGAATATATATGTGTGTGTGTGTGTGTGCGTGTGCTTGTGCGTGTGCGTGTGCGTGTGCGTGTGCGTGTGCGTGTGCGTGTGCGTGCGCGTGCGCGTGCGTGTGCGCGTGCGTGTGCGTGTGCGTGTGCGTGTGCGTGCGTGTGTGTGTGTGTGTGTGTGCGTGTGCGTGTGCGTNTGTGTGTGTGTGTGTGTGTGTGTGTGTGTGTGTGTGTGTGTGTGTGTGTGTGTGTGTGTGTGTGTGTGTGTGTGTGTGTGTGTGTGTGTGTGTGTGTGTGTGTGTGTGTGTGTGTGTGTGTGTGTGTGTGTGTGTGTGTGTGTGTGTGTGTGTGTGTGTGTGTGTGTGTGTGTGTGTGTGTGTGTGTGTGTGTGTGTGTGTGTGTGTGTGTGTGTGTGTGTGTGTGTGTGTGTGTGTGTGTGTGTGTGTAAAATCTTGAATTGGTCATATTTTAGATTCTAAAATGTAGGATCGGTAAATTTCATGAAAATAACGTGAATATCTTGATTTCCGTACGGGAGGTCTCATAAACCCCTTCCCATTTGATTAGTTATTTTATTTTACTATACAAAATCCGAAAATTGGAAGCGATAAATAATTTGGTCCAATTTATTTCATAATAGTTTGTTTTATTATTCATTTAATAACCTTTTTTAGCATGCATTATTCGAAAATAACAATATGTATTACAATGTGTAAAACAAGAGAAGGAGGGTTTGTTATTACATTATATATTTATCGCATTCAGAATAACCTGCTAGGAAGACACTAGACGAACCACGATCACACAAAGAAATAGAACAGGCAGAATTGCCGAAATTCCAGAACTATCTGGTTGAACATGAGAATAATAAGAAAGAGGAGAAGGCCCATAACGGAAATGAGAAAAGAAAGGGAATATTACCTTTTAAAAATAGTCCTTTTTTAGGACGAGCTTATCAATGAAAATGAAAAATAACATACAAAATTTTTAAAAAATGAGAAAACGAATACAATTTTTAACTTACTGGTAATATTAGCCCAGTTAAAATTAAAGATATGATGTGGGAATCCTGGAGAAAATGAGAGAGAGACAGTAAGAGAGTGACTGAAAACTAATGCGAATAATTACTTTTGGGTACAGAAATAAATAATTAGCCCAAAGAGAAAATACTCTCCGGACTGTGGATTATATTCAAAATAGAAAAATTCCCTTGCAATAATTGATTTAAATTTGCGTGGGATTAAAAACCACAATAAAATTAATATTTACACCTTCATTATAGTATTTATTGCAAATAAATGTTTTTAGTAGTAGAATAATGCTCGTAGAATTTAACACTCGTAACTCAAAATTTTCAGTTGCGATGAAAATTAACTTTTCAAATAAACTTTTCTAAATAATTAAATTTATTTCAGTTTTGAGTGTATTTGTGTCGT